>MU968411.1:26118718-26585176 GCA_034641835.2 Pinus albicaulis
CGTTGGAATCTTCATCGCAAGATGCACCTACTGGAAGAAGCAATTGTCTCACTGAGAATTCCACCTGTGACTGAAAAAAGAATTCTTAGCTGTTGTTCATGCAATTAATAAGTTTAGACATTACATAACAGGCTATGAAACTTTTATTCATACTGACCATTCTGCAATTAGATATTTAATGAACAAACCTGTTACTAATGGCAGAGTGACAAGATGGCTTTTACTTTAGCAAGAATTCAATATTACTGTGTTGGATAGACCAGGAAAACAGAATACAGTAGCTGATTTCTTGTCTAGGATTCAGAATACTAAAGAAGATTCTCCTGTAGAAGATAAGTTTTCTGATGAATATTTGTTTGCAGTAACTATTAAGACCCCTTGGTATGCAGATATTGCCAACTATTTGGTTACAGGGAAACTACCTTCACATTTATTTCCAAGAGAAAAACGAAAGATTATTCAGGAGAGTTCAAAATATTCATGGATTTCTAACGAATTGTTTAAAATAGGGCCAGATCTTGTGATCAGAAGATGTGTCAGGGAAGATGAAATGCCCGATATTCTTAAGGCATGTCATGATGAACCATGCGGCGGACACTTTGCGGACAAAAGGACGGCCTATAAAATCCTTTCCTTGGGATATTATTGGCCTTCTCTCTTCAAAGATGCAAAACAATATGTCAAAAGGTGTGATAGCTGCCAAAGAGTAGGGGAACCTACCCTTTCAAATGAAATGCCACTGCAAACACAGGTACTCATTGAACCCTTTGAAAAATGGGCTTTAGATTTCATTGGACCGATTAATCCACCATCGAAGCAAAAGAAGTATATATTGGTTTGCACTGATTATGTTACTAAATGGGTAGAAGCTAAAGCATTAGTATCTGCTACTGAAAATTCAGTTGTTCATTTTCTTTATCAGGATATTTTTACTCGCTTTGGTGTTCCAAGAGAAATTGTAACAGATCAGGGGAGCCAATTCACATCAAATTTGGTGGAGAAGTTGATGGAAGAATACAAAATCAAGCAAAGAAGATCTACTCCTTACCATCCACAAGCAAATGGTCAAGTGGAGTCCACAAACAAAGTTCTTGAAAGTATCATCACCAAAACTGTTCATCTACATAGAAGAGATTGGGCAGAAAGGCTTCCAGAAGCCTTGTGGGCCTACAGAACTACATGGAGGAATACAACAGGACATTCTCTCTATGAACTTGTTTATGGGAAAGAAGTCTTGCTCCCCATTGAGTTCCAAGTCAAGACCTTCAAGATAGCAGTTCAGTTGGGGATGGACTTATCAGAAGCCCAAAAGCATAGAATGGAGCAGTTGAATGAGCTAGATGAGATCGGACAAGAAGCAATTCTAAGAACTGATCTAGTTCAATATCAAAGAACTAAATGGCATGACAAATATATCAAAGAAAAGAAGTTTCAAGAAGGAGATTGGGCATTGTTATTTGACTCCAAGTTTAAATATTTTCAAGGGAAATTTCAGACTCATTGGCTTGGGCCATATGAGATTGACAAGATCTTTAACAATGGAGCTATAAGAATCAAGACCATTGATGAGTTTCAAACTCCTCTTTTAGTGAATGGCCATAGATTGAAAGTTTATCATAAGCCACTCTCTAAAGAGGATTTTGTCAAGCTGTTTCAAGAAAGTTCTGCAATCAGGCTGGTACAGAAGAATCCTTCTTCTCTACCAAGCTAGTTTTTGTTTTTCAAGTTAAAAAAAAAAAGAAAAAAAAAAAAAAAGAAGAAAAAAAAAAAAAAAAAAAAGAGAAAAAAAAAATGGTATAAGCCTGAAAACCAATCATCGATTGGCAGTCTTATACAGAAAATATGGGGTGAAAATCAGGGACACCTGACACTCTATATTTTCCAAAAAAATTCTGTCTTTTATTTCATTTTATCTCACCACCCACTCCATTTCATTTCACTTCATTTCATTTCACTTCATTTCATTTCACTTCATTCCACTTCATCTCATCCATTCCATCAATAAAAATCTTTTTATGACCATTTCCATCTGGTCATTTGTCATTTGTTCATTTCTATTTCAGCCAAGTAATAGCTGTGTCAGTTTCCGCAGCTGACAGCTGTTTCCGCAGTTGACTCCAGTTTCCGCAGCCAGAAGCAGATTCCGCAGCTGCTACTACTCTGTTTTCAAAAAGAATGTACAGTTAGTTGTTGTTTTCATAAAATCATGAAATAAAATGCAGGAGAGGATCAATGGGATATTCAAGACACTAATGAAGATCAATCAGTTGAAGACCAAGGGCAAAAGCAAGGATTCCAAAGGTATGAATAAAGTTTATTTCAAATAGTATAAAAGACACATTTTTATGTAATTTTAAACTATGAGCTCTACCCATAACGCGTAATGATTCTATTGACAGTCCGTAACCCTCCACGATCTCTATGTTATCCTCTTGCATTTATTCACAAACGGCTTCATTATTGAAATTCCGACTCTTACTCATGTTCCACAGCTTATCAAGATAATGATACCTATTTGAGTTGAAAAACAAGTCTCAGACAACCCAGAATCATTACCAGTGTTCTCATATTTATGATACTACCACAAAATTAAAAGTATGCTGAATGTATTACACTAGTTAACTTTTGCTTCAGCTGGAGTGCAGTATACCTGTCCCACGGGCTCTGACTCCTTTTGCCCATTCCGTCTTTATTCACTCTCATTCCCGTATATTCACCCACAGTCTTATTCCATTTTGTGTATGGTGCTCATTTCCGCTTTGTGATAACATCCCCACAGCATTGTGCTCGACTCCGTGTATTCCATCGTTCCACTTCCGCTTAAAACCCTCACAGAGGCAAGCTGTGAAGCACAGAGAAGTAAAATGGGAAAATTATTAAGGGCAGAGCCAGAAGGACCGAAGTTCATAGAGGGATTTCCACAAGCAAAAGAGATGCTGAGAAAAGCTAAATGGCTACGTTTTATTCAGAAATTCCGGGGTTACCACAGAGAAATTACCAAAGCGTTTGCAAGATCATTTGATGGCTCGGAAGCAGAAGTGGGAGACCTCAAATTTTTGGTTAATGAAGCATCGATAGCAGCAGCAACAGAGCTTCTTCAGGAAGGAGAATGGTGGTTCAAAAACAAAAGTATCAGTGATGAGGCATGGAGAACAATCCTCCGAAATCAAGGTATGGATATCACTGTTTTCAAAAGAGGAATTCCAGTGCATGCAATAAAAGATGAATGGGCTACTGTATTACTCATTGTTCAGAAATTTATCACATGTGAAGGCCGCTTTGGCTCTATGTACATGTATCATACTAGGATATTGATGAATTTCCTTGAAAACCAACCTCTCAATCTTCCTTATTTCCTATTCAATAGCTTGAAGAAAATGGCTGTGACTGTGCAAAAACACCTAGGAGATGTAGAGCCTCATTTATATCATCATGGGCTTATAAAAATTTTGATTGAAAAGGAACTAAAAGAAAGAGAAGATACTTGGGAACAATTTTTAGTAAGAAACTTCTTTGAAGAACCTCAGGAAATTCCTGAAGGTAATCCAATTAGAAGGAGTAGAAGAAAGAAAATGGATGTTGAAACCCAAGTTGCTCCTACACAGGAAGTTCCCGCAGCTAGCACAGCAAAAAGAAGTAGAAGGAAAAGAACAGTAGCTGAAATCCAAGATACTTCTACTATTACTATGAAGAAAAATGATAGGGAAGAGAGATTGGTAAAAAGGAAGAAGAAGGAAATCAAAATTAAGAAGCCAATAATATCAAAAGGGAAAGAAATTGTTGAGGCTGTCCATAAAACCTCTTCTTCTGAAAAAGAAGATCACCAAATTCTGTCTGAGAGATTAATTTTTCTTCAAAAACAGTCATCTCTATCTAAGAAGGCAAAAACAGGAAAACAAGAACAAAAGGGTAGTGTACCACAACATGTGAGGAGAAGTAGCAGGCTTAAGGGAAAACTGAGAAAAACACAAATTAAAGGTCCTCATTTCATTGATTTGGGTGAAGAGACATCTGAACAGTCTCCAACTGACCATAGTCCATTTCAGTCAGTTAGTGAACCTGACTCCTTTCACTCCCAATCAGGCAATGAGTGTACTCCATCTTATTCTCAGCAAAATATTGATGAAAGTTCTCCTCAGCCAAATTTTGAACATAATTCTCCCTTGCAGCATTTTGAGGACAGTCCAATGAAGAAGACATCGGAAGTAGACCCCAAACAGCAGGAGGTCTATGATTATATAGAATCCTTGGAGAAGGCAGCCACAGGTCCAAGCACCTCTTCTACTCAGCCTCATACATTGCAAGATGACTTGGTTCAGTCATTAAAACAAGAGATTTTTGAGCTTGAGCTTTTAAATCGGCATATCAAAAATGAAAATGAAACACTCAAAGAGCAAGGCAAACTGGACAAGATTATCCATGACAATACTATGTTACATTTGGGTATTTGGCAAAAGAAAAATAAGAAGCTAAAAAGGAAATGCCAAAAATTGAGCAGAGCACTTGTGAATATCAAATTCAGGAGCCTCATGAAGAAACCCAGAATGATGGCAGTACCAAAGAAGAAGAGGAGGGGGTTAGATGTGCTGGCTGAAGTATCCAGACACATGAATTGAACAGAGAGTATCAAAATTTTGGTTGCATGAGGACATGCAACACCTTCATAGTGGGGGTATGTTGAGTCCCGAATTTGCCTCTTTTCCATACACTTTTCCATATCTCTTTCAATCACCTAAACCTCCAAAATTGTCAATATCATGTGCAAAAGGGTATCTAACATGGTTTTTAATTATGTTTGTGTGTTTTCTATTTGATTTAGATTTTGTTCATACAACTGCGGAAACTTGTCACTTTCCGCAGCCGCTGCAACTTTCCGCAGCTATTTTGTGGAAATCAATGTTATAGGTGTCAACGAAGAAAACGAGCCACATGGGCAGGCTAGGAATGACAAGGACATGGTTCGTGTCCTATTGGTTCAATGAAATTCGTCAAGGAAAGCCGCGGTCAAAGCCATCCACGTGGAAGTCAACTGTGGAGTTCTATGTCGGCTGGACTCTGTTTCGTGGCATAGAAACATCCATACGGCCGTTTCCCAAGCTTTTGGAAGTTAATTGACATCTGTGCAAAGTTCTGGAGTTGAATTTAAGCGCCCACCTTCCATAGATCCATTTCCCAACATGGCCATACTCCTAAATCCGTGGCCTTAGTGGTCTACGTGCTGGCTGCTATCATAAACTTCAGGAAACAGTTACATTTTATTGCTTTATAAAGAGCGTTTGCATACGCACGTAGAGTTAGTGAATGTGAGTTGATAGTTCTTAGTTGTTAAGTTGATGTGCGTACTCTGTTATGTGGTGATTACGCTGCCTTGAGCCGTAATACCACCAGCCTGTAATGACTTTCTTTTTAATGTGAAGAACTCTATTTCATAACTTAATTCGTGTTTGAAGATCATACCAGAGCTGCGTAGAGGGCCCCTGCTCAGCCGAGGTTCTGTGTATTAATGTATATATTTTTCATTTCATTTCTTTAAGTAATCATTGTATCATAACCCATTACATGTTCATATTTTATAGTTGTTTTATTTCTGTTCATACATTTCTGTAATTTCCATTGCATTCCTGTCTTTTATGTTTTTATGATTGTTAAAATACTGATCAGTTTTCTTGTGCAGGTTTTAGGTAGACACCCCGTGGCATTTTCATAGTATTTTCGCTAATGATATGAAACTGATATTATTCTGCTGCTAGTTTTCTTTCACAGTCTTTGTTTAACTTCAGTTTTGTTTTGTACTTTTGGGCTTTGTTTATCTGATTCAGTAGTTAAATTTAAATATATTAAGCTACTCATAGTGTCTTCGGTTACCTCCGAAAGCCACAGCTGGACTGATGGTGAGGGGCCGCATGATGAAATGTGTAGTTTAGTATTAGTTTCCTTTCTGCAAAATTAGATATATTAAGCTGCTCATAGCGTCTTCAGTTACCTCCGAAAGCCACAGCTGGACTGATGGTGAGGGGCTGCATGATGAAGTGTGTAGTTTAGTATTAGTTTCTTTTCTGCAAACTTAAATATATTGAATCATGTATGACATCTTCAATTGCCTCCGAAAGCCACAGCTGGACTGATGGCGAGGGATTGAATCATGTGTGTATGGTTTAGTATTAGTTTACTTTCTGCAAATTAAATATCAGTTACACAAGTTGTTTATGATTACTTCCGTAAGTCATAGCTGGTCTAATGATGAAGGGTCAGAAAATGAATTGATGTAATCTGATTTAGATTTATTTCATTGCAATTTTGAATTTCCATAAGCGTAGTTTCTTTTGTGTTCAGTTGGCAGCAAGAATATTTTAGTTTTCATATTCACTAGTTTCTTGTTTTGATTCATTAGATTAACAACACTTTCCATTTCAGCAGTTTACTTTCTTTTGTCATTGTAATTTCAATTTGCTTTTGAAGTTTCGAGATTGGTAAATCATTATAGGGGATATCACTTCCTTGAACAATTATAACCAAGCTTGTTTTTCACTTTAGAATTTCCATCTCACCTTAGAAAGACCATAAACGACAAAAAGATAAGAAAGAGGTTATCTTGCACATATAGTGCGCCGCACTTCATCAGCTTACGATTCCCGGATTGACAATTAAATGCAGCAATTTAGGACACACTAAATTGACCAAACATTTTGGCGCCGTTGCCGGGGAAGTGTAACTAGGTAGCCAATTTCTTAAAAAAAAAAAACACATAAAATCATAAAAGAAGGGAAACTTGATAACTTCTTGAAGTATGCTCTCCTCTTGCACCTAGTGTGATCTGGAGGATCAGAAAAGAGAGTTATTGGTTTAGTAATTTCTTAAGTATGCTCTCTTCTTGCACCTAGTGTGATCTGGAAGATCAGAAAGAGAATTATTAGCCCAACTTTTGTTAAAAAAAAACTAAAAAATGACATGCATAGAGCAAGAGATTCTAGGGGAAGGTTTATAGCTAAAGCCAAGAGTTCGATTTTTACAACCCCATCTTCTTCAAGGCATAGACCAGATTCACCATCATCTACCCCTAGCCTTAAGATTTTTGGAAGCCAAAGAATAGCTGAATTAGAGGATTCTCCTACACCACCTACTAAAGTCTACTTAGAAAACAAGGAAACTTTCTCTCATCCTTCCTTGATAGAAGAACTAGAGGACTATAAGGACTCTAAAGAAGCTATCATGGCAGAAGAAGTAATAAATAGAGGTGGAGGTAGAGGAGGAGGAGATAATGAAGATAACAATGGTGAAGGAAATAATGGTAGAAATAGGGACGATTTTCTTGGATTCTCTATAGTTGATGAGGAAACTCATGCAACAATGAAAAATATTTCACCATCTGTTCTCCCTAACTTTTATGGATTACGAAGTGAAGATCCTGAAACATTTCTGTTTGAGTTTAAAGTAGTGTGCCGAACTTATGACTACATGGAAGATTCTCAAAAACTCAAACTATTTCCTTCAACCTTGAAGGGATCTGCTTTGAAATGGTTCATGGGATTAGCCACTCAATCTATCAGGACTTGGAATGATATGAAACAAATATTTTTGGATAGATACTTGGATTATTGTATGCCCACTAATCACAAGGATGAGGTATTCAAAATGATGCAAAAAGAAGATGAAAATTTGGAAGACTTAATTGAAAGATTTCAATACAACTTGAAAAGAGCAAAGATGAGCAACTTAGATAATGAAACCTCGAAAGCCCTCCTATTAAAAGCCATTAGAGATGAATGGATAGACATTTTAAACATGATGGGTAAAGGAGACATTTCTCAACTCCCATTTCATGATATAATAGAACTATGTATCCAATTCTCAAGGGGAAGATCTAAAACTGGAAAAGGGCCTAGGGATTCTTCTCTTATTAGGGCTAACAAATCTGCAACTGGATCAGTAAGTAGGGCATAGATTGGTAATATGCTTGATGAGTTTAAAACTGATATCTTAGGGAGCCTTAGTGAACAACTAGACACCCTTAAAATCCAAAACAAGCAGAAAGCAGAAACAGATGCTTTAGCCATCTTTTATCCGAAATGTAGGAAGAAACATGCTTTAAGGGAATGTCCCTTGGATGCAAAAGTTGTAGAAACATGTATGATTTGCTCAGAAAATCATGAGATCAAGGATTGTCCTTCAATCCCTGGACTCAAAGCTGTTTTTCAAGAAGATCCAAATTCAGTAGAATCTCTCTGCTTTGTCGCAAGGAGACCTTGGCAGGGACAACAATCTCAAGGGTTTAATAACCCTATGAATCTTCAAACCCCACCAAATTGGAATCCTTGGCAACAACCTTGGCCCCAACATCAAAACTCATATCAGCCATGGGTACAAGGGATGCAAAATCCTTATGGGAGATTTGCTCAATTTTATCAATATCCTCCATCTTTTCAAAACCAACAAGCTCCACAATTTCCAAGCCAAAATCCACAACAACTCTCATTGCCATTTCCACAACATCAACCTTCTCAACAAAATACAAATCCTTAACTTATGCTCCCATACCAACAAAAGACAAATCAACTTCCAGCTCAGCCATTGCCAAATCCTAACAATAAGAATCCTCAAACTACTTATATGGTAGAAGGACAACAATTTCCTACCTATATGATTGTTCCTCTCAACGATGTACAACTCAGATCTGGTAGAGTTTTAGAAAAACCTTCTATAGACATTCAAGAGCAAGATACCTCCGAGGAGGACTCTCTTCAAGTCAATAAGGGTTCTGAGGAAGAATCTCTTCAAAATTCAAAAATTCAAAAAGAAAAAGAAAAGCTAGCATCCACAACTCCTATAGTTGAGCAACCTGTATCTTCATCTACACCTCCTTTTCCGGGAAGACTACAAATTGATAAGGGGGTGGAAAAACAAATTTTGTTGCCTAACTATGACTTTCTAGATGAATTGAAGAATGTTTGTATCAAGATTCCATTGCTACAAGCCATTCGAGAAATTCCTATTCTAGCAAAAACCATAAGGGAGTTGAGTTTCAAAAGACCAGGAAGAAAGCTAAAGGACACAAGAAGAATCCACCTGGTAGGAAAGATTGCAGACATTATGATGGGAAAAATTGCCATGTAGAAATATGTAGATCCAGGAAGTCCAATTGTCAAGACACATATAAATGGGATAGAAATTCCAAACACATTGATTGACTTAGGGGCTGCTATCAACATTATGAGTAGACAGACTATGGAACAGTTTAAACTTCCTAACCTTCTTTTTACACCTACTTTATTGCAACTTGCAGATCGATCGGTTATTAAACCAGATGGTGTATTAGAAGATATTTCAGTCTCCTTAGATTCTTGGGAATATCCAGTAGACTTTATGATTTTGACTCTCAAAAGTAATCTAGGAGGACATCCAATTATCTTAGGAAGACCTTGGCTGGCCACAGCTGATGCTTTTATTAGTTGTAGATCTGGAGACATGTACATTTCTAATGGTAATTCGACAAGGAAATTCAATTTGTATCCTCCCGCAAGAGCAATTACAGAAATAGGAGACAATGAATGGGTCGATGATGAGAACACTATACAACCTGTCTTTACCATTTCTGAGATTAGTGAGGATAGTCAAATTCTGAACACATTAGAAAATTTTGAAGTAACTTCAGAATATGACCCCACACAATTTCAGTTGGAATCTGACATAGAACATTTATCATCAAGACAAATGTCTCTTTACTCTATGGAAGAATTTGGTAATTCTGTTTTTGAGATTTTTCCAGAAAAGACATTGAATATCAATAAACATCCGGAGAAGTCACAACAAGAAGAACTAACCAGAATCTTGCAAAAACATTCTACTGCATTTGCATGGGAGTATACTGACATGAAGGGTATTGATCCTAAGACTTGCATCCATCATATCTATATCGAGGAAAACAGTAGACCAATCAGACAACCTCAAAGAAGGATGAATCCAAATCTTAGGGAGATAGTGAAAGAAGAGCTCCAAAAACTTCTCAATGTAAACTTCATTTATCCAATTTCAGATAGCCGATGGGTTTCTCCTTTGGTTATAGTACCTAAAAGAATGGTAAATGGAGAGTATGCATTGATTACAGGGAGTTGAACAAAGCAACTTTGAAGGATCACTTTCCTTTGCCTTTTATTGATCAGGTATTAGATACATTAGCAGGTAAAAAGTACTTTTCATTTTTGGATGGTTTTAGTGGCTATAATCAAATTCAGGTAGCACCTGAAGATCAAGATAACACCACATTTACTTGTCCATGGGGAACTTTTGCCTACCGAGTGCTTCCTTTTGGGTTATGTAATGCACCTGCAACATTCCAAAGAGCAGTACTAGGAATTTTTTCCGATCTAATCCATGATTGTGTAGAGGTTTATATGGATGATTTTACAGTTTATGGTAATTCATTTGAAGAGGCATTAGAAAATTTGGAAAAAGTTCTCATAAGATGTAAAGAAAAAAACCTTTCATTAAGCCATGAAAAATGCTTTATGATGTTTACTGAAGGGATTGTTTTAGGACATCATATTTCAGGAGATGGAATTAAAGTTGATAGATCAAAAGTTGAAGTCATCTCCAAGTTGCCTATTCCAAATTGTCAAAAAGATGTTAGAAGTTTTCTAGGATTTACTGGTTACTATAGAAGATTTATAGAGAACTTCACTAAAATAGCATCTCCACTCTTCAAGTTGCTTACAAAAGACTGTGAATTTAAATGGGATCCCGATTGTCAATCCGCTTTTGAAACTTTGAAAACAAGAATATCTGAAGCACCTATCTTGAGAGGACCAAATTGGAAACTTCCTTTCCATATTTCTACAGATGCTTCAGATACAGCTCTTGGAGCTGTGTTGGGTCAAAAAGATTTAATTCCCTATGCCATTTATTACACCAGTAAAAATTTGACTCCCACAGAGTTGAACTATACTGTGACTGAAAAAGAGTTCTTAGCTGTTGTTCATGCAATTAATAAGTTTAGACATTACATAACAGGCTATGAAACTTTTATTCATACTGACCATTCTGCAATTAGATATTTAATGAACAAACCCGTTACTAATGGCAGAGTGACAAGATGGCTTTTACTTTTGCAAGAATTCAATATTACTGTGTTGGATAGACCAGGAAAACAGAATACAGTAGCTGATTTCTTGTCTAGGATTCAGAATACTAAAGAAGATTCTCCCGTAGAAGATAAGTTTCCTGATGAATATTTGTTTGCAGTAACTATTAAGACCCCTTGGTATGCAGATATTGCTAACTATTTGGTTACAGGGAAACTACCTTCACATTTATTTCCAAGAGAAAAAACGAAAAATTATTCAGGAGAGTTCAAAATATTCATGGATTTCTAACAAATTGTTTAAAACAGGGCCAGATCTTGTGATCAGAAGATGTGTCAGGGAAGATGAAATGCCTGATATTCTTAAGGCATGTCATGATGAACCATGCGGCGAACACTTTGCAGACAAAAGGACGGCCTATAAAATCCTTTCTTTGGGATATTATTGGTCTTCCCTCTTCAAAGATGCAAAACAATATGTCAAAAGGTGTGACAGCTGCCAAAGAGTAGGGAAACCTACCCTTTCAAATGAAATGCCATTGCAAACACAGGTACTCATTGAACCCTTTCAAAAATGGGCTTTAGATTTCATTGGACCTATTAATCCACCATCTAAGCAAAAGAAGTATATATTGGTTTGTACTGATTATGTTACTAAATGGGTAGAAGCCAAAGCATTAGTATCTGCTACTGAAAATTCAGCTGTTCATTTTCTTTATGAGGATATTTTTACTCGCTTTGGTGTTCCAAGAGAAATTGTGACAGATCAGGGGAGCCAATTCACATCCAATTTGGTGGAGAAGTTGATGGAAGAATACAAAATCGAGCACAGAAGATCTACTCCTTACCATCCACAAGCAAATGGTCAAGTGGAGTCCACAAACAAAGTTCTTGAAAGTATCATCACCAAAACTGCTCATCTACATAGAAGAGATTGGGCAGAAAGGCTTCCAGAAGCCTTGTGGGCCTACAGAACTACATGGAGGAATACAACAGGACATTCTCCCTATGAACTTGTTTATGGGAAAGCAGTCTTGTTCCCCATTGAGTTCCAAGTCAAGACCTTCAAGATAGCAGTTCAGTTGGGAATGGACTTATCAGAAGCTCAAAAGCATAGAATGGAGCAATTGAATGAGCTAGATGAGATCAGACAAGAAGCAATTCTAAGAACCGATCTAGTTCAATATCAAAGAACTAAGTGGCATGAAAAATATATCAAAGAGAAGAAGTTTCAAGAAGGATATTGGGCATTGTTATTTGACTCCAAGTTTAAAGACTTTCAAGGGAAATTTCAGACTCATTGGCTTGGGCCATATGAGATTGACAAGGTCTTTAACAATGGAGCTGTAAGAATCAAGACCATTGATGAGTTTCAAACACCTCTTTTAGTGAATGGCCATAGATTGAAAGTTTATCATAAGCCACTCTCTAAAGAGGATTTTGTCAAGTTGTTTCAAGAAAGTTCTGCAATCAGGCTGGTACAGAAGAATCCTTCTTCTCTACCAAGCTAGTTTTTGTTTTTCAAGTTAAAAAAAGAGAAAAAAAAAAAAAAAAGAGAAAAAAAAAAAAGAAAAAAAAAAGAAGAGAAAAAAAATGGTATAAGCCTGAAAACCAATCATCGATTGGCAGTCTTATACAGAAAATATGGGGTGAAAATCAGGGACACCTGACACTCTATATTTTCCAAAAAAAATTCTGTCTTTTATTTCATTTTATCTCACCACCCACTCCATTTCATTTCACTTCATTTCATTTCATTTCATTTCATTTCATTTCATTTCATTTCACTTCATTCCACTTCATCTCATCCATTCCATCAATAAAAATCTTTTTATGACCATTTCCATCTGGTCATTTGTCATTTGTTCATTTCTATTTCAGCCAAGTAATAGCTGTGTCAGTGTCCGCAGCTGACATCTGTTTCCGCAGCTGACTCCAGTTTCCGCAGCCAGAAGCAGATTCCGCAGCTGCTACTACTCTGTTTTCAAAAAGAATGTACAGCTAGTTGTTGTTTTCATAAAATCATGAAATAAAATGCAGGAGAGGATCAATGGGACATTCAAGACACTAATGAAGATCAATCAGTTGAAGACCAAGGGCAAAAGCAAGGATTCCAAAGGTATGAATAAAGTTTATTTCAAATAGTATAAAAGACACATTTTTATATAATTTTAAACTATGAGCTCTACCCATAACGCACAATGATTCTATTGACAGTCCGTAACCCTCCACGATCTCTATGTTATCCTCTTGCATTTATTCACAAACGGCTTCATTATTGAAATTCCGACTCTTACTCATGTTCAAATAGCCCACCGAAGATAATGATACGTATTTGAGTTGACAAAGGACTCTTACAAGCCGCATAACTCCATAATCATTGATTGAAACGTGTTCATATTTATGACACAATCACCAAAAATTAAAAATACGGCCGAATGCATTACACTTTGTTAACTTCTTTGCCGTTTCTCTGTCGTGTTACAAAACCTCACTCTACTCATTCTCATTCCCTGTTTCACTCCATTCCGTTCCTTTTATTCACTCTCATTCCCGTATATTCACCCACAGTCTTATTCCATTTTGTGTATGGTGCTCATTTCCGTTTTGTGATAACATCCCCACAGCATTGTGCTCGACTCCGTATATTCCATCATTCCACTTCCGCTTAAAACCCTCACAGAGGCAAGCTGTGAAGCACAGAGAAGTAAAATGGGAAAATTATTAAGGGCAGAGCCGGAAGGACCGAAGTTCATATAGGGATTTCCACAAGCAAAAGAGATGTTGAGAAAAGCTAAATGGCTGCGTTTTATTCAGAAATTCCGGGGTTACCACAGAGAAGTTACCAAAGCGTTTGTAAGATCATTTGATGGCTCGGAAGCAGAAGTGGGAGACCTCAAGTTTTTGGTTAATGAAGCATCAATAGCAGCAGCCACAGAGCTTCTTCAGGAAGGAGAACGTTGGTTCAAAAACAAAAGTATCAATGATGAGGCATGGAGAACAATCCTCCGAAATCAAGGTATGGATATCACTGTTTTCAAAAGAGGAATCCCTGTGCATGCAATAAAAGATGAATGGGCTACTTTATTACTCATTGTTCAGAAATTTATCACATGTGAAGGCCGCTTTGGCTCTATGTACATGTATCATACTAGGATATTGATGAATTTCCTTGAAAACCAAACTCTCAATCTTCCTTATTTCCTATTCAATAGCTTGAAGAAAATGGTTGTGACTGTGCAAAAACACCTAGGAGATGTAGAGCCTCATTTATATCATCATGGGCTTATAAAAATTTTGATTGAAAAGGAACTAAAAGAAAGAGAAGATACTTGGGAACAATTCTTAGTAAGAAACTTCTTTGAAGAACCTCATGAAATTCCTGAAGGTAATCCAATTAGAAGGAGTAGAAGAAAGAAAATGGATGTTGAAACCCAAGTTGTTCCTACACAGGAAGTTCCCGCAGCTAGCACAGCAAAAAGAAGTAGAAGGAAAAGAACAGTAGATGAAATCCAAGATACTTCTACTATTACTATGAAGAAAAATGATAGGGAAGAGAGATTGGTAAAAAGGAAGAAGAAGGAAATCAAAATTAAGAAGCCAATAATATCAAAAGGGAAAGAAATTGTTGAGGTTGTCCATAAAACCTCTTCTTCTGAAAAAGAAGATCACCAAATTCTGTCTGAGAGATTAATTTTTCTTCAAAAACAGTCATCTCTATCTAAGAAGGCAAAAACAAGAAAACAAGAACAAAAGGGTAGTGTACCACAGCATGTGAGGAGAAGTAGCAGGCTTAAGGGAAAACTGAGAAAAACACAAATTAAAGGTCCTCATTTCATTGATTTGGGTGAAGAGACATCTGAACAGTCTCCAACTGACCATAGTCCATTTCAGTCAGTTAGTGAACCCGACTCCTTTCACTCCCAATCAGACAATGAGCGTACTCCATCTTATTCTCAGCAAAATATTGATGAAAGTTCTCCTCAGCCAAATTTTGAACATAATTCTCCCTTGCAGCATTTTGAGGACAGTCCAATGAAAAAGACACCGGAAGTAGACCCCAAACAACAGGAGGTCTATGACTATATAGAATCCTTGGAGAAGGCAGCCACAGGCCCAAGTACCTCTTCTATTCAGCCTCATACATTGCAGGATGACTTGGTTCAGTCATTAAAACAGGAGATTTTTGAGCTTGAGCTTTTGAATCGACATATCAAAAATGAAAATGAAACACTCAAAGAGCAAGGAAAACTGGACAAGATTATCCATGACAATACTATGTTACATTTGGGTATTTGGCAAAAGAAAAATAAGAAGCTAAAAAGGAAATGCCAAAAATTGAGCAGAGCACTTGTGAATATCAAATTCAGGTGCCTCATGAAGAAACCTAGAATGATGGCAGTACCAAAGAAGAAGAGAAGGGGGTTAGATGTGTTGGCTGAAGTATCAAGGCACATGAATTGAACAGAGAGTGTCAAAATTTTGGTTGCATGAGGACATGCAACACCTTCACAGTGGGGGTATGTTGAGTCCCGAATTTGTCTCTTTTCCATACACTTTTCCATATCTCTTTCACTCACCTAAACCTCCAAAAATTGTCAATATCATGTGCAAAAGGGTATCTAACATGGTTTTTAATTATGTTTGTGTGTTTTCTATTTGATTTAGATTTTGTTCATACAGCTGCGGAAACTTGTCACTTTCCGCAGCCGCTGCAACTTTCCGCAGCTATTTTGTAGAAATCAATGTTACAGGTGTCAACGAAGGAAACGAGCCACATGGGCAGGCTAGGAATGACAAGGACATGGTTCGTGTCCTATTGGTTCAATGAAATTCATCAAGGAAAGCCGCGGTCAAAGCCATCCACGTGGAAGTCAACTGTGGAGTTCTATGTCGGCTGGACTCTGTTTCGTGGCATAGAAACATCCATACGGCCGTTTCCCAAGCTTGTGGAAGTTAATTGACATCTGTGCAAAGTTCTGGAGATGAATTTAAGCGCCCACCTTCCATAGATCCGTTTCCCAACATGGCCATACTCCTAAATCCGTGGCCTTAGTGGTCTACGTGCTGGCTGCTATCATAAACTTCAGGAAACAGTTACATTTTATTGCTTTATAAAGAGCGTTTGCATACGCACGTAGAGTTAGTGAATGTGAGTTGATAGTTGTTAGTTGTTAAGTTGATGTGCGTACTCGGTTATATGGTGATTACGCTGCCTTGAGCCGTAATACCACCAGCCTGTAATGACTTTCTTTTTAATGTGAAGAACTCTGTTTCATAACTTAATTCGTGTTTGAAGATCATACCGGAGCTGCGTAGAGGGCCCCTGCTCAGCCGAGGTTCTGTGTATTAATGTATATATTTTTCATTTCATTTCTTTAAGCAGTCATTGTATCATAACCCATTACATGTTCATATTTCATAGTTGTTTTATTTCTGTTCATACATTTCTGTAATTTCCATTGCATTCCTGTCTTTTATGCTTTTATGATTGTTAAAATACTGATCAGTTTTCTTGTGCAGGTTTTAGGTAGACACCCCGGGGCATTTTCATAGTATTTTCGCTAATGATATGAAACTGATATTATTCTGCTGCTAGTTTTCTTTCACAGTCTTTGTTTAACTTCAGTTTTGTTTTGTGCATTTCAGCTTTGTTTATCTGATTCAATAGTTAAAATTAGACATATTAAGCTACTCATAGTGTCCTCAGCTACCTCCGAAAGCCACAGCTGGACTGATGGTGAGGGGCTGCATGATGAGATGAGTAGTTTAGTATTAGTTTCCTTTCTGCAAAATTAGATATATTAAGCTGCTCATAGCGTCTTCAGTTTCCTCCGAAAGCCACAGCTGGACTGATGGTGAGGGGCTGCATGATGAAGTGTGTAGTTTAGTATTAGTTTCTTTTTCGCAAACTTAAATATATTGAATCATGTATGACATCTTCAATTGCCTCCGAAAGCCACAGCTGGACTGATGGCGAGGGATTGAATCATGTGTGTATGGTTTAGTATTAGTTTACTTTCTGCAAATTAAATATCACTTACACAAGTTGTTTATGATTACTTCCGCAAGTCATAGCTGGTCTAATGATGAAGGGTCAAAAAATGAATTGATGTAATCTGGTTTAGATTTCTTTCATTGCAATTTTGAATTTCCATAAGCATAGTTTCTTTTATGTTCAGTTGGCAGCAAGAATAGTTTAGTTTTCATATTCACTAGTTTCTTGTTTTGATTCATTAGGATTAGCAGCACCTTTTCAGTTTTAGCAAGACACTCTTTACTTTCTTTTAAGTTTTTGTCCTTGTAATTTCATAATTTGCTTTTTAAAGTTTTCTAAGATTGGTGAATCATTATAGGGGATATCACTTCCTTGAATACAAATATAACCAAGCTTGTTTTTTCACTTTTAGAATTTTCCATATCACCTTAGAAAGACCAAAAACGACAAAAAGTTAAGAAAGAGGTTATCTTGTGATGATATAGTGTGCCACTTTCATCAAATTTTTACCATTCTTGATTGACACTAGAAATGCATAATTTAATACCAATCTTCAATTTTAAACATTTTAAGCTGCTGCTGTAGTTTTAGCCCCAGGAGGTTTTGTGTTCGTAGCATTATGAATGCTATTAAATCTGCACAATAAGATTGTACATTTTTCCCCCTGTGGGTTCCTATGGAGATTGTTATAGTCGCAAAGGACTTGGAGAGGATTCTTTCTCACTTCCCATTTGTTTAAGAATGTTTGATGGAAGGCTTGGAGATCGTTAATACTATGGGAAGTTAAACCTTTAAACCATTTTTCTTGCTTCTCCCCCCCCAAACTTTGAGCAAATAGTCTCAACTTGACAAGTAATCATCATCAATTTCTCTGTCATTAAAGTAGTTATCCATCTTGTCCACATGTTGAGATGTCACTTTATAGTATTACTAACATCATATAATGGAATTTTGGACCGATAGTCCCGTGTAATATTGCCTAATGGTACGAGAAGGACTAAGGGAGCATACCATGTTGCTATGGCAGTGGGGGAGGTGGAGGTGGATTTACAAGGGAAAGTGGGGGTCAGAGGTGAAGTGGTTTGAAACAGTGGATGTAGGGTGAGTAGAAGTGGATGGGACCAGAGTAGACCGTTTGAGATGATCTTGGATGAGAGACACCTAAATTGTAGAAGGAAATGTAAATCGGGAGAGGTGTTGTTTCCCTCGCTACCGTGATGTTCACTTGTTTCAGGGAGATGAAAGTGAAGATTCAGAGTCTAACCGCATTATATCATCAAAATGACCTAGTCCTAAATGGGTTCACTAAGTCGGCCTTGTGGTTGTTGCAGAGAGCTCGAAAGATTTTCAAGGGAATCGAATTAGCTCTCAAGGGTGATCTCGAAAACGGTTAATAATTTAACCTTAGGAGACTTCCAAAGGATACTTTCCGGATTATCAACTATCTCATGTGGTTAGGGTCTAGATGGGCTCTAGTGTGAATCTTTTTTAGAAAGCCACTATGCTATGATGTTTAGACCTAAAACAAGAAAAGTTCAACCGTGATATGACAACTTTGGAGAGGTTAACCAATCTGTTTTTACAATTTTTAAATCCCACATTCCCTCTAACCGAGTTTGAATGATCTTATAATGATAAGGGGTTCTTCCCATGGAGTCTAGGGTCTGCTAGGATTGTGGGAGTCGCTAAGTGGAAATTTTTTAGCTCCTTTCGTGAGGTAAAAGGTCTTATGGTCCACCACCATGTTTATTTAATTCCAATCCAAACATTTTTTGGTATTTTTTTGAATTGTTTTTATTTATGGTTTAGAAGTAATGTCCTAACTTTTGCCTCAAAACTTAGCTACGGTTATGAAACAAAGACAATCTATCCTTATGGCTAAGCTAGCTGATTTTCCAAGGTTAGATAAAAACTTAAAAGAATCCTAGGGTTGACCTAGTTTGTCAACGATTTAAACAAGCTCCATCATGATTACCATTTCTTGGTAGTGCTAGAAAAGGCTCGCTTTTTTACTCTCAAAATGTTCTCGAACAAAGGGTTTTTTGAGGCCTCTAAAAGGTATTAAAAACACTCGGTTCCGGTGGATTCGCCGATGAATGTTAGGTTCCGGTGGCTCAAATTGCAAAATAGAACACTTGTCATGGAACCGATGAGATTCTCGAGTTAAATTTTTCCCCTCACGGAGGTCGCCGTAAATGTTAGGTCTCTGTAATTTATTAGCAATATTGGGAGAGTCCAATCGACAAGAGTTAACATCATTTCAACCAACTTTGAGATTCTAGGATTTAGTTCTCCCCGAATCCTGGGAGAGGGATCTCTCCAATATGTACAAAGATGGATATTATCTTTGAAAAGCTTAAGGTAATGATATTAGGCTAGTTATGAAGGCCAATTGTTTTGTTTTGTTTTGGATGGTTGAGCATGAAATGTTACTTGAGGGGAAAGTCCTAAGTGCAAAAAAAGCTCTAAAAGTGAGAAGTTGCAAGCAAATGAGAACGACTTGTGTGATAGATAGATATAATGTCTGGTTTTTTAGTCCATTGGGCTATGGAGTCATATCTCAGGCTTTAATTGAACAACAACATCAAGTGTGATCCAAGGGGCAAGTTATCTATACCACAATATTATTGAGATTAAAAATGATGAAATGGAAACATTAAAAATGCTGGAGGGGTGGAAACCGATAATAATTTCTCGGAGGATTTATAGTCACTCAAACAAGAAAAGCCTCTTAAGTAAATCTGCTTTTAAAACCAACCAAGGACAAGGCTAACCATAGACTTCTTGGGCAAGTTCTTATTAAAGCAACTTAATTGACAAACAATCCAGGTAATCCACATAATTACCTTCGCGAAAGTATGAAAACACATAAGAAAAAACAGAGTGTAACTTAAGATCAGTATAAAGTACTTTTAAACCTAGTCTGCTTTAAATCAACACCAAGGGAAACCCTTTCAAAATCTGCCTTTGGAGAAAAAGAATCTAGAATCAAGGCAAACCATATCTTCTCTAGTCTAACTTTAATAGCAAATAATGGAAATAACATTAGAGAACAATGTTTGAGCAAAACGCAAGTGACGAGGGAACGCCAACATTCCTAATTTACTTTTAAACTCGGTATTGAATCATTCTTAAATAAACAAATCTAAAGAAAACATTAAGATAAATATTTCTCAGCCAGAGAAGGTTATCGCTATACGTAAAATCCCCTAACCCCTGTTTAAACTGTTTTTTACAAAGGGAAAATGAAAAATATGGCATACATAGAAGGAAAACAATTAACAAAGAGAAGCACTTCACCAAGGGCGATAAAGACCAGATCCCAAGAAACAACTTTTATATTGATGTCTAAAAACCCAAGCTATAATCTTCAAGTCCAATGTTTCAGCTTCAACAATCATCTTCACTATTCAACCTAATCTATCTCTAGCACAAATAGAGCTTCAAGAGCCAAAGAACACTATGTACAAATAGAAGTCTCAGCTCAAGCGTATTTCAAAGTTCTGCAACCAACAATTTCTCATCTTCTTCGAGGGTATTTATAGAAGGATGAGGAGGTGAGATTTTAACAAAATATCTCAAGGACAATTAATTGCAGAGTGAAGACTTCTCGGCCCTTTGAGAGGCTCGAGGAGAAATTTACGGGTGGATCACTACATTAACTGCATTTCTACATAAATATCAAAGCCTCGATGGAAGCTTTGTTTGACTTTGAGGCTCTGTGGTGCTGTGGAGTAACTCTCGTAGATATTTTTCTCGCATTGATTTCTTTGTAGAAGTAACTCCCCTGGTTGTGCTAGAGGTGGATATCTCGATTTTCTTCAATAACTTAGCCTTTGGTTTGAATGGTTTGAGGCAACAAGTGGCCTTTACGTAGGTTGAGGAATTAATTCGCCTTAGTTGAAAGCGATGGAAGCCTTTCTCGTCTGTTTAAATGCTTATGATTTTTCTTTAATCGTGCTTTAATTTGGGGATTAGGCTTTTGATAGTCAATCTTAGTCGTAATCCCTAAATTTGTCTTCAATCTTCTCGCTTCTGCCGCGCCTGTTCTTCAACAACGATACTCTTTCATCGTGTTTTTAATAAAAACAAGTGTCATTGTTGATGTGCGGGCCGCGTTTCAAGCTCAGTATGGCATCAACGCCTATGAAGCGCTGATGAAACGTGTCTTCAAACCCTCATATCTCTTTCCCTTTGATAAACGAAAAGAGACCGGAGGATCGTCACCCTCGTCTTTTATTTTTCCTTTGTTATAATGGAAAAAGCATTGGAACTCGCAAAACACAAACAATTTTTTTAAGAAATCCCCTGCATTTTTTTGGGGAAAACCCGCTCGAAGGTGAGAGAGGAGCGTATCCATCAGATGAAAACATCCAACGGTGGAGATTTGCGTAGAAGAGGCGAAAAGGAGAGCGGGGAGATGAACAAGTCTGAGTGATTTTGGACCGTCCCGATCCCGGGACACGTGGACGATCCCAGTATCAATCCGGAGGATCGCAATCGGGGGTAGCGAGCAAATGCACCGATTTGAAACATGCGATGCGATTTAGCGCAAACCCGTCCATCTAAGATTCGAGACTCAACGGTGGGAAATGAATTGTAGCCGCAAACTGAGTGGATGAGGAAAAAGAGCGTGATTTAAACAAAAAACTCCAATGCGATTGCGCAATCTGGGAGGGGAGAGGGCGATTAGCGATAGCGGCTTGATCCGAGGATTAGATCAATGGCGGGGGAGCGACCGAGGAACGAAAGCATCTGGGAGAAATGCGATGGAAAACTCCGATGCGATTAGACGTCGCGTCGATCTACATCGGATCGACGGCGGCAGAAGTGAATCGGTGGATGGCCGATCGGCGGGAGCAAACAAGTGTATGCGATGGAAAACTCCGATGCGATTAAGCGCTGGCCATTTGATCGGCTTACGATCAACGGTGGAGATTAGTTTTTAGAAAGAACCGGCAGAAACCCTTATAACATATCAAAACCCCAATTTTTTAATATAAACGAAGGTTTATTGGATCAGGGCAGAAATAAAATATATACAAAGGATAGGCACCCGCCTGCGGGGCCTTCGGATATATGAAAATTGATGGGCCCGGGGCTTTATATATAATAAGGGCCTAATCGCAATCGGAACTGCGGACCTGGTCTTTCCGATCAACCCATTGAAATTTCCCCGATTGCGATTGCACGATCGGTCTTTTTGATCTAACCATTTTATTTTTAACATGTGACTTTGGCTCATTAAATCAAAACTTTAGAAAAGAGGGTTTTTGTAATTTACAAAGAAAAAAGGGTCGAAAATAAAATATTCAAAAGTTTTAAGCGCCGGGGGCGAGCTCAGGGTTATATGAAAATAATATGATCGGGGGTCTTAAGCAGCAAGGCTAATCGCAATCGGAACTTTTGGAGTATGGCAAAGACTTGCGTCTTTGATTCTTTCCGATGCGATTAGCACCTTAACGTATTAGCAAGTGGTTCCAGACCCAAAGCGTATGGTGGGGAAGTGGTTTAGGGTTTAGCCCAAGGGGCTTAGGTCCATAGCAATGAAACTTTGTTTTTTATGAAAAATTTCAAGGTTTTAAATGGATTTGGGGGTTTCGGCACAGCTCAAAAAGAAGTTTTAAACCATGTCAGGAGGATTTTCATGAATGGAAGGAGAAACTTATGAAAAGTAGGGAAATAATATGGAGAAAAGGGGAGTAAATGAAGGTTAGTTATGAGTGGGAGAAAGGGGAAAAATGATGGTTTCTTCAGCAGTTTTTTACAGGAAATCAGCAGAATTAATAGGGAAAGTGATGAAGATTTTGGACAGAGGCATGAGGCCTACAAGGAGTCTTCGAGAGCCAACAAATTTTAGTAATGAAAAATTGTTCCTTGAAGGCTCAAAACAGATTTAGCCACCTTTTGGTATAACAAAATATTATAGGTGGCTAACAGGCCTCACTTGTAACATTAATATCAATTCATTTTCATCATACTTTTAATATAATATTTGTGTCCTCAATGGATATTCTGATATTCCAAGTCTTTTGGAGAATTTAACTTGAGAAGGAAATTTGTTCGTTTCATTTAGTACCAGAGCAGTTCGATCTTCTGGCTACTCACGAAGCCACACTCTTTGATCCAGGTTCTTAACCGTCAAATTCATCAACGTTGTTGCCATCGAAGCATTTCGCTACCAATTTTGGAGTTTCTCCATTTTCACTAGTAGGCCTTTGGCCAAAATTAAAAAATTTGAAGAAATTTCATGAGTAGGCCTTTGGCCAGAATTAAAAATTTGAATAAATTTCACCAATAGGCCTTTGACTAGAATTAAAAATTTGTAGAAAAACTAAGGGGGGAAATTTTGTAAAAAGAGAAAAAAGAAAAAATATATATATATAATAAAAAGAAGAATGTGATAAAAAATATATATAAAGTAAAGTGACCAACAAGGTTCTGATGGAGCCCCACTATCTATATATATATATATATATATATATATATATATATATATACAACAGCATATAGACAAGTCGTCGCCACTGCCGATTCCCGGTCCGGCCACCCCGCCGCTGTCCATCCTACGTCCTACCACTTCCGCCAACCCTGTCCACATAGTAAACAGGGCAACAATTGTACACCACCACTACAGGTCGAGCCCACCACCACTACCTTATCGATGCTAAAATCGATTTTTGCAACTGCCACGAACATGCCACCCACATTCACCTTTAGCCACCCTTCCTGCATACGACCACTTACCTCCACTGCTATCCAACCCTTCTGTTCTCATCGTCCACCTCCACCGCCATCATCAGGGTTCTCGCCAACTTCACACAAATTGAAACTGAACGAGGAGATCATTCTTCTGTTGCCGTTGTAATCATCCACACTCCATTTATTATTCTCAACACTGCGTTTTATATCTAGTTCTCAACCACCTCCATCCGATTGGTTACCAATGCTGCCAACAACCTCCATTCGAGCTGCCACCGTACAAAAATTAACTCGATTACTATTAATTTAAACAACCACAACAAAAATTGATGTATTGTACAGATATACTACAACACCACAGGTTTTCGTACACATATATCACTAGTTGTACCGTCAAATTTCACTCATCCTTATCTGTCGAATTTTAGTATATCAAGCACATTTGAGTGTGCTCTGCAGTTCAAAGGATTCGCGTCCATTCGTGACCAAATCTATAAGTTGTGACACTTCTTATTCGTTGTTATTACTAAAAGAAAAGGGGTGGACGAGAACGTCGAAGTCATGACTGTTATGGTGATTTTAAATCAAATAAATATAACTCAAACTTATATATCATTAATTTTATAAGAATAATTTTATAATAAAGGATATCCAAATCGCAAGAAAGGATTTAATGTTTTATAACAAGGAATTTTATTAAAAAATGTTATAGTAAGAAAAAAGAGAAAAAAAAGAGTTGGATCATTTTGCATAACTTTTTATCTATTAAGACAAAGTAAAAGAGAAGAGATGAGCTAAATTCAATTAAAGGTTAAAAAACCAAATATCTTCTTAGTAATTAAAGAAGATTTCATTAAAACAAATCAAGGAAGTAATTTAAAAAAAAACGAAAGGAAAAATATTATTAAGGATTTCTTAAAATATTAATTAAAGCCCCAAGGTATATAAAAGGAGAAAGAGGTTATTAAAGGTTTAAGTAATGGAAAAGTGGAAAGGGAGATAAATCATTATATTCTAAATATTTTATTTTAAAAAATAATATATACATATATAATCGAATTTGAGACTCTTTTAAAAAAAGAATATTGGTGAAGGATTCATTACCAAAGATTGAAGGAGTTATAAAAGTTTGAAGGTTATAGCCATTATTTAAAATATAGAAAGAAAAAAGAAAAAGCAAGATACATTAAAAACCAAACAAAAAAAGATGATGCCCACAAAGAACTGTGGTTTCTTTGCAAAGTGTCGTTTTTGTTAAGAAGGATATCCTAATTTTCAAGAGTCATTCAGAAATCAAAACGTTGTTTGCACAAAATGTTACAAAGCTTTTACGCTAGTTGAATTTCTAAGTGATATAGAAAAAAAAAACATTAGCAAAACAAATGAAAGAATTAATGGCAATATTTGGGAAACAACATATAGATTTTAATAAGGAAATGAAGGCAGAATCCAAATTACAAGATAAACACCCCTCATATCCCCTACAAAACGATGTAATCCCACGTACCGAGAAATTGCAGTTGAAAGATAAAAAGAAAGACATAATAGCCGAATTTCAGCAAAACAAGAAAGTGTTACAACAAGAATATGAAGATCTTGCAGATATACATTACAAACAAGTAATCGAAAAAGATGAAGAAATTTCTCTCCTCAAGGACCATGTTGAAATATTAATTGGACAAGTCAAGAAGACTAAGGTCACAAAGAAGGAACTCAAGAAACACTTATCAGAACAAGAAGAGGAAAATTTACATCTAAAGAACCTTAATAAAAATTTATTACAACAAATCAAAAGTTTAAAAGATGAAGAGAAGAATACTAAGGATAAAGTCAACAATTCAGAAAACGAGGAGCTTTTACATTTAAGAAATCATAATCAAAACCTTGTTATGAAAATAAATAAGCTCATAAGTGACAAGAAGCTACTTAATGTCGAGTTAGAATAAGTATCAAAGTCTTTAGTCCATGTTGAAGAAAAAAATCCAAAACCTGATCTAGTCAATATCCCAACTCAAGAAAAGGACAAACTAGATGAAGTAAATATGTACTCAGAAGTTTCAATTCCAACAACAAAATATTCAAGTGAAGATCTAGAAATTAACCTTTCAACATCCATAGATAAAGGAAATCAGGTACTTTAAATAAATCAAGGATACAACATAAACCAGATAAGGGAAAATAAAACTGAAAAATTTCCCTATCGACATCCAAATCACGGGAGCAGACAATTCGGTCAAGCTACGTATTAAGAACAGAAACAACAAGATGATGTTCCAAATAATAATAATGTTAGTGCAATCTGCTCAAGTGATAATTCCGCACAAGTTTCAAGTCGCAACAATATTCCACATAATATTGATTTAGGATGGTCTGATCCATTCTCAGTGCGACAGTTTTGTTTGTCACTTAGAGGATCATATCAACTTGTATCGACAAGGATGACTGCCCTGAGATGAGAAGACATTCGTAACAAGAAAATAAATCAAGGCCTTTCATCAACAATATTTGAGGATAAAGCTTTTTGAGGAGGAAGGCAATGTAATGAATAAAATAATATAAATAATGATTAATTAGTTAATTAGTAATTAGGTTGAAAGGGCATGTCTAATTAGACATGACCTTTCGTGAAGAGGCACCTGCCTAGGTATATAAGCAGGCCTCACTTGTAACATTCATATCAATTCATTTTCATCATACTTTTAATATAATATTTGTATCCTCAATGTATATTCTGATATTCCAAGTCTTTTGGAGCATTTAACTTGAGAACAAACTTTGTTCGCTTCAGACTATTTGAACACTTCGTCCTTTTTCTTCAAGAAATAGATCCATGTTTTGCGAGATAATTCATCCACAAAAATTGCATAGTACAAGTATCCTCCCAAAGATGTTACAGGTAACATACCAAATAGATCAAAGTGGAACAATTGAAGAATGTCGATAGTTTGAATTTCACTTGAGGGGAATGGTCCCCTTGTATGTTTACCAGCTGCAAAACCCCAACAAACACATTCATGATATATGTTGAATTTGGCCATACATGTACCCATCTTCCTTACATCATGTAAGGATTTGTAGTGAAGGTGAGAAAATCTTCAGAGCCATAATTCAGGTTGAAGAGAAGTATCATAAGTCATAGTTCCCAAAGAACTTCCTCCAACCTAATAGAGACCTTAAACCTTAAATCCAAGTGTAAATGTGCCTTTTGGGTTCCTTTTCCTAACACCCACTTTCCCATCAATGAATGATACCTTGAATCCTTTATCTTCCATCGTATAAATAGATACTAGGTTATTTTTCAAACCAGGTACATACAATACTTCTTGTAGATGAAGGATTTGACATTGATTTAAGTGAAGAGTGATAGTCCATATCCCTTTCACGGGGTAGGTGGAATTGTCTCCAGGTATGATCTCTAAATTAGTCTTATTTTCAATAAAATTAGAGAGGGCCTCCTTATACCCAATGAAGTGCCTTGTGGCACCACTATCAATCAACCAATTATCCATTGTCTGGAGGAGAGGTAGTAGTGAGGGAAGAAATAAGATAAAATTGTTTTTGTTTTCTTACAACATCAGTTTCTTCATACCTGGATTTTCTCGACCTTTTGGGACGTTGACCATTTCCATATTGAGCAGCAAGAGCATTCTTGTTTCCTTTTTTTTTAACCTGTTATTCCTTTGATTTCCATTACCTTTGAAATTTTTGTGACTGTTTTTGTTGTCGTCATCACGTGGAGTAACCTTATTATGAGGGAACTCTCTAGCATAGTGGCAAAACTTGTTACAATTGAAGCATCTTCCCTTTATTCCTTCTTTGAATCCTTGCTTGAATCTCTGACCTTGTCTCTTTGGACCATAATTTTTCTTCCTCTTAGCATGAGTGGAGAATGCAGTGGGCTCATTTCCATTTGAAGGCTTTTTTTCTCTCCATCATCCTCGTCTCTTCCTGAGTGCATCTAATCAATAATTCGTCGAAACCAAGAATCTTGTCATTGTTAAGAATAGTGGTGTTAAGCACATCCCATGCTCATGGGAGACCTCTAAGGGAAATAAGAGTAAGCTCCATGTCAGAAAAAACGTCTCCAATAGACAGAATATCATTATTGATTTCATTAATCCTCATGAAGTAGGATTGGGTATATTCACCTCTATCAATCTTGATTTCCTTCAGCTTGTTCTTGAGAAAGAGGATTTGATTTGCATTGTTTGCTCTGAACATCCCAACCAACTTGGCGTACACTTCCTTAGGTGTTCCTAAATAAAAAAAGTAAGCAACCAAATTTTTTTTAATGGAGTCTCTAATAATATTCTTCGATTTGACCTCACCTTTCTTATGCTTTTTCTTAATAGTAGTTGATGCATTTGAAGGAAACTCCACCACATTTCCCTGCACATAGGCCATCACATCATTTTTTTCCAAATTAAAGTCCAAAGACATCTTCCATGCATGATAGTCATATTTATCATTGAGATTATCCTCAGATTTGAAGTAAAATGTAGAATCCATTGAGGCTTTGTCCTTGTCCAACAGATATTTGTGATTTATTTTCTCTCTCTTGCTTGGGCTTTGTCCTCACCTGAGTTATGATTCCATGTTAATTTTAGTTAAAATAGTATGTTCTATGCTTAGCATAATTTACTTCAATGTTCCTTTAGCAGCAGAATAACAATTTCCAATTATTTTCAGTAGCAATCACATTAACCAACAATCACATTGATAGTAAATGCAAATAGAACATAAAACAATATGAAGAAGACAAGCCAAGACAAGAGAACACAAGATTTGGAAGATGCCAGGGAAAAACCCCAATGTTGGGGAAACCCTTTGATCAATTCTTCTTATTATTATACCAAAATTTCAGCAAAGAGAGAGTACAAAGATCAAATTGACTAGCCAAATACAAAGTCAAATCAACCTTGCCAAATTATCTATCCAAACTTCAGCACTAATCAGAAATTCAACATTTTTCAAAACTATATTCAAACACCTCCTTTGAAGCTCAGCCAAAGGAATCTAAGCTCGGCCAAAGGAATCCAAACTCGGCCTCCAACAACAGTCAAATTCAACCCAAAACAATCACAAAAGATGCGGTGAGACTCGATCAACCTATGGTAAAGGTAGGTCAAACAACCCAGAAAACCTCGAATTTTTTTCCAGTCAATGCGACCTCAGGAAATCATAATTCTTCTATCTTTGTCTTCATACTCAATTCCCATTGGGACATATTACTCCTCCCTATTGGGTTCAATTTAATCCTCCCAACCCTCTATTGAGTCCTTTTGATTTTGAATCTATTGAATCCTTTGATTCTGTGTCTTCTCTACCTCATATCGCCACCATGCCAGGCACTAATGTAGTTGTGGAAAATCAAGGTGGTAACTCAAGACCTACCCCGGGTAATACCACTAGTGGAACCTCAACTGGTAGGGTCACTCCTACTCCATTTCTACCCTTTATGGCTGGTTTGAATCTACCAGATTTCAATCATCTTATCAACGATCCCCTTCTCTATGACCCAAGTTGGCTAGTTACGCCTACTAAACTTACTTTAGAGATTCCTAAGTTTGAGGGAAATATTGGAGAAGACCCCACTAATCATGTTCACTCATTTCACATGTGGTGTTCCTCTAATTCCATTATAGATGACTCTATTCATCTTTGTCTATTCCAATGCACGCTAATTACTGGAGCTACGGCTTAGTGGTATTTCGATCAACCTCATGCCTCTCATTCCACTTGTGCTACTCTCACCAAAGCTTTCTTATCATATTTTTAGTTACCTCTCCGTAATGACACTAGGACCTAACTCTTGACTTCATTCCGTTAAAAGTCTACCACTCTCCTTTCTGACCATGTCCAAGAATGGCACAGAAGGAAGAGCACATGCAGGTCTCCTGCTTTTGAATATTTTGTCTATATGGATTGGTTTCTTGTATTTTTGTTTGCCCCCATAGGTAAAGATGTTGTAGTATAATTCCCTCAAATAGAGTAATATGTGCTCCAAATAGCCTTAAATTATGACTTGATTTATGCCAAATTTGGTTATCTTTATACTATTCTACCATACCTCCTTAGGCTCAGTGGTGCCAATGTATCGAGGGCATCACATGTCGCTGATGGTATCGTTGGATGTCTTTCATATCCTTATCAGAAACCATATTTTGTCCCTCATATGAGTTACGTCTAACCCTAGGGGGGACTAGTAGCTCCTACAATTATTCCCCTCCACTAGGAAACCCTTATCTAGGTTAAAGCACACCATACACATTTCCCCCAATCACATCAATAGATGCGAGGACCAGTTGTTTCTTAACCTATTCATTAAAATGTTTCCCCTCATCCATATGTTCCTTATACATCGTCTATCACTCCAGCCCCTCTGGAACAAGTGCCTCATCCTCCCATCATCCTCCTCAACCTCTGCCATAACAGCCACCTCCTCCTCAAGGTCAAGTGTATACTCAATAGAATGTGGCCAATTCCACCAACACCAAGAAGAATAATAAGGGGAAAGGTAATAGGAATAAACCATCCTAGGTTAATGAGGGTAACCAAGTTTCTCCACCTAATAAACCTCAAGGAAATTATCCTAATCCTACAACCCAGCAATAGGGAAGACAACCCAAGTAGAATAAGGCCTTTCATACGAATAAGCCTTGTGCTTGTTGCGGCGTGTATCAAAATTACACTCATGATTGTCCCATCTTACCATAGATGTGTCGAGTATGGGAAGCCCAAGAAGGCACTTCTAGACGGCAGTATCCCATGGCTTAGTTTCCTTAGGCCCCTGCTTCATCTCAGCTGGCAGTGCTTACCAACCCATTTCCTCACCAAGGATACATAGCTTCCCAACCCACACAAGTTCAAGCAGTGCCTCAACCTTTACAATCTAGTCCCACTGATTTTAGATTTTCAAGATGAATTCTGAAGTCGTCAACACTGAACATGTCAATATTTAGACTTGTTCACGCCAATATGAAAAGGCACCCACTAAGTCTGTGATTGAGTCCCAACCAAAATTTTCCACATATTCCATTATGTCATCAAATGGTACCTTACATATCCCTCGGCCTAAGGAAAATGTTATTACCAAGATCCCCAAAGGACCATTACATCGTAATTCTGCTTTAGCCAAATTTTCCCATACATATAGCATAGTAGATGACTTGAACAGTCTCTTTCTACCATGTCAATGCTGGAATTTCTCCATTCGTGCCCATCCCAACAGAAAGCTCTACTTAATTACTTGGGTGTTGTGGATCCTTAAGATGATCACATGATCATATTTTCTATTGTTCAATCAAAACACCCTCCACTTCCTTCATTTTTTTCTTTCCAAATATCAGTCTTAATAAGAAATGATATTATAGAGCAATGTATCATTGATGAAGACACCTCCACATGCGTGATGGTTGCTATTGTTTGGAAACAATTTAATTCACCAAACCTATCCACATCCACCATCACTCTCTGTGCATGGGACAGTCATCCATCTTAGCCCCTTGGCTTACTTCACAATTGTCCTATAATTTTTGCCATCAATACGATTTCCATTGATATTGAAGTCATCAATGCCCCACCGGATTACAACATCCTTCTGGGTCATAGTTACACCTATGCCATGTCAGTTATAGTGTCTACGGTTTTTCATAAGATGTGCTTTCCCCACAAAGGAAATATCATTACAGTCGATCAACTGACTTACTATGATCCTAAGGTGCATACTTCTCCTTAAACCAAGATTTCATCCATGACTGATGATACGACTGTCTCATCCCTCACCAATGTCTCACCATGAGTATTTAAGGATTTTGATTTTTTTGGTGCCTACTATGGTCCACCACCTACCCCTTATGAGCCCAACTCGTCTAATGTTTGCATGTAGCAAGCGTCATAGGCTGCTCACAAGCGGTCTGACACCTTCGAAATGTGTTGTCCCCAACTCCACCCAGCATACAGGTATAATTACTCAAGCACCACCTCCTTCTGGTGGTGTCTCTCCTAGTCCACTTCAACCAAGAATAGTTCCTCCAAGCCTTAACCATTTAGGAGGAGTTCTACCAGGCCATTATCCTTCAGGTTAGATACCATTATTATTCCCACGGCCGGGAATTTTGTCTGTCCCTGTCATGGCTATGTTGAGTTTACCCAACATTACTCTGGGGATCCCAGTCTCTTACATTGATCCCCCCACAAACACTCCACCTAAACACCTTAAACCTTACACATATTTGACCTCGGTGCAACCGGTTTTACTTTCCCTTTCTTTTGCTTCAATTCCACAACAATCGCAGCAGGCACCTACACCTATTATGAAAGCATCTAGTGAAGTGGTCGAAGCCTATAAAAAGAGAAATAAATATAAGGAACCCCAAAAAAATCCAACTCCTACAAAGCCTCCAAAGTGGACACCTTCCTGCTCTTTGTGTGATTTTGTTGGGCATGCCACCAATAATTGTCCTGAACTCCCTCATCTCAAATAGGTGGTCGACGATACATTTCCTAACTCTAACATCTGAGAGGTCCATGTTACATTACTTGAGTTGGCCAAGAAAAACAAATCATTACGCACAAACCACCCTTGTGCTTTATGTGAAAACTTGGTCATTGTCTCATCAATGTCCTCGTCTTGAATATTTTCGTGATACCCGTCAGGAAAATTTTGAAATAGAGGCCGCTCGTAATGAACCCACCACTTCATTACCTGTATATTTTGGCACCATTTTCAAGGCAAAATAGGAACCACACATTTTGATTCCTCCTCCTGATGTCGAGATGACAGATATCATTGCAACCATTCTCTACATGTCCTCATCCATGGGATCCTCTTCTGGAGACTCTTTTAGAGTTCTCCATATTCATTCGATCAAACCTTCTTTGTCTCATACCCATATCTCAACATCGGTATATATATTCCATCGACTTATCCGTCCCCTCCTATTTTCGATGCACATGTGAACCTTGTCTCTCATGATGATGCTTCAGGCGGTCCCTCCACATCAAGTGGTCTCACTTCCTCCAATCCACCAATCTTCCATTCAAATGAATACATCATGGAAGCGATGACCACACATGCTTATCCTTGGGAAGGTATAAACCATCGTGTGTATTTCCTTCCGGAATAGACCCATTACCAATACGTTGTGGAGTCAAAAGACTTCATCCATTGTGAATTTAATTGGTTCATAAATCCCATTCCTGCACCATATTCTTTTGAAGAAGGAAACATAGCCAATATCTCTCCTACCATTAAGATTAAAATTTTGAATAAACCAAGGATCGAAGAAAATATCACCTTGGAGTCACATTGTACCCTGGAAGAAATTGATTCTTACACCAAGTTATTCAAGCAATTTCGTGATGTTTTCGCCTAGTCTTATCTCGAGATGTGTGGACTTGATCCCGCCATTTTTGAACACCATATCAACACATGGCCCGATGCCATTCTTGTCTATCAAAATTTGAGACCCATCAATCCTTCTAGACATGAGGCCATTAATGCGGAAATTGATAAGCTCAAGCAAGCTGGATTTATATATCCCATTCTCGCCTATCTCTAAACCCACAAATTCACCCCCCATATTAGTCATGATGATCTCTGTTGTCCCATTTTTGACCATGTCTCTCGTCTTTGTCTCACCCATACGTTGTCTTCTTGCATATTTCAGATGGATCCATCATCCACACCTCATATCAGTTATGTAGATGGTGCGATTCACTTCTCCAGGAATTTTGCCTCAATAACTTGGGCCATTTTCACCCCTCTACATTTGTTAGTTCGTTCCAAGGGTGTATGCATTTGATATTCCAACAATAACCAGGTTGAATATGATGTTGTGTTAGGTTTGTTAGTCGATTCCCTTGATCATCGCATCCTTCATCTTCGTGTTCTTTTAGATTCCCTACTTCTTGTCATGCAATTGAATGGCATTTATCATGTGCATAATCATGTCCTATTTAGAAAATACCTACGAGTGAAGCTTTTAGCACGTGAATTTGAAGTCATTACATTCATTCATGTTCCAAGAGCCAAAAATCACTGTGTATATTGCATTACAAATAAAATTCTAGATTGGGATTTATCACATACAAGAAGTAAATGATAAACATCAACAAATGGAGAACCACAATTGTCACAAAATATGCATAACCATATTATGTATCGGCATATCAAAACATATCAGTGTTTGGATTCCACTACTCTAAATGCATATGACATGCCCATATCATGTTTCATAACCAAAAAATGGGAACCATATGTTCCTATCCATAGTCACTATCATCTGGAGGCTCTCGAGCTAATGAGCTCGTAGATCTCGAACTACCTGACCGGCCATAGCCATGCGCCACATGATACCTCGCTGCACTGAGGGACGACTAGCGCACTCATATGTATATTGATATTCTAACTCATGCCATCCATGCTCCGACACCCCGACTAGTATCACGGTGAATCTATGACGGAGGTCCTCTAGCAGAGCATCACTATCTGGTCTCTGTCGTGACGTCGATCCACCCTGATCTGCAGCCCCATGAATTGTGGTTCGGCTGGCAGATACTGTAGGTTTCACAGGTGTTATATCTTCATCAAACAAGTTTGGAAATTGGTACCACATATACATACTTTATAAACTTTAAATGCATCCAAAATATAGTAACTTTCACTTACCATCTGGACCCCATGCTCATCCTCATAGTGGGGGAAAGTCAGGATCACCTTGATAGTTCATGTCATTGTATGGATAGTCATCTATCTACAGTGGCATCTAGTCCCAATGTGCAAAAAATTCAGGTTAGAACACTCGTTTGACTCCCCCTCCTCCACCTCATCGTAGTAGTTGCCCCTAGTGGCACATCTTGGGATCCTGTGGGCCCCATGTTGATTTTTGGTAGCATCGGGAGTGCTCTAAGTCTCAAAATGTTTTGAGAGGCTTAGGCACATGTATTCCAAAGAACCGAGAAGGATTATTAAAATAATTAATTATTTTAATGTGACTGTAAGTTTAAACTTAGGAAAATTAAATAATTAAAGGGTTTTAATAAAATAGAGTGTGAATCTTCTAGAGAACATGGATCAAGTCAAGTTATAAAATAAATTTTTGATTGGATATATAGTCTTGACCATTGAAGTCTCAATGAGAAGGCTATAAAGGAAGGCTTGAGGGTCATTTGGAAAGACACACCGAGTGAATCTAGAGATCAAAATTTCTGAAGTGAGCAATGCACAAGATGGGAAATCGATCTAAGTGATTCTAGCGCAAAGAGGGGCAGAGATAGCTTCTGGAGAGGGAGTGATTTTCTTAATCATAGAATCATCAACAAAGAGAGGCAGAGAGAAATCCAGCAGAGCCAGCGTAGAGCCAGAGAGGCTGACATAGAGCTAGCACAGAGCCACACCAGGCTACACTCGGGCTGCGCAGAGGTCAAGAGGGTTTCCGAGATTTTTCTTTCAAATCAATTTCAAAAGCTGGGAGCCAGGGTATGAGACCGAGAGGATGAGATCTGATATTCTAGTAGGCATATCGATCTATTTTCAGGGTGATTCAGTGCCAAGAGGAGGTGACACAATGCCTACATAGTCACTGCACAGAGGTAGCACAATGACCTCCAGGGGCATCTCATCCAGTGTCCGGATTAGCTGGATTTTCCAATGGTTGAGTGAGGTAAAACTCACAATATTTTCTAGTATTTCTCTCTCTGTAACTGAAAAATCCTTGTGGTTTACTGAGATGTATTTAGAAATTTCTATTTCTTAATAAAATAAAACCCTCAGATTTGTTGCATCGATTTTCCGGCATTGGGTTTTTCTGGGGAATTTCATCTAAAAATAGTGATGTCATATGTGTATACTTTTCTCTACTTTGTTTCATTATTTTATAATCTTAAGTAATTAAGTGTAGGCTGCTTCAACAATTTTCTTCAATATTTCATGAATAAATATGAAATAATTATGTAATGTAAATTACAAATAGAAGAAGTAAATTCAGTTGGTTGCAGTAGGATTCTGGAGATCATTTAGATCTAGGAATTTTGACATGGTATCAAAGTGTTTGATGTGAAATGGGAAGATCAGATCTAGCACTGAAGCAAATCCTGAATTGTTGTAGTAGTAGCAGATCAAATACCTAGATGGATTGCGTAGTACTAGCCAAAAGGAATGAATTATTGAGGTGGTCTCTCTCTAAGTGAGTCGATAGAGAGGTAAGACTTTCGGATCAAGATCTTACCGAGGCAGAGGGAGAAGTGCAGAGCCTTCACGTAGTGTTAGAGGGACACAATTTTTCTACAAGAATTTGTTGGGAAGAGAAGCGTTAGACAAAGAAGAAGAGCACATAGTGAGGGAATTATTCCTCAGTGAGTTCCTTGCTAAGGAATTCAATTTTTCTCATTTGTTGGGCAGCAAATGAGCCGCAGACTTACCAACTCCATTAGGGAGTGCGTAAGCCAACCTAGAATTTACGTAATAGGGAGAAAGAGGGATAAATATGACAATTTTCGACTATTATGGTAGCTCACGGACTTAGAGATCAGTATCGGTTGGAGGGATCCTCAAACTACGTGATCTCAAAGGAAATAATCATATTCCTTCTGAACGAGTATGAGCTCAAGGACAACGTGGTTGTTGTACCTATAGATCCGAATGAGAATAAAAGTACAAGTCACATATGTAAAAGTCCAAGAGGCTAATCCTTGATGGTGTCAAGGATCATATAGTCTCTCATATAGCTGTCAAGGATACAACCAGGAAGATATGGGAGGCCTTGTTCGTGTTGTACAAAGGAACTTCCGAGTAGTGGAAGATGTACTTGGAGTACAAGCTCTGGATGATCCAGATGCAGAAGGGAGAGTGTATTGTTCCATTCCTAATGAGGCTTCATGATATCCATGATTAGTTCACCGTCGTGAGATCTACCCCATCTGCTACAACTATGGTGAGATTTTCCCTTAATGTAGTCATTAAGGAGTGGCGAGTGTTTTTCCAAAGAATATTGGGCAGGGAAACACTACTAAGTTCGGGCGTGATGTGGGCAGCTCTTCAGGAGGAGGAGCTGATAAGAGATATGATCAAGTGTAAAATTGACAGTAGTAGCTGGTGCGGATTGAATAATTCGAAGGAGGAGGAGAATGCAACCCTCACATCATAGTGAAGTGTTTCAAATGTGTTGAGTTGGAACAATATGCATCACATTTTCCTTTGAAGAAAAAGGACAAGGATGAGAAGCACAATCCAAAGGTTGTAGCTGTGAAGATCAAGGAGGATGGGCATGCCATGAGTGCACACACATCTCCAGGAGGGAGATGGGGTGACACGGAACTTTAGTTCACCTTGAACTTCAGTTGGGTAGGATCCTTGAGGAACCCACCTCATGGATCATCACCTTGCTATGGGAGCCCATGATTAGTAGTAGCGGGATGGAGGAGTTTTTAGTGGGAGCCAAGGAATGATGGAGTGATAGATGTAGTGGTTAGCAGCGCCAGAATTCAAGAAGTGCATAGCAGAGAGGAAGCAATGCATAGAGGCACATTGTAGTATCTTCAACAATTCAGTGGATTCAGAGGGTAGTGTGGGACTAGCAGCAATCATATCTTCAACATTGAGGTGCATCCATTGAATGCTTATTCAATTTTTTGGGTGGTTTCAGTTGCTTCTCTTAGCAGTTGAGTTGCAGTACATATCTAGGGCTAGTAGTGCTAGTGCTAGTATAGTTATAGTAGAAGCATGGTGATTGGTGTGAATCTTGTCAGATATCATCAATGCAGAGGATGCTTCAGGGTCAGAGAAATGTGCAGTAGGCAAGTTATTAGAGAACTTTCCTCTCTAAGAGGGAGTGCTAATTTTTGGTAGCACCGGAAGTGCTATAATTCTAAAAGAAATTGGAGAGGCTTAGGCACATGTATTCCAAAGAATTCAGAAATAGTTTGTGAAAATTTCACTCATAATGTGTTTTATTAAAATAATTAATTATTTTAATGTGACGCTAAGTTTAAACATAGGAAAATTAAATAATTAAAGGGTATTAATAAAACAGAGTGTAAATATTCTAGAGAACATGGATCAAGTCAAGTTATAATATTATCTGTTGATTGGAGATATAATCTTGGCCATTGAAGTCTTAATGAGAAGGCTATAAAGGAAGCATTGAGGGTCATTTCTAAATACACAATGATTGAATCTAGAGATATAAATTTTCTTAAGTGAGCAGTGCTCAATATCAGAAATCGATCTATGTGATTCCAGTGTAGAGAGGGGAAGAGATAGCTTCCGGAGAGAGAGTGATTTTCTCAGTCAAAGAATCATCAGCGGAGAGAGGTAGAGAGAGATCCATCAGAGCCAGCGTGGAGACAGATAGGTTGACGCAGAGGCCAAGAGGGTTTCCGAGATTTTGTTTTCGGGTCAGTTTCAGAAGCCAGGAGACAGGGTGTGAGACTAGGAGGCTAAGATCTAAGATTTTGGGAGGCAGATCGATCTATTTCCTAGGTGATGTAGTGCCAAGAGGAGGTGATGCAGTCCCTACGCGGTCACTACATAAAAGCAACGTTCCATGCAGTCTAGGTTTAACTCTGTCAGTGTGAGTTATTCTGCAATGTCAGAGGTATCCAGTAGAGGTGGGAAGTAGGGCTGAACGCGGTCCACATTGAACATTGGGTGCAAACCAAGGAATGGTGGAATACTGAGCTCGAAGGCATTGGCACCTACAACCTTCGTGATGGTGTACGGCCCATATTGGAGCGGGCGAAGCTTGCGGTGAGGTCCAGCGAGGCGCTCCTTCTGCAAATGTAGACACACTTTGTTGCCCATCTGGAAGTTGTGTGGCACCCGATGTTGATCATATCATTTCTTGTATTTATCATTGGATCTATCCAATATGTCATGAACCTGTTGGCAGATGTGATAAATGCGCTTAATGAATATATTCTCTTTGTCAACTTCAGACCGGACATGAGCGGAATTGGCTTGAGTAACTACAAATGGCATGGCTACATCAATGGGACATAGTGTCTAGAATCCCAAGCCCACCTGAAAGGGGTTGTGTCCGATTGAGATGTGGAGAGCCCGGTTATAACTATGTTGTACATAAGGAAGGCTCTCATCCCATGTGCATGGATGCTTTGCATTGTACATGCACAGAATGTGTACGATCATCATTTTGACGACCTATGTCTACCCATTAGTTTAGGGATGGAAAGTACTTGACTTGGTGAGCTTGGTGTCCAGCATTGACCAGAGGTTGGACCAAAATGTGCTGAGGAACTTGGTGTCCCGATCTGAGATGATAGACTGTGGGATCCCAAAGTGCACCCACACTCATTCAAAGAAGAGTTTAGCAGTGGCTTTTGCTGTGATATTCTTCTTGCAAGCCACCATAACTGAGCCATCTTTAAGAATTTGTCGATGACCACTAAAACACAATCATTTCCATGCTTAGTAGAAGGAATGCCCGACATGTAATCCATGGAGATGGATTCCCAAGGTAAAATAGGGGTAGGTAGCAGAGTATAGCGGCCTTGCTTCTTGAAGGTCGGTTTGGCAATGGCGCAATCAGTGTAGGATATGATGTACTTCCCGACATCATGTCGAAGGTTTTTCCAATATAAATACTTCTATAGTACTGCCACTATTTTCTCGAACCTAAAATTCCCAACGACACAACCATAATGCGCTTCCCAAATCATCTTGCCACGCCCACTTGAAGGAACACAAAGGTGTCTCAGGTGACATAGCATTGCATCCTAGAGGTGAAATTTTGGAACTTTTGTACCCACCAAGAGTTTCATATATGTGTGGCCGAATTCTGGATCCCTCTTGTAGAGAAGCGGTCAATCAAAATTCTCGTGCCCACACGAGTTGAGAATGGTGGTTAGCGCCACGATCGATGGTCGATTGACGCAATCTGCAGCATTATTGGTGTTTCCCTTCTTTTACTTTATGTTCAAATGAAATTGTTGCAGATATGTGGACCACTTCTGATGGGATCGTTTTGCAACTTCCCTTGTGTCTGTATGAATTGCAGGGGTCGGTGGTCTGTGTGGATGACCATTTCCTTCCACAAAATGTAATGATTCCATTGTTGGCAAGCCTGCACATTGGAATACATTTCTTTATCATAAGTGGGATACTTGTGGATTGTGTCGGACAATGTCTCACTATGATATGCCACTGGATGCCCCTGTTGAGTAAGATCTACCTGAATAGCATAGTCAGAGGCATCTATCTTGATCTCAAACGGTTGTTGCAACTCTGGTAATGTGGGCACTAGGGAAGATTAGAGGCAATGTTTCAATTCTACGAATGCCTTCTGTTGAGATTCCAACCAAAATAATTTTTCTTTCACTCCTCCCTTGGTGGCTTGACTCAGGGGCCAAGTGATATGAGATAATCCCAACACGAACCTACGGTAGAACTTAGTAAGACCCAAAAAGTTGCAAAGCTCTCTTAGTGTGGTTGGGGATGACCAATCCTAAATAATGTATCCCAAATACTAAACCTGGGTCATTCCAAAAGTTCACTTCTCCAAATTGGCACACAACTTGTGTTTCCGTAGTGTTTGGAGGACTTGTCGGATGTGGTGGAGGTGCTCTTCCCAAGTCTGGGTGAAGATCAGAATGTCATCCAAGTACACTACTACAAATGAGTTGGTGAATGACCACAATATGTCATCCATCAGCCTCATGAAGGTTGTGGGAGCATTTTTCAACTCCAACAACATGACCAGCCATTCGAAAAGGCCCTCCTTGTCTTTGAAGGTAGTCTTCCACACATCAGAGGGTTCGATTGGTACCTGGTGATACCCAGACTTTAAGTCAATCTTGCTAAAATATTTCACCCCTTTCAGTTAGTCCAGAAGGTCACTAATTTGTGGGATCAAGTACATATACCAGACAATGAACTTGTTCATCTCCCGATAATCAATACGAAGCCTCCAAGTCCCATCCTTCTTCTGCACCAACATGATCGAGCTCCCATAGGGTGATGAATTGACCAGATGTGACCTTTCTACAACAGCTCCTGAATCTGCCTCTTGATTTGATCGTTCGCCATAACACAACGTCGATAGATCAGTCCATTGGGAAAAAATGCACTTGGGGTCATATCGATGGGGTGCTTGACCTGACAGTGCAGAGGCACCCTTGCGAGTGAGGTGAAGATGTCCCCATACTCCTCCATGACCTTGTCCATTTTTTATTGTCATGTGGAGGAGCCATGTCTGGAGGTCATGGTCACAGTATTCTTCTTGCCCTGAGGGCAGATCATCAGGGAAAAAAACTTCCCAGTTTTGAAATGAGTTTACAGCATTGTTTGATACTAAATAAAGAGATAGCGCAAGTGATGGTACCTTTGGTATCCTATACAACTTATTGCCCAAAGTAACAATAACAACGTGAGGCCAAGACTCATACAAATCATGTCGCTTCCACAAGTATGGTTGGACTAATAATACATCTCAAACATTAAGAAGATCAATGTCACATAATACCTCATCTGTGAAGGGCTTTATGTTGTAGGGAAGGCGACATTGTGGGTGTGTTGTGGTCAGCAAGCCAAACCACTTCACGACCTCTGTTGAAATGAAGTTATTTTGGCTCCCACTATTGACAACGAATTGTAGCAGGGAACCCTTTACCCTCATCTAGGAGTGGAAGAGATGTTCCTCTTCCTCTAGATTTTTCAGTTCCTCCTTCTGGATCTTTGTGGTGGCAACGATGGAATTGGGCTCCGCATTGATAATCTACTTCCCTTTTTCGTTCCCCTTTTCAGGTTCTTATTTAGAGTCAGAGCATGCATATGATTCATAAGCCTTCATCTCAGCCACCAGTGACTGCTTGGACCGACACTCACTTGTGTTGTGAGTGGTGACCTTATGGAACTCAAACCACTTTCCTGTGTCATTCTGCGACTTCGTAGTGTTGTTCTTTTCTTGCAGAATTGTCAGGTTGTCTTGGACCACCATCCCTTGGCTTTGTCCTTTTTTTTGTGGTTTGGGGGCACCTTTCACTTACTTTTGATTTGCAGATCCAAAGTCTCACTTCTTCTGTTTGAATCTCTGCTCAATCTTGGCAACATACCAGTATGTCGTGCCAAGTGAGGAGATGCCGAGAACCTCCATTTACTCTTGAATATATATGTGCACACAACTGCAATACTTCAAAACCAAATTTTTCCCCAAATATTCGATACCCAACTTTGTGTGCAAGGTATGGAACAGATTTGTTAGCCCATGCACATCTTGATCCCTTTATTGTCTCAGTGTAGTCCATTGTATGTACTTGTCCTCATAGCTCCCCATGGGATAATATTATTCCTTGATGGCATCTCGGAAATAATTCCAAGTGGGTATGGCTGAGAATAGATATGATTCCCCCTCGTCATTTTTCTAACAATAGGTTTCCCACCAGTCCTTAACATGGGGAGCGACTTTGAGGAGTGAAAAAATAATCTTCTCCCGGTCAAAAAATTCATGAACCGAGAAATATCCTTCTAATAGATTCAACCATCTATCTAAGGTGTCTACATCTATTTGGCCATCAAATACGGGAATTTCAAATTTTACTTGTACCTTAAAAGGAGTTGTGCCTCCAGAGTGGCTATTGGATGCAGATGTGTTACCCGTGGGAAGTCGTTGAAGGATATGGGCAAAGTTATCCATCATCACTTTCCTTTATTTTTCGAGGGCCGCCTCAAGAAATATTTTGATAGGATCTCCTACTCCCTCGTCTTTCTTTTTGTCCCCCATGGGCATTCCTCGGGGTTTGTGGCGATGATCTTGCAAAGGTTCAACCAGATCGAGCCCTAACTCCTTATACCCCGACCTCATTCGGGACATGCAAAGAAGGATCGAGAAAGAGAAAACCACTCTGATACCACTAATCCAAATTTATGCAGGAACGCAAAAGAATACACATATAACCATAAATACAAATATGTAGTGGAAATAACACTTCATTGCATTAATATAAAATAACTGAAATTTGTTTCTAGATGGAATGGAAATAAAATAGCTAGGGTGTTGGTAGCTTATCTCTGAGAATATATGTGGTGGCTACAAGCCTCTGAACTGTGTTACAATGAGCCTCAAGGGCCTATTTCTTAATCAGAAACAATGTAAAATTCTAAACATCCAAAAACCTAACCCTAGGAGATGAAGCGCCAAAAATCTGGGGCCCCATTTGGGTAAATTGGTACATCAACTTCTCGGGGACATAACTTTGGCATACGATCTCTGTTTGACGCGCATAATACATCGTTAGAAATATCTATAATAGGACTACAAATTTTGATATGAGAAACATCAAAGGAACTTCTATGTTCCTCCTGTTTTTCCCAAAAAACATCGCTTAGGGCCTCAAAACGGCTCCGAAAGTTCAAGACCCGAAAAACTACTAAAAATAGTAAAATGTACTACAATTACAGAAAATGAAAAACGAAAAGAAACAATGGTGGGGTCTTAAGTGGAATAGGTGGGTGGCCACCAATATACACCTGGATCATCATCTCCAATCATATCATTACCGAATATTCCCATAGCAGTGTGACGTTATCTTATTATCTTTTTCACTAGTTGATTCTCTGTATCAGATTGCTAGTTTTGGCATCCAAAGATTTATATTTAGAAAATACTACATAATAATAAAAAACTTCAATTGTTGAATCAATTTTCCCGCATTGGGTTTTTCCAGGGAAATTATCCAAAAACAACAGTGTATATGTGTGTGTTTATTTACTTCTTGCTTAGTACTTGTTTCCACAGTATTTTTTATGTTGTGAAGGTTGCAGCGGTATTTATTTCAATGTATACTATGTAACACCATAAATAACTTGAATAAGAATTAACAAGTGGAAGAAATAACATCAGATTTTTGCAGTAGGGATTCAAATTTTGGACTTTTCACACTTACTGCAAATGTATGATTCCTTTAACCTTCACCACTTTTTCCCTCAACTTGTCTTCTTCTATTTAGCATAAAAACCAAAATTTTTTGAATGAAGTAACTTTCTGATCCCTATGGGAATTTTTTACCTTGTTATTTAAAACAATGATGATTATCTCATCCCATATTTTGAAATTGGGGTCTTATGAATATATTACTTAATCCTTTGATACCTTCAATTTTGAGTAGATCAGGTCTAAGTGATATGACCTACTTTATAGCATATGTTATCACCCAAAAATTTTCAAAACATTATTGTGTCAACTTAGTTTTTTATCATGATTTCAAAATAGGTTTAGAAGTCATTTTAGGATTTGGTTAAGGGTAGGTTAGATTTTTACAAGTTCAAAGGTCATCATTAAGTTCAAATAAAGTCTTTTAAAGGTTCATTCATTTTCAAATATCCATATTTTCCATTTGGGAGTCATTCCATAAGGTTTCGGGTCAAAACTATGCAATTAGCCAAGAATCCATGTTTTCGTAGCGCTACTAGTTTTAAAAATTTGATTTGCGCTACGAAAGTGCTAATAGTTTCATAGCGAAAACTGAGAAAAATGCACTGTCGATGCTACAAAAGCACGGTTTCTTAACTATCTTATCATTCGAGTTCAAATTTGTCAAAATCCGTTGGGAAATGATAGGTTAGTGGTATGATGAGTCAGTTAGTGATGAGATTCAATGTACTTACCCATCTTGCAGTCATCATTGTCATGATAGGGTAAGAATGAGGCATCATTCAGTTATGAGATGACATTTCAAATTCAAAATTTTTCCCAATTTAGTCATTCTTGTTTCATTTGGCTCCATACGAGTGTCTGAACTCTGAAGTAGTCAAGCCAAACCTGTGCCTGTTCCATACAAAGGTTATCTTCATCCTAATCAAGCGAGGTTGTTTCATATAATCAAGTGAGGCAGATATATCCTAATCAAGCGAGGTTGTTCAATATATTCAAGCGAGGTTGTTTCATATATCCAAGTGAAGCTGACAGGATTTTTCTGAGAAGCATGGCAGAGGAAAAGAAAGTTCACAGAGGGGGACATTGCTTAAGATATGAGCTTGAAAATATGAAGGCCATTGTTGAAGACCCAGTAGTGATGGAGGCATTCAGCAGATTAGGTTGTCTTCGGATTTGTGAAAAGCTGCAGGGTTGCCACATGCAGGTGTCTAAAGAAATTGCCTTGCACTTCAATGGAACAACTACCAAGGTTGGAATGCTAAATGTGCCAATTACACCAGAAATTATTGCTACTGTGACAAAAATACCAATGGGACAAGAAACTTGGTTCAAGGGTTCCAAATTTGATATGGAGCCATGCAAGGAATTCATGAAATCTGAGTATGCAGATATAGACCTCAATAATGAATTCCCTAGAGGCTGCATCAAAGACATTTATGCAAAGTTGTTTCTCAACATCCAGAGATATTTTAGATGTGAAGGAAGGTATCATAAGGTCTACACATATCATTTCAAGCTTCTTCTGCATTTCACAGGTAAAATTTCACTTGATTTTCCCTTTTACCTGCATAGGAGTCTTGCTAAAATGGCTGATAAAGTACAAGCCAAATCTGAAGGTTGTGAAACATATTTGTTTCATCATGGTTTGATGAAGTTGTTGATTTTGAATGAGCTTCAAAAGATAGGAATGGATTGGTCATAATTTTTGTTTATGAAAGGTTTTGAGCTGGAAACCCTAACCCCAGTTAGAGACCCTAAAACTAAAGGAACTCCTTCACCACCTGTAGCAGAGTCTAGTCAGCCTGTGGTTGCAAAACCAAAGGAATTTGCAAAACTGAAACCAAGGAAACAAGTTGAGAAAAGGATAGAGCAAACACAAGTGCTTATTTCACAAACTCCATCACCTGAAAAATAGAGGTCAAAGAGTGTCAAAGAGGCAAAACAGAAAAAGGATGTCAGCAAGTAGGAAATCAAAAGAGTGACAAGAAGCCAAGCAGTGGCATCAAAGGGAAAGACAATTGTTTCATTTTCAAATGATACCCCAGTAATTAAGGGAAATTTAGATGACATCCTGCATGCTATTGACATAGAGGAGACACCCATTGTGCAAGCTGACTTCATTAGAGTAGATGAACACAAACATAAAAAGGTTAAGTCTACAAAGAAGCTTGAGATTGAGGGTGAAAATGTAGCCTTTACCTTTCAAGCAAGGAAACCTTTAACTAGGCATGCTAATAAACTCAAGGAAGGCAGCAAGGAAGCCCAAGAACCTATTGAAACAACTAAATTCCCTGAAGAATTGGTTGATCTCTCATCACCAACAGTAGAACATGCAGCCAGCAGAACAATGAAGGGAAAAGAAGAAATGACAGAGTGTCAACATCTTGAGGAGAAATTGAGGTTAGCAAACCAAGAAATTGCTATGATGAGAAATAGGGCTAGGAAGCATAGTATTGAAAAAAAAAATTTCAAAAGAGTGAAGGCACTGTGGGAAGGTCAAATTGATTCTAGGTCTGAAACCCCAAGCAGTGCAAAACAAATTTTCACATGGACAGTTCCAGCCATCAAGGAAGCTAAATTTGTCAAAGTAACCAATACTCACTTGAGCGACAGTAATAGAAGACTTAGAGATCAAGTGGAGGACTTGGAGCAGCAGCTGAAATTGACTCAAGATGAGTTAAAGAACAAAGGTGCAGAATGACAATCATTAAAAATTTAAAAACTAAATCAAGTGAAAATTAAGAAGGAACCTCAAAAAACTATGTTTTTTGATTTGATGAAACCAGTGTTATTTTGATTTTTGGCACATTTATGGTTTTAATTTTGAAAAAAATTGGACAAAATTGCTCACTCAACAGTTTCGTAGTGCAAACAGTGTAAAAAGAGTGAAAAGCGCTATGAAACTGTTGTAGTAGCTTTTTTCACTCTTTCTCATAAATTTTTGAAGGGAAAAAGTGTGAATTATGACTTGAAATTGTTGGGGAGGATGTAATAAATGTTATTGAAGATAATCCTGGAGGAAATAAATAAAAATTTTGGAGACAAAAAGTTAAAGGAGCTGTGCTATGAAAAGCACTACGAAATTGTGTTGTTTTCGTAGCACATTTTATTTTAGCTCATTTTGAACAGTTTTATGATGGTTTTGGACAGCTTGGACTTAGGGAGGATTTTGGGCACGTTTTATTTCAGTTTCTAACAGTAAATAACCTTGAAGTGATGAGTTCATGATGGTCAGAGTGTCTCAAGAGTGCAAAGGACCCTATGCCTAGAAAACAGGGGATTGTTTCCTACTTTGATGGAGGTCAGCATTATGGTCATTAATATTTGGAGCCAATCATCTAGATTCGACCAGGTGTTAATACATTTGGCAAAGAATGTAATCTAATTAAGATAAGGTTTTTATAGGTAGGTGATTAAGAGTTTGAATCCTATTTGTAATAGGACTGTTTAGTGGATTAGATGTCCTTTTGTAATAAATACCATGACATATGGTTAGGCAAGGTGTCAAGAGTCAGGAGTTCGATGTATCTAGCTGTAGATAATGTTATCTTATGTTGTAAATGATCTATAAAAGATCAAGAAGTCGAATATGCATGGGTTTGACATTTTTAGCAAGAGACTGTGTTTATTGTAAGTGACTGGTTTTCAGCTTAATACAGAGTTTTCTACTTAGCCAACTTGAGATTCATAAATATTTCTAGTGTGTTCTTGTTCTAATTGCATCTTATTACTATCATATGGCAGTGGTGTTTTTTTATGTTACTCAGAATTCATCTTTGATGCTCTGACTTCCTATATCGACAAACAGACTGTGTTTTTTACTGTTTCACATGTGTATCTCTTGGCTAGAACTCTGATATGCCTTGACTTCCATGCTAAGTAGATTGTGTGGTTTTTCTGAAGCTATTTTGACTCCATAAGCCCAATGTGTACTTGCTGATGTGATTTGCAACCAATATCTATCATTTATCTACTTATTACCCCACATAGGTTAGCCATCTATATTTCTATCAAAAATCATTAACCCTTGAGAGAGCCCTCTCAGATTGAGGAAGCTAAGTCTCAATCAAAATATTGGTTTGAAACATTTACATGGGATTGATTTGATTAGCATCCTATCAGGTCTAATTTTTTGATAAACATTTTGGTGCATCTATCGGGAGTCTGAAGATATACATTTTCCCAAAATTTTGAAGTTGAACTTCTGAAGGTAGCAGGAGCTCAAGAAGATTTTTGAGGTTGCAACTACCTTGGCGACTCCATTGTTGAAGAATTAAAAATTCATAGATTCATGGTGATTCCACTGGACATATGAAGAGCTCAAATGTTGTGATTTCAAGGTATGCATTTATAGATTTTTCAAGAATTCATGGTTTCCCAAATCATTTTCCCAAGGATGCATATTTTTTAAGGACTGGTCAAAAATTCAATGGAGAAGCTTTGAGTTTGACTTTGAAGCATATATCAGATTTTTGTGACTTTACATAGCTTCTTAGAGTCAAACATGAAGATTTTTGCATCATATTGTTCTATGATTCATTTCAAGGAAAATGTAAACAATGGATTGAAAGCTTTCCTGTCAGATCTAGTAAGTCATTTGCAGATTTTTGGCTTATGTTTTTAGAAGAATGGATAGACAGAACAGAGTTGGTGGCAGACTCTCCTTCAATTCAAGGCCTTAAACAATGGAATTATGATCATATTGATGAGGAAGTAGATGAAAATTTTTCTTTGTCCTTGTCTTCTTATCTAAGATCATTTGAATGCAAGTCAAAAGATAAGATTCAATTTTTGGATGAATTTTCTAAGAACATTGAGAAATACATTGAAGTTTTACAAGGTCAAATTCAATCATATAGTCTTCATGATCATGATCATTCTTTTCAAAAGCTTTTCATGCCAGAACACAAAGAAAGGGTGTTGCTTCATTTCTCTTTTATGATTGAGGAAGAATACATTGTTTTTGAAAATTAGTTTGAACAGCAGTTTGATAGCACACAATTGAAATCTTGTGTCGCTGAGCAAAGCATACATGAGTTGTCCAAAGCTGCAGAATGCCATGAGAAGCATCAAACAGATCATGTCTTCTTTCATCCTATAGCTGACTACATGGAAGAGTTCTACAGTTCATATTTTCAATTATATTTTCATTATGAGGAACATATCCATTTTACGTTGCCTTGGTCATTTCAGTATCATGCTTACTGTTGGTTCAAGTGCAGTCAACAGGTTCAAGTGTTAGATCAGATCAATGACTGGCTTCATTGGAAGTTTCATGTTGCTTGAGTTAAAAATGGAGATTGCAGCTGTTAGGGTAGGTAGGAGTGTGTGAATAAGCTCAAAGTTGACTGAGCATCCTTTGAGTAGGCACAGATTTTGTTCTTCTACAGTGATCATCAAGCTTGAGCTCGAGGTGAAGGCCATAAGAGCTTGGCGAAGTTTTCATAAATTTCAGAGTTTTTATTTCCAAGAAAATGGATAGCAGCAGTGGAACTACTGGTTCTTAGTGTACCACAGGGTCACGCTATCCCAAGTGGAGCCACTGTTATCACCCAAAAATTTTCAGAACATTATTGTGTCAACTCTTTTTTTTATCATGATTTCAAAATAGGTTTAGAAGTCATTTTAAGATTTGGTTAAGGGTAGGTTAGATTTTTACAAGTTCAAAGGTCACCATTAAGTTCAAATAAAGTTTTTTAAAGGTTCATTCATTATCAAATATCCATATTTTCCATTTGGGAGTCATTCCATAAGGTTTTGAGTCAAAACTATGCAATTATCCAAGAATCCACGTTTTCGTAGCGCCGCTAGTTCAAAAAAGTTGATTTGCGCTACGAAAGCGCTAATAGTTTCGTAGCGCAAACTGGGAAAAATACACTATCGGTGCTATGAAAGCGTAGTTTCTTAAATGTCCTGTCATTCAAGTTGAAATTTGTCAGAATCCATTGGGAAATGATAGGTTAGTGGTATGAGGAGTCAGTGAGTGATGAGATTCAATGTACTTACCCATCTTGCAGTCATTATTGTCATGATAGGGTATGAATGAGGCATCATTCAGTTATGAGATGACATTTCAAATTCAATATTTTGCCTAATTTAGTCATTCTCATTTCATTTGCCTCCATACGAGTGTCTGAGCTCTGAAGTAGTCAAGCCAAACCTGTGGTTGTTCCATACAAAGGTTATCTTCATCCTAATCAAGCGATGTTGTTTCATATAATCAAGTGAGGCAGATATATCCTAATCAAACGAGGCTATTTCATATATTCAAGCGAGGTTGTTTCATATATCCAAGTGAAGCTGATAGGATTTTTCTGAGAAGCGTGGCAGAGGAAAAGAAAGTTCACAGAGGGGGACATTGCTTATGATATGAGCCTGAAAATATGAAGGCCATTGTTGATGACCCAACAGTGATGGAGGCATTCAACAGAGTATGTTGTCTTCGGTTTTGTGGAAATTTGTAGGGTTTCCACACACAGGTGTCTAAAGAATTTGCCTTACACTTCAATGGAACAACAACCAAGGTTGGAATGCTAAATGTTCCAATTACACCAAAAATTATTGTTACAGTGACAGAAATACCAAGGGGACAAGAAACTTGGTTCAAAGGTTTCAAATTTGATATGGAGCCATGCAAGGAATTCACGAAATTTTAGTATGCAGATATAGACCTCAATAATGCAATCCCTAGAGGCTGCATCAAAGACATTTATGCAAAGTTGTTGCTTAACATCCAAAGATATTTTACATGTGAAGGCAGGTAACATAAGGTCTACTCATATAATTTCAAGCTTCTTCTGCATTTCACAGGTAAAATTTCACTTGATTTTCCCTTTTACCTGCATAGGAGTCTTGCTAAAATGGCTGATAAAGTACAAGCCGAATATGAAGGTTGTGAAACATATTTGTTTCATCATGGTTTGATGAAGATTTTTATTTTGAATGAGCTTCAAAAGATAGGAATGGATTGGTCATCCTTTTTGTTTATGAATGGTTTTGGGCTGGAAACCCTAACCCCAGTTTGAAACCCTAAAACTAAAGGAACTCCTTCACCACCAGTAGCAGAGTCTAGTCAGCCTGTGGTTGCAAAACCAAAGAAATTTTCAAAACTAAAACCAAGGAAACAAGATGAGAAAAGGATAGAGTAGACACAAGTGCTTATTTCACAAACTCCATCACCTGCAAAATAGAGGTCAAAGAGTGTCAAAGAGGCAAAACAAAAAAAGGATGTCAGCAAGCAGGAAATCTAAAGAGTGACAAGAAGCTAAGCAGTGGCATCAAAAGGAAAGACAGTTGTTTCATTTTCAGAGGATAGCCCAGTAATTAAGGGAAATTTATATGACATCTTGAATGTTGTTGACATAGAGGAGACACCCATTGTGCAAGCTGACTTCATTGGAGTAGATGAACACAAACAGAAAAAGGTTAAGTCTGCAAAGAAGCTTGAGTTTGAGGGTGAAAATGTAGCCCTTATCTTTCAAGCAAGGAAACCTTTAACTAGGCATGCTAAGAAACTCAAGGAAGGCAGCAAAGAAGCCCAAGAACCTATTGAAACAGCTAAAGTCCCTGAAGAAGTGGTTGATCTCTCATCACCAACTGTAGAACATGCAGCCTGCAGAACAATGAAGGGAAAAGAAGAAATGACAGAGTGTCAACATATTAAGGAGAAATTGAGGTTAGCAAACCAATAAATTGCTATGATGAGAAAGAGGGCTAGGAAGCAAAGTATTGAAAAAGAAAAATTCAAAAGAATGAAGGCACTGTGGGAAGGTCAAACTGGTTCTAGGTCTAAAACCCCAAGCAGTGCAAAACAGTTTTTCACATGGACAGTTCCAGCCATCAAGGAAGCTAAATTTGTCAGAGTAATCAATACTCACTTGAGAGCCAGTAATAGAAGACTTAGAGATCAAGTGGAGGACTTGGAGCAGCAGCTAAAATTTACTCAAGATGAGTTAAAGAAAAAAGGTGTAGAATGACAATCATTAAAAAGTAAAAAACTAAATCAAGTGAAAATTAAGAAGGAACCTCATGAAAACTATGTTTTTCAATTCATATGACTTTTGATTTAATGAAACTAGCGTTATTTTTAGTTTTGACACATTTATGGTTTTCATTTTGAAACAATTTGGACAAAACTTCTCAGTCAGTAGTTTCATAGCGCAAACAGTGTAAAAAGAGTGAAAAGCGCTACGAAACTGCTATAGCATCTTTTTTCACTCTTTCTCATAAATGTTTGAAGGGGAAAAGTGTGAATTATGACCTAAAATTTCTCGGGAGGATGTAATAAATTTTATTGAAGATAATACTGGAGGAAAGAAGTCAAAATTTTGGATAAAAAAGGTTAACTGAGTTGTGCTACAAAAAGTGCTAGAAATTGTGTTGTTTTCGTAGCACATATTATTTCAGCTCATTTTGAACAGTTTTATGATGGTTTTGGATAGCTTGGACTTAGGGAGGATTTTGGGCATGTTTTATTTCAGTTTCTAACAGCAAATAACCTTGAAGTGATTAGTTCATGATGGTCAAAGTGTGTCAAGAGTGTAAAGGACCCTATGCCTAGAAAACAGGGGATTGTTTCCTACTTTGATGGAGGTCAGCATTATGGTCATTAAGATTTGGAGCCAATCATCTAGATTCGACCAGGTGTTAATGCATTTGGAAAATAATGTAATCTAATTAAGATAATGTTGTTATAGGTAGGTGATTAAGAGTTTGAATCCTATTTGTAATAGGACTGTCTAGTGGATTAGATGTTCTTTTGTAATAAATACCATGACACATGGTTAGGCAAGGTGTCAAGAGTCAGGAGTTTGATGTATCTATCTGTAGATAATGTTATCTTATGTTGTAAATGATCTATAAAAGATCAAGAAGTCGAATATGCATGGGTTTGACATTTTTAGCAAGAGACTATGTTTATTGTAAGTGACTAGTTTTCAGCTTAATACAAAGTTTTCTACTTAGCCAACTTGAGATTCATAAAGAGTTCTCGTTTTTTCTTTTTCTAATTGCATATTATTACTATTCTATGGCAGTGGTGTTTTTTTTGTTACTCATAATTCATCTTTGATGCTTTGACTTCCTATATCGACGAACTGACTGTGTTTTTTACTGTTTCACATGTGTATCTCTTGACTAGAACTCTGATATGCCTTGAATTTCATGCTAAGTAGATTGTGTGGTTTTTTTGAAGCTATTTTGACTCCATAAGCCCAATGTGTACTTGCTGATGTGATTTGCAACCAATATCTATCATTTATCTGCTTATTACCCCACATAGAGTTAGCCATCTATATTTCTATCAAAAATCATCAACCCTTGAGAGAGCCCTCTCAGGTTGAGGAGGCTAAGCCTCAATCAAAAGATTGGTTTGAAACAGTTACATGAGATTGATTTGATTAGCAGCCTATCAGGTCTAATTTTGTGATAACATCATCTTCAGAGAATATTCTTACGATCTTATCATATACATCCATTTGATGTCTCCAATATTGCTATATGAGGGGACCTTTCATAAGAATCTCTTTCCATGTATTCAGAGGAGACCTTTTTCATGGATGTGTTCAATGATTTCTCTTTCTTCAAGGATCATCTCTATCCTTCTTTTTCCATGCAAGGAGTTTCGATGACCCAACCATATTATGGATATCCTTGCAAACACAAAGTCATTTTAACCAAATTTGATTATGGAATGAAATATACTTGCTTGACAAGTGAAGATGAAATCTTCAACTTGATCACTTTGATGATGGTTCAAGAAAACGTATCAGTGCTCCCTTTTGGATGATCTTCTTTCAAATGAAAAATCATTTCTTCAAAAAAGATATTTCTCCTTTTATGATGACAACAACTCCGTTTGATGATGGTGATTAATGAGGATGTTTTACTGCTCCCTTGGATGATCTTCTTCAAGGGAAAGGAGAAAATCCTTGCTTCAATGAGAGGGAACTTGTCTTATAACCTTTGAGGATGATGACTATAGTGCCCCACTCTAGTTTATTGGCAGTGATATGAAATTAAAATTTATTTAGCCCTAAGGCCAATACTTTATTATTTGAGGACTTCAGGTTGAGGATCCAGACACATCACTCTATTATTAGTGGATGTGATGGTTATGTATGCTCTCTATTGATATTATAATGATTATATCATTAATGGTTATGTATGTTCTCTATTGATATTATGATGATGATGGCATTAAAGTATATGTATGATCTCTCTTGATATCATGATGATTGTAGCATTAATGGTTATGTATGTTATCTATTGATATTATGATGATAATGGCATTAAAGGATATGTATGCTCTCTATTGATATCATGATAATGATAGATTTGATGGATATGAATGCTTTCTATTTATGTTATGATGATCATAGTTTTGATGGATATGTATGTTTCCTACTGATGTTATGTTGATGATAACCATGATGGATGTGTTCCCTATGTTATCTACTTACATTAGTTTTGTTTCACAATGAACAAAGATGAGAATGACTAGGTCATGTTGATGATTCTATTATGAAAATGACTAACACTGAGAAAATTTGTTACCAATGATTATTGAGTATGACAAGAAACCACCAGAGGCACTCGCATGTGATGAGTTGACAACATCTGGTTTGATGGAATTTAATATTTTTTCTTCGAAATTCTAAGTCTAGTATGAAACCTACTATATATATATATATATATATATATATATATATATATATATATATATTCTGATGATATGTTAGTGGTTGTAGGAATAGGTTAGTTGCTTGGGTGAATGACACACATGGGTAATGGGGTTGTACAATTGGATGAAACTACATGGGAGGGGTGGGACAGTGTCCCTAATCTCACCCACTAGCACTCCTTCCATGACTTGGGTTGGAAATGTTGAAACACCTTCGCCTTGGAGATCACAATGTCGTGGGGGTAGGTCCCAAATTTGGGTTGCTCACGAGGATTTTACTGTGTAGTATGCATCAAGGAAGATTCCCTTATCCCCAACACCATTAGTCTCACTATAGTGGACAAAATAAGAGATGATAGCGGTATTTTTCATTGCACCTATACATTCCCCTCGTAGCCACTGGATGCTTGAAGAGCAAGTGGTGTGGCACCCTTGGAACTTCAAGAGAAGTTCTTGAAGGGAACGACCGACTTGGCACCCTTGGCATCACAAATAAAATATTAGGCATCGCACCTTGGAACTTCGAAGGGAATTTCTTAAAGGGCATGACCAAATTAACACCCTCGGCATTGTTAGGAATCTGTAATTTTAGCAGATTGGTGAGACTAAAACTGCAGAAACAACATCGTTTCAACTAATTTGGGATTCTAGGATCTAGCCCTCCTGAATTCGGAGAGGGATCTCTCCAATAAGTGCAAAGATGGATTTGTCTTTGAAGTTTGGGGTAATGATATTAGGCTAGTTATGAAGGCCAAGGGTTTTGTTTGTTTTTGGATGGTTGAGCATGATTACTGTTTGAGGTGGAAAGTTATAAATGTAAAGAGTTCCAAAGGTGAGAAGTTGCAAGTGAATAGAACAGCTATGGCTAAAAAGATAGATATAACGTTGGTTTTTAGTCCATTGGGCTATGGAGTCATAACATGGCTTTAATTGAGCAACAACATCAAGAGTGATCCAAGGGGCAAGTCATCTACACCACAAGATTATTGAGATTTAAATGATGAAATGGGAACAATAAGGTGTTGGAGAGGTGGAAACTGATAATAATTTCACAAAGGATTTATAGTCAATCCAAACAAGAAAATCCTCTTAAGTAACTGTTTAAAACCAACCAAGTGTGGCAACTATCGAATTCCTTGGGCAAGTTTGTCTTAAAGCAGCCTTAATTGACAGAACAATCCAAAGAATCCGCATAATTACCTTCCAAAGTATGAAAGCATATAAGAGAAGACGAGTATAAAACTTAAGATCGATAAAGTACTTTAAACCTGTCTGCTTTCGCTAACAATTAAGGAAACTTTCTAATCGCTTGGAGAATGTGGTTGAAATTCAAACCATCACTTTAGTCTAACTTTAATAAGGAAATAAGGAAAATAACTTTCAAGAACAATGTTTAGAGAAAAGGTTACTATGAACCCATCTCAATCGCTTAAACTGTATTGAATCATTCTTAAATAAACAAATTGGAGGAAAACATTGAGATAAATATTTTCGGGCTTGTATAATGGCCATCGATACACTGTTAATCCTAATCTCTATAAAATGTTAAATAATGTTCTCTTTATCGAGAATAATCTCATCATGACATACATAGAAGGAAAACAATAACAAATAAAGGGGCACTTCACCAGTGATATAGACCAGGATAAGAAACAGCTTGTTTATTGATGTCAAACTAGTTAGATTACTCAAGTCCAATGTTTCAATTCGGCAATCATCTTCACTATCCAGCCTAACAAAACTAACACAAATAGAGCTCCAAGGGCCAATGAACACTATTTACAGTCAGAAGTTTAAGCTCGGATGTATTTCAAAGTTCTGCAACCAACAGTTTCTCATCTTCTACAGAAGTATTTATAGAAGAACGAGGTGAGATTTAATAAAAGATCTCTCAGGACAATTAATACAGATTGATGACTCCTCGGCCTTTGAGGGGCTCTATGGAGAAGTTTATAGGTGTGTTGCTGTATTAATTGTTTTACAATTAAGATTAAAGATCGGCGGGAGATTTTATTGACTTTGAGGCTCTGCATTACGTTGGAGTAACTCTGCAGATATTTTTTGCATTAAGTTGCTTGCAGAAGTAACTCCCTGGCTGCGCTGAGGCAAATATCTTCGTTTGATCAATAACTTCAGCCTCTGTTTTGAATGCTTTGAGGCACAGGTGGCATTAATGGTAGCTGAGGAATCAATTCGCCTCAAATGTGGCAATGGAGGCTTTTCTGTCCTTTAAACACTTATGATTTTCTTTTGATTGTATTCTAATTCAAGGAATTAGGCTTTTGATAATCATTCTTAGCCGTAATTCCCCAAATCTGTCTTCAATCTTCTTTTATGCTGTGCTCCTTTTTTTGACACTGATACTCTTTTAATCGGATTTAATAACACAGTGTCTTGTTGATGTGTAGGTTGTGCAAGGCTAGTATGGCGTCAATGCCCATGGAATATCAACGAAACATAGAGTGGAGCCTTTTTAGTGCCTTTCCCTCTGATAACCAAAAAGCCATAGTATTGTCACCCTCGGCTTTCTTTCCCTTCATAATATGGGAAAAACCTTCGAAACCTACAAAATAAACAAAACATTTAATAAATCCTTCGTTTTTAGGTCTAACTGCTTCAGAAGGCAGGGAAAGAGCGTAGCCATTGGGTGAAAGCATCCAACGGTGGAGATTTATTAAGAGGAGGTTAAAGAAGAGCAGGGAAATGAACAAGACGGAGTGATTTTGGGTCGTCCGATCTAGACACGTGGACGGTCCGGATTCAATCGGAGGATCGCAATCGAGGGATCGCAATTGGGGTGGCGAGAAAATGCATTGATTGAAAGTTACGATGTGATGTAGCACAGACCGTCAATCTAAATATTAGATCAACGACGGAGAATAAATCGGGGGATGGCCAATCGGCGGGAGAAAATAAGTGTATGCGATTTAAACTTTGTGATGCGATTGAAAGCTCTGATGTGATGGAGTGCTAGCCATTTGATCGGCTTTCGATCAATGGTGGGGATTCCTTTTAGAACGAACCGGCAGAAAAAACCTTTATAATATATGAAAACTCAAAATTTTGAAATAAAAAAAGGTTTTATGCTTCGGGGGGCGGAACATATGTATAAGGTGGATAGGTGTCTGACTGCGGGGCCTTTGGACTTTATGAAATGTAATATGCCCAAGGCGTATATAAAACAAGGGGCCAATCACAATCGGAGCCATCGGGCCCAGTCTTTCAATCAACCCATTGAAATTTCCCAATGCGATAAGCACCTTGGGACTTTAACTCTCGGTCCCGAGCACAGGCTATATGAAATGAAAAGTGGTGGGGCGGAGTTTATATATATAAGACCTAATCGCATCGAAAAGTTTGATACGGGTCTTTTTAATCAACCCATTGGATTTCTCCGATGTGATTGCACGATAAAACAAAGGCCAATCGCAATTGGAGCTTCGGGCCCGGTCCTTTTAATCTACCCATTTATATTTAGCACGTGATTTTGGGTTTTTAGATCAAACTTTGGATAAATGGGTTTTCGAGTTTTACAAAGAAAAAAGAACGTCGAGGAAGAAAATTTACAAGGTTTAACCGCCAAAGGCGGGCCCACAATATATTTATATAAAGGCTAATCGCATCGGAGTTTATATGATGCAAAGCTTAATCGCATCGGAACTTCGGAATAGGGCAAAGACTCGCGCATTTGAAAATCTTCGATGCGATAAGCGCCGAACATGATTAGAATTGGATTCCAGGGTGTGGTCATGTGGGATAAAAGGTTAGGACTTAGCCCAAAGGGGCTTAAGCCTTATGCAAAAACATGTATTTTTTATGAAATTTTTCAAGGTTCTCAAATGGATTTGGGGGTTTCGGTAAGGTTAAAGAGTGAGTCTCTAACTTTGTAAAAGTGATTTTCATGAAGGGAAGAAGAGAAATCATGAAAACAAAGGAGTTTTATGGAGAAAAGGGGGAGCAAATGAACATTAGTTTTGAGTGAGAGAAGGGGGAAAATAATGGTTTCTCAGTAGTATTTTCTTATGAAATCAGCAGAATTTCTGAGTATAAAATGGGAACAGTAATGAAGATTTTGGACAGAGGCATGAGGCCTTCAAGAGTCTTCAAGAGCCAACACTTTTTAGTAATAAAATTTGTTCTTTGAAGGCTCAAAAATTCTTAGCCACCTTTTTCTATAGCAAATTTTATAGGTGACTAACAATGGCTCCACTTGGGGATGGTGCCTTCTTGAAGGCATCAAGAACTTCAGACTTGCATTCTCTGGGAGGCTGACCTGTGCCACATCCATTATATTCTCTGGGAGGCTGACATGTGCCTGATACATTGGGTTGCTCTTCCTTTGCTAGGATGATCTTTTCTGAAAACATATTTAGCAGCTATGAAAACAATGGACCTTCATCAATACAAACTTTCTACCTATCCAATCCTACAGATCTAACATCTTTTCTTCATTAGAGTGCACTTGGATTGGAAAACTCTTTTCACAACATTTTATTCTTTTTAAAGCAGGAAATATAATCTATTTCTACTCCTTATTTCTCCATGGACTCAGATTAAACAATTGAGTCCATAAAATTCTCTACCTAATCTACCATCTGTTGGGATTGAACTGTCCAACAGATTTTATTCTCTAAATTCTACAACAGAAATTTAAAAACAGCCAAGTCAAGATTAAGCTGTTTGACTTGCTGTGATCTACGGCATAAAAACAAGCTGCACATAGACATTTATTTTGCAGAAAAATTAAATCAAAATGTAAGGCTTAGGATCTGAAAATTTAAAGCATTTCCTTCATCTTTTTTACAGCTCTATTTTGACTTTGTTTGAGTTGTTCTTTCTTTTTCTCTGGTTCAGATTTTTGAACTAATTAGAACCAGATTCACATCTTTTTTGACTTAGAAAATAAAACAGATTTGATTCATGTCTCTTTGGAAACTTAGGTTCAGATTTTGAGCATGTTTGAACCTTTAATTTATATCCTAAACTATCTACTGATAAGCCAAGATTAAACAGTTTGGCAAATCGAATTCACTATCCTATCAGCAGAAAATTTAAAGCTAATTAGTCAAGTTTAGGCTGTTTGACTAACTAGAAGTGTGTTATTCAGGAGTGGCATTTAAGCTTGCACACTTTCAGAATTTGTTTCTCTTTTTGGTATGGGGCTATACCTTTCTTGTTTTCACAATTTTCCCTCTTTTCTTTCTTTCTTTATTTTTGTATTTTTTATTCTTTGATTTTTCTTCAAAGAAGAAAACAAAAAATAACTACATGCTCAAAAATGAGCTTTATTTACATTCCTTCCTAACCTATTCTAAACATGGAGTATTTACATTTATCATATGACACAAAAATGCCAATGCAGCCAGCTGAGTAATTTCAAGAAGAAGTAGAAACTCTGGCTGCTTGTCAGAGGTATCCATAGAACATATTGAAGATTGACCTTTGTTGGGAAAAATACTGAGGGGGGGGGAGGGGGGTGAATCAGTATTTAGTGCGGACTGAAAACTTTTTAACTTTTTCTTTCTCTACAACCCGTACGCTACTTTACTGAATAAAACTCACGTATACACGCGAATATCCTTCAGACAACTCGCGTATATAATTATTGCATTTAATTCTTAACTTGGATCATTGCATCATTCATTCATCAGATGTATAGTAAGCAGTTAATAGATGCAGAAAGAACAGAATAAATCATCACACACAAGCAACACACATGAACACCGCGAGTTTAGGTGGAAACCCAATTTGGGAAGAAACCCACCATTGTCGTCGTCTCGATCTTGATATTTACAGTACATATGAAAAACTGCCCACAGCAAAGTGCGGGTACGGATCAATACTAGCAACGAGGCACCCCTAATGGTTTGACCACAACCTTCTCTCTCATTTGACCCTCTCTGGAAGGAAATTTCTGACCTATCGTTTACCCCGGCCTCTCACGGAAGGGAGCCACTACCCCACTGCTCTCGTTTACCATATCAACTGGAAGGGAGCTACTACCCTCTTCTTGAAGGTTCGACCTAAAACATCTGAGACCATGTTTCATCAATTTTCAAACTGGATCAAACAGCTTCAACACAACCCTTCACTAATCAACAAATATACTATGCCCAGTGCTTCAAACAGAACAGTGAAACTATTGTAACCAGAATATCAGAGATTTCCCAGACTTCAGAATAGATATGCAGAAACACATTCAACCATGAGCAACCATTAGTTCAAATACCATACGCGTTTTTATTTAATTAGACCCGCATATACACGCACTTTTCATTTAACGAACCCGCGTATACATCTGTGCATTTTTCAATAAACCCTAACTTCCCATACGCGCTTTTATCAGATAAGATCCGCGTATACACGCGCTTTTTCCACAACAAACTCGCATATAGATTTGTAAATGAAAGCTTTGCAAAACAGACCAGATCTAAAAGCTTACCCAAATTTCTTCATCACTTTCAACAGATTTTGCGCCAGATCTTCACTAGTTCTTCTTCTGCAGATCATCTTAGAGATTCATCATCATCAAATCTAAGGATTTATAAACATCCATGGGTGCATCATAGATTCATATTTATTAATCAAGAACAAAGTTCAATCATGCAGATATACTTCAAAGTGAAGTATTCATTCAATACCCAGACACATGCAAACCCTTGCACAATGATCTTCTTCTCCTTATATAGGTTTAGCCTTTATCAATACCATGAGCCAAAACCACACCACTTCCAATGGTATTCCTGGACGGGATCAAATAGATAATCCAACGCTCAATACAATGGGTCAATACCATGGTAAGAACCCCTAGTTTTATCAATTTAGAGCACAATTAGGCATACGCGACTTGGCACGTACTTTTCCGCGGTCATACGCTACTTCGACTTAACAAACCCGCATATGCATAGTGACATACCTTATTTATCATTTCTTTGGTACTTCCTGAAATTCCTTTCTTCTGTTACTCCTGAGTTGATTTGTAGATACATCATCAAGTAGGTTTCCATCAAGGACAACTTCACCAAGTAGGTTGTCATCAAGGAAAGCACATTGCATCATATAGCCAACAATCTCATTTCATCAAGTAGGTTGCCATCAAGGACAACACACGCCAACAATCTCCATATCAGATTTACATCAATATCAAATAGGTTGTTTGTCCAAAGACAACTTCATCAAGTAGGTTGCCATCAAGGACAACATATGCCAACAATCTCCCCCTTTGGACTTGATGGCAACCATGTTGGTGTTTGATCATCACAATAGATAGATACATTGAATATAACCATTATGCAAACATCATGATGCTTTACCCTTATTCAAACACCATGTTACTCTCCCCCTTTGACATCAAGGTCAAAGGGCAGATGAAAACCAAAACAAGTTTTTTTTTTTTTTTTTTTTCTCCTCATGTAGAAAGAAGAGCTCTATAGATCTGATGTGCACTGAAGTTACCTTGCTCCCCCTGAGTTCATGCTGAATCTTCAAACATATTATTCAATGAAGTACATGACTCTATGACCTTTCCTACCACCACGGACTCATACTTACAGCAAAGATCCAACCAAGTGGATTTACTTATGTGACTCAAGTACCCAACCAAGTGAGTTTACACATTTGAACAAGCCCTTACAAGACTGAATATTACAATTTTCATCATAGTTCTCAACATGACCTTTTCATCAAATTACAAATATGATCAAATACCAAAAGGACCTCAAGAAAGAGATCATATTTCAGAATCATCATAATACCAACAATGCATTACATTCAGCAAGGCTAATGCTCCCCCTGAAACTGTGCATCCAATGCATCCTTTCCATATGACCAAAACTCCTCCTTAGCTTGTGCAACCTGAACACTTTCAACAGCCAATAATCAAGGCATCTTCACCCAATATCAGAGAATGAAACAGAAATATAAGAGCTGAAACATCATCAGAGATATCATATAGCATCAGAGATACCAAACAGCACTGCAGCTGTGCTGAAGAATGCTGACCCCAAGTAAAATTTGTCAGCAATTAACCATACGCGGTTTTCTTTGTATAAACTTGCGTATATACGCGACTGTCTTTCAGGAAACCCGCGTATCCAAATTAATCTTCTGAATTTAAGCAGATCTGATCTTCTACATGGCAGAGATTACTCCCAGCCTCTGTCTGAGATATTCGAACACTTCCCTGGGCAGAGGTTTGGTAAATATATCAGCCACTTGTTCTTTGGAGGGAACATACTCCAGCTTCACCTTTTGTTCAAGCACTTGTTCACGTAAGAAGTGATACTTGATGGGAATGTGTTTGGTCTTTGAATGCATAACAGGATTCTTTGAAATACTGATGGCACTTGTATTATCACACATAATGGAGATAGGAGGTGAGCACTTGATTTGAAAATCTTGTAAGGTTTGCATCATCCAAAGAAGTTGCGTGCAACATGATGCAGCAGCCACATATTCTACTTCTGTTGTAGATAAGGCAATAGAGTTTTGCTTCTTTCTGAACCAAGATACTAACCGAGGCCCCATATAGAATGCTCCACCACCAGTGCTTTTCCGATCATCAACATTTCCAGCCCAGTCTGCATCATTGTAAGCATGAAGAGTAAGATCAGCATTCTTTGGATACCATAGTCCAAAGTCTTGAGTTCCTTGTAGATATTTGAATATTCTTTTGATAGCCTGAAGGTGAGACTCTTTTGGATTAGCTTGGAATCGTCCAACAATCCCAACAACATGCATAATGTTTGGTCTAGTCCCAGTGAGATAAAGTAGACTTCCTATCATAGATCTGTATTCTGGTTGATTCACTGTGGGGGAATCATCATGAGAACTGAGGTTACATCCGGTTATCATTGGTGTACTTACAGGTTTGCATTCTTCCATGCCATACTTCTTTAGAATTTGCTTAAGGTATTTTGCTTGTGATAAGAATATACCATCTGTAGTTTGATGCACTTGCAAACCAAGAGAGAATGTTAGTTCCCCAAGTAAAGACATTTCAAATTCTTGTTGCATGATAGAAGCAAATTTTTGACTCATAGATTCTTCATTCCTTCCAAAAATGATATCATCAACATATACAACCACAATCAAAAGTTTATCATTTTCAATTTTTGTGTATAAGTTGCTATTAGCAGACCCCTTTGAAAAGCCTTGTTGATGAAGATATTTGTCAAGACGATAATACCATGCCCTTGGAGCTTGTTTGAGACCATATAGAGCTTTTTTAAGTCTACAAACAAGATTTTCATCATTTCCCAAAATGAATCCTTCTGGTTGTTCTATATAAACTTCTTCTAACTATAGATCACCATTGAGAAATGCGGTTAATATCCATTTGATAAACTTTGATTTGTTGAAAGCTTAAGAAGGCAAGAAACATTATTATGGCTTCAAGTCTAGCTACGGGAGCAAAGTTTCTTCCAAGTCATACCTTCTTGTTGAATACCCCTTGCAAACAAGCCTAGCTTTGTTTCTTACAACATCCATTCTCATTTAACTTGTTTTTGAATATCCATTTAGTTCCAATGACATTTTTTTTATGAGGTCTTGGTACTAATTCCCAAGTGTGATTCTTTTCAATTTGATCAAGTTCTTCATTCATGGCTTGAACCCAACATTCATCTTTGCAAGCTTGATTGACATTGTGAGGTTCAATAGTAGATAGAAATTCCAGATAGCTAGAAAATCCCACAAGAGTCCTTCTTGTTTGTACACCTGATCCCTTATCTCCCAAGATTTGAGATTCTAGATGATTTCTTTTGAACATATCTCGATGGAGCCTTTTCAGATAAATCATCTTCAGTGTTCTTCATTGTCTTCGCTTATCTATATCATTGCTATTTGATGTAAGACAGTCACCATCATCTTCATTTGTTGTTTGTTTTTCTTCCTTGAGCCGCAGTGGAGACTCATCAATAACAGCATCAATACATTCAAAAATCTTCCGAAGTATTTTATTGTAACATTTATATGCTCTACTCGTAGAGGAGTAGCCAATAAGTATTCCTTCATCTGCTCTAGGTTCAAACTTGCCAATTTTTTCATCATTATTTTTGATAAAGCATTTACTTCCAAAAACTCTAAAATGATTCACAGATCGAGAATTACCATACCAAAGTTCATATGGAGTTTTGTCACTATTTACACGAACATGTGCCTTGTTGAGAATGCTTACCGTTGTATGTGCTGCTTCTCCCCAAAATGTGTCAGGTGTTCCAGAATCATCAAGCATAGCTCTAGCCATTTGTTGAAATGTTCTATTCATTATTTCTGCTACGCCATTTTGTTGTGGAGTTCCAGCTACAGAAAATTGTCTTTTTATGCCATGTTGTTCACAAAATTCAAGGAATTCATTTGAATTATATTCTCCTCCTTGATCAGATATAAGACATTTGAGTTTTAGATCTACTTCATTTTCAACCAGAGCCTTGAAGATCTGAAATTTCTCAAATGCTTGCCTTTTTGTGTTTAAGCAACCCAATCCTGCCATTCTGTAGAAATCATCAATAAATAAGATATAGTATTGTTCACCATGAGGTGACTTTTTCCCTCATGGGTCCACATATGTCAGTATGAATGAGTTCAAGGGGCTTACTTGATGATCCTTCCTTGGCTTTAAATTGCACTCTGGTTTGCTTACCGAATTGACAAGATTTGCATATGATACTTTCAGGTAGAGTAATATTGGGAAGATCACGAACAACATTAAGTCTGCTTGATTTGTTGATTTGAGAGAAGCTTAGATGCCCCAACCTTCTATGCCATAGCCAATTTTCTGAATATTGACTCAAGTAACATTGTTCTTTGGAGTTCTTCAATACATACAGGTTGCTTGGAGTTCTTTTCCCTTTTATAATTGTTTTTCCTGTATCAAGATCATGAACCACACATACTTTTGAACTAAAGACAACTTCAGTTCCTTGATCACACATTTGAATTACACTTAGCAAGTTATGCCTTAAGCCATCCACATACATGACATCATTAGCCTTCACCTTTTCCTTTAGAAACACAGACCCTTTTCCTTTAATTACAACAAGATTATCATTTCCAAATGTACAACTTTCTTTTCCTTTTCTAGAACACTATATGCAAGAAGTTTGTGTTTGTCACCTGTCATGTGTCTTGAGCATCCACTATCAATGTACCATTGATTTTCTTCACCTTCTGCGAATAATGCTATGCCACAATTTTCAACCTGTAATTCGTTCTTTTTCCATACTTTGGATCTTGAAGGAAAATGCTCTTTTGGTTGAAATTTGCTCCTGCATTCAGATTCTTCATGCCCAAAGTTATTGCAATAAGCACATTCAACTTCATTTAGAAGAGGAGAAAAGTTGTTATAGGTATTCTTCTCAAATTGAATCCTTTTCTTTCTTGCTTTTCTAGTCATGATAGTTTTATATGCAACACATTGAACAGCTTTATGACCAAAATTGTGACATGAGAAACATTGTCCATTGAAAAAGAAATTTCTGCGATCATGAAATCTTCTGCTTGGATTTACCTATTGATTGGTGTTTCTTTGAGAGATATTCCTGTTAGTATTCTTTGAATTGGGATGATCATGCTTTACCTGCAATGATTCTTTATTCCCTTGCTGAGTGGCAGAATTTTGTAAACCAGCTGTAACTGCTTTTAGATAATTTGGTGCTGAAGCTTGAGAGGATTCTCCGGTATATCCAAGACCTGTTTTTATAAGAGGAGAACGTTGTACCTTGATAATCTCATCTAAGGTTTCAGATCCTTTAGCAAATCTAAGATTCAGAGTCTTTACTTTCTCAGAATCTTTTCTTAGACTTACCACTTCACATTCTAATTTCTCAATGTGTTTCTTTGCTTGTAGAAGCTTTGAAGACAACCTCTTTGACATCATATGATCCTCCTCTTCTCATTTCATATGCGGTTAGTATGCCATGAAATTGTACCACAGTAAGATTTTGAAGATTATGTTTTTCTTCAAGAGCAGAAACTTTTGACTCAAATTTTGCTGTTAGCGATCTAAAAATTTTCTCAACCAAAGTAGATTCGGTTATTGTTTCTCCCAGATTTCTCATACGACTTACATATCATCAACACGTAAAAAGAAACTGGCAATACTCTCATCACTATGCATCTTTAAATTTTCATATTCAATTCTGAGAGTTTGGAGTTTTGCACTTTTTACCTTGCATCACCTTCATAACTTAGAATGATTTTGTCCCACATTTCCTTTGTTGTATTTAGCTGCATAACTTTGACAAATTCAGATTCAGTCAGACTTCCTGTTATAGCATTGACCGCCTTTGCATTTGATTCATAATTCTTCTTTTCAGTCGGATCTGTTGGTATTGTAGCTGGATATTGATATCCTTGTTGAAAAATGGCCCATACATCTGTTCCCATAGACTAAAGATAGGATCTCATCCTTATTTTCCAGAAGATTAAATTGCTTCCATTAAAGAGTGGAGGCTTGATAGATGTTGTTCCATCTTGATTGCTCATCTTGCTTGATCTTCCTTCTAGCGGCTAAGCTTTTTCAGAAGGACCTGCTCTGACACCAATTGTTGGGAAAAATACTGAGAGGGGGGGTGAATCAGTATTTAGTGCAGACTGAAAACTTTTTAACTTTTTCTTTCTCTACAACCCATACGCTACTTTACTGAATAAAACTCGTGTATACACGCAGATATCCTTTAGACAACTCGCGTATATAATTATTGCATTTAATTCTTAACTTGGATCATTGCATCATTCATTCATCAGATGTATAGTAAGCAGTAAACAGATGCAGAAAGAATAGAATAAATCATCACACACAAGAAACACACATGAACATCAGGGTTTAAGGTGGAAACCCAATTTGGGAGAAAACCACCGCTGTCGTCGTCTCAGTCTTCAATATTTATTATGTAAAGAAAACTTCTTACAACCAAGTACTGGCGCAGACTCATATAAGCACGCAGGCACCCACCTGCAGAAGGCCACAACCTTCTCTCATTTACCAGCCTCTCCTGGAAGGGAGCTACAACCCCCTGCTCTCGTTTACCAGCCTCTCCTGGAAAAGAGCCACTACCCCCTGCTCTCGTTTACCAGCTATCACTGGAAGGGAGCTACTACCCTCTTACTGAAGGATTCGACCCTCAGCACCACTGCAGAGCACGTTTCATCAATTTTCACACTGGATCAAACAGCTTCAACTCAACCCTTCATTTTTCATCAACCATACTTTGCCCAATACTCCAAACAGAACAGTGAAACCATTGTAACCAGAATATCAGAGATTACCTAGACTTCAGAATAGATATGCAGAAACACATTCAACCATGAGCAACCATTAGTTCAAATACCATACACGCTTTTATTTAATCAGACCCGCATATACACGCGCTTTTCATGAAACTAATCCACGTATACATCTGTGCATTTTTTCAGTGAATCCTAACTTCCCATACGCGCTTTTATTAGATCAGATCCACGTATACACGTGCTTTTTACACAACAAACTCGCGTATAGATCTATAAATGAAAGCTTCGCAGAACAGACCAGATCTATAAACTTACCTAGATTTCTTCATTACCTTCAGCAGACTTTTACGCTAGATATTCACCAGTTCTTCTTCAGAAGATCATTTTAGAGATTCATCATTATCAGATCTAAGGATTTTTGAACCATCCACGGGTGCATCATAGATTCAGATTTATCAATCAAGAACAAAGTTCAATCATGCAGATATACTTCAAAGTGAAGTATTCATTCAATACCCTGACACATGCACACCCTTGCACAATGATCTTCTTCTCCTTCTATAGGTTTAGCCTTTATCAATACCATGAGCCAAAACCACACCATTTCCAATGGTATTCCTGGACGAGATCAAATAGATAATCCAGCGCTCAATACAATGGGTCAATACCATGGTAAGAACCCCTGGTTTTATCAAATTAGAGCGAAATTAGGCATACACGACTTGGCACGTACTTTTCCGCGGACATACACTACTTTGCCTTAACAAACCCGCGTATGGATAGTGACATACCTTATTTATCATTTCTTTGGTACTTCCTAAAATTCCTTTCTTCTGTTACTCCTGAGTTGATCTGTAGATACATCATCAAGTAGGTTTCCATCAAGGACAACTTCACCAAGCAGGTTGTCATCAAGGACAACACATTGCATCATATAGCCAACAATCTCATTTTATCAAGTAGGTTGCCATCAAGGACAACACACGCCAACAATCTCCATATCAGATTTACATCAATATCAAATAGGTTGTTTGTCCAAAGACAACTTCATCAAGTAGGTTGCCATCAAGGACAACATATGCCAACAACCTTCAATATCAAGGCTATCACAGAAGGTGACAGCTTTTCATGTCTCTGGCTCTTTCAGAGGATCACTGCTTGATAATTTGAGCCAGTTGGGATTTCCACACACTCTTCCATAGGATCAACAAAGAAAAGATGAAGATTCTCTTCTTTTTGGCCTTCCATGTCCGGTAGATTATCTGCTTCCAAGACTTCAGGTTTGAGGAGCATATCTTCATAAATTTTCTTGGAAGCTTCATCATTCTTGACAGAAAAGGAAGAAGATTCTTCTTGAGAAGATGGTATATCCTCAATAGTACAGTCTTCCATTTGTTTCTCTCCCTCTTATTCATCATCATCTGAACTGGAAGGCTCATCATATTTGGCAGTGTGGTCCTCTTGTAGCCCTGGTAAGCTCTGATTTAGTGGACTGTACTCTATGAAGAGGTTATTATATTCTTCAGGAGGGGTATGTTCAATTGCTTCCTATTTTTCAAGAGAAGGCTCCTTGGTTTAAACTTGCTCAAAAATTTCTTTGTTTCTTTCCTCCTCATCCTTTGAGTTGAAAGTCTGTTGATTCCCACTCACATGGAAACTATTACTGATGATCTGAAATGAAGCAGAACAAAGATCCAATGAATCTTCACTCAATTCTAGGCTTTGAAAACTTTCATCATCAGTATCATAAATAGTCTACACTGGCTCATTACTTCTTTGAAGGAACTGATCTTCCTCCCATAAATCTGCTAATGATGATCCTACAAAATTAACTTCTGTTTGGGAAGCATCATCACTAGATAGATCAAAGTTAGGAGAATCAAAAATATAAGTAATACTACCAATCAAACATACTAGGTTATCAGCAGGTCCTTCTTCATTATGATCCACAAAAGAACTTTCTAAATTTGTACAACAAAGTTCTCTATGTGAATGGGCAAGAGTGTTTGTTTTGCAAAAATTTTCAGAGATTGGTTGTTTATTAATAGTCTGATCTATCTCTTTTTCTGTCAAAGGGGAAGATGTTTCTATGTTCCTTTGAACAGGGGTACAGCAGTTCTCTGTCTCTTGTGAAGACTGATTTCGAGGCTGGATGTCTTCTTGAGCCTCAGCTATAAGGGATGATGAATCAATATTTGAGTTTTCAGGGATATCTTAAAGAATGTTCTTTACTGCTTGGATCATCTCTTCCTCAACTGATTCATCTATGTTCTTAAAATTTTTCAATAGGATATTAAACTCATGAATGGCTATTAAAAGATCTTCAGGATGCATCTCTTCCAAATCTTCATCATTATCTATAATGTGTTGGGAGATGTTTTGTGATGGATCATAATATATTGCACCCAATGATAATGATGTAGTGTTTTCTTTATAGTTCTCATAGAAAACATATTCAAAGTCTCTTAAAGAAAACAAACTACTAGATCTTAAGCATTCATACCAATCCCTAGCTTTTCCTTCTAATGTTAACATGAACATTTTCATTAGGCAGTCTTGATGCCATTCAACTTTCAACCTCCATACATGTATATGAAATTTGATGAGATGTAATAAAGGGTCATCAAAATTTTCACCTTGAAAAATAGGCAGGTTTTCATCCCAATTCACCTGGGGCATCTTATGTGCAAACCCAGGGATATGATCTCTACTCATTAGGGCATATCTTCGTTGTATTCTTGGAATCATTTTTGTAAATAAGGAAAGAGGTCACTGTGTTTGGTCCATCCGTTCAGGGTCTTCTACCAGAGAATTCATTTGGTCTTTTGGGAGTTTCAGAGTGTGGAGTCGCCAGGTGGAAGTTTTTAGCACCTAAGGAGGTAAAATGTTTTATGGTTCCACCACCATTTGACTCTTGTGGAGCTGCAATATTTTCAGGAACTGAATTAGATCTCAAGGGTGATATGAAAACAACTGATAATTTTATCTTAGGAGACTTCCTAAGGATACTTTCTAGTTTATCAACTTTCTCAGGTGGATCAGGGTTAAGATGGGATCTAGTGTGAATCTTTCTAGGAGCTACTATGTTGTGTTTTTCCGACCCAAAATAAACAAGAAAAGTTCAACCAGGTATGAAAATCTTTGAGAGGTTAACTAGACTGTTTACACAAATTTTAATCCTCCAATCCTCTAACTGAGTTTGAATGATACTATGATGATAAGGGTTCTTCCCAGTGGAGTCTTAAGGTCTGTTAAGGATTTTGGAGTTGCCAAGTGGAAATTTTTAGCTCTTTTCAGAGGAAAAATGTTTTATGGTCCACCACCATGTTTATTAAATACCAATCTAAAATATTTTTGGTGTTTTCTGAGTTATTTTTCAGTTGTGTGGTTTTTAAGAATTTCCTAACTTTGTTTCAAAACTTTGCTACAGTTATGAGACAAAGATAGTCCATACTTATGGCTAAGCCAACTGATCTTTCAAGGTTAGATAAATTCTTAAGAGAATCCTAGGTTTTACCTAGTTTGTCACTGATTCAAACAAGTTTCATCATAATTACCATTTCTTGGTAGTGCTTGAAAAGGCTACTTCTGACTCACAAGGTTTATATGAAATTTTAAGGGGAACCAGAGATTCCAATTAGGTTCTTCCCCAGCAGAGTCGCCAGAAATGCTAGGAATCTGTAAATTTAGCAGATTGGTGAGACTAAAACTGCATAAACAACATCGTTTCAACCACTTTGGGATTCTAGGATCTAGCCCTCCTGAATCCGAAGAGGGATCTCTCCAATAAGTGAAAATATGGATTTGTCTTTGAAGTTTGGGGTAATGATATTAGGCTAGTTATGAAGGCCAAGGGTTTTGTTTGTTTTTGGATGGTTGAGCATGATTACTGTTTGAGGTGGAAAGTTCTAAATGCAAAGAGTTCCAAAGGTGAGAATTTGCAAGTGAATAGAACAGCTATGGCTAAAAAGAGAGATAAAACGTTGGTTTTTATTCCCTTGGGCTATGGAGTCATAACAGGGCTTTAATTGAGCAACAACATCAAGAGTGATCCAAGGGGCAAGTCATCTACACCACAAGATTATTGAGATTTAAATGATGGAATGGGAACAATAAGGTGTTGGAGAGGTGGAAACTGATAATAATTTCACAAAGGATTTATAGTCAGTCCAAACAAGAAAAGACTCTTAAGTAACTATTTAAAACCAACCAAGTGCAGGGCTAACGATTGACCTCTTGGGCAAGTTTGTATTAAAGCAGCTTAATTGACAAACAATCCAGTAATCCGCATAATTACCTTCAGAAAGTATGAAAACGTATAAGAGAAGATAGAGTATAAACTTAAGATCAGATAAAGTACTTTTAAACCTAGTCTGCTTTCAGTTAACACCAAGGGAAACTTTCAAAATCTGCCTTTGGAGAATAGAAGCTAGAAACGTGGCAAACCATCACTTTCTAGTCTAACTTTAATAAGAAAATAAGGAAAATAACTTTCAAGAACAATGTTTAGAGCAAACAGTAGGACGAGGGAACTCCAGCATTCCTAACTGCTTAAACTGTATTGAATCATTCTTAAATAAACAATTTGGAGGAAAACATTGAGATAAAGCTTTTTAGTCAGAGAAGGTTACTGATGTACAACAGGTCCTAACTCTATAAATGTTGTTCTTTATCAGAGAATAGTGAACAAATATGACATACATAGAAGGAAAACAAAACAATGAAAGGGGCACTTCACCAGTGATATAGACTAGGATCCCAAGAAACAGCTTGTTTATTGATGTCAAACTAGTTACATTACTCAAGTCCAATGTTTCAGTTCAGCAATCATCTTCACTATCCAGCCTAACAAAACTAACACAAACAGAGCTCCAAGGGCCAGTGAACACTATTTACAGTCAGAAGTTTAAGCTCAGATGTATTTCAAAGTTCTGCAACCAACAGTTTCTCATCTTCTACAGAAGTATTTATAGAAGAATGAGGAGTTGAGATTTAATAAAAGATCTCTTAGGACAATTAATATAGATTGATGACTCCTCAACCTTTGAGGGGCTCGATGGAGAAGTTTACAGGTGTGTTGTTGTATTAACTGTTTTACAATTAATATTAAATCTCAGCGAGAGCTTTTATTGACTTTGAGGCTCTACATTATGTTGGAGTAACTCTACAGATATTTTTTGCATTAAGTTGCTTGCAGAAGTAACTCCCTGGCTACGCTGAGGAAAATATCTTCATTTGATCAATAACTTCGGCCTCTGTTTTGAATGCTTTGAGGCACAGGTGGCATTTATTGTAGCTGAGGAATCAATTCGCCTCAAATGTGGCGGTGGAGGCCTTTCTTTCCTTTAAACACTTATGATTTTCTTTTGATTGTGTTATAATTCAGGGAATTAGGCTTTTGATAATCATTCTTAGCTGTAATTCCCCAAATTTGTCTTCAATCTTCTATTCTGTTGCACTTTGTTTTTTGACACTGATACTCTTTTAATCGGATTTAATAACACAGTGTCTTGTTGATGTGCAGGCCGCGCAAGGCTCGTATGGCGTCAATGCCCATGGAGTATTGAAGAAATGTAGAGTGGAGCCTTTTTAGTGCCTTTCCCTCTGATAACCAAAAAGCCATAGGATTGTCATCCTCGGCTTTCTTTCCCTTCAGAATATGGTAAAAACCTTCGAAACCTACAAAATAAACAAAACATTTAAGAAATCCTGCGCTTTTAGGTCTAACTGCTTCAGAAGGCAAGGAAGGAACATAGTCGTTGGATGAAAGCATCCAACGGTGGAGATTTATTAAGAGGAAGTTAAAGAAGAGCGGGGAAATGAACAAGATGGAGTGATTTTGGGTCGTCCGATCTAGACACGTGGACTGCCCGGATTTAATCGAAGGATCGCAATCGAGGGATCGCAATCAGGGTGGCGAGCAAATGCACCGATTGAAAGTTGCGATGCGATGTAGCGCAGACCGTCGATCTAAAGATTAGATCAACGACGGAGAATAAATCGGGGGATGGCCAATCGGCGGGAGAAAATAAGTGTATGTGATTTAAACTTTGCGATGTGATTGAAAGCTCCGATGCGATGGAGCGTTGGCCATTTGATCGACTTTCGATCAACGGTGGGGATTCCTTTTAGAACGAACCGGCGGAAAAAACCTTTATAATATATGAAAACTCAAAAATTTGAAATAAAAAAAGGTTTTATGCTTCGAGGGGCGGAATATATGTATAAGGTGGATAGGCGCCCGACTGCGGGACCTTTGGACTTTATGAAATGTAATATGCCCGGGGCATATATAAAACAAAGGGCCAATCGCAATCGGAGCCATCGGGCCCGGTATTTCAATCAACCCATTGAAATTTCCCGATGCGATAAGTGCCTTGGGACTTTAACTCTCGGTCCCGGGCACAGGCTATATGAAATGAAAAGTCGTAGGGCGGAGTTTATATATATAAGACCCAATTGCATCGGAAAGTTTGATGTGGGTATTTTTAATCAACCCATTGGATTTCTCCGATGCGATTGCACGATAAAACAAAGGCCAATCGCAATCGGAGCTTCGGGCCCGGTCCTTTTAATCTACCCATTTATATTTAGCACGTGATTTTTGGTTTTTAGATCAAACTTTGGATAAACGGGTTTTCTGGTTTTACAAAGAAAAAATAATTTCGGGGAAGAAAATTTACAAGGTTTAAGCGTTGAAGGCGGGCCCACGATATATTTATATAAAGGTTAATCGCATCGGAGTTTATATGATGCAAAGCTTAATCGCATTGGAACTTCGGAATAGGGCAAAGACTTGTGCATTTGAAAATCTCCGATGTGATAAGCGCCGAACATGATTAGCGTTGGATTCCAGGGTGTGGGCATGTGGGAGAAAAGGTTAGGACTTAGCCCAAAGGGGCTTAAGCCTTATGCAAAAACATGTATTTTTTATGAATTTTTTCAAGGTTTTCAAATGGATTTGGGGGTTTCGGTAAGGTTAAAGAGTGAGTCTTTAACTTTGTAAGAGTGATTTTCATGAAGGGAAGAAGAGAAATCATGAAAAAAAAGGATTTTTATGGAGAAAAGGGGGAGCATGAACTTTAGTTTTGAGTGAGAGAAGGGGGAAAATGATGGTTTCTCAACAGTCTTTTCTCATGAAATCAGCAGAATTTCTGAGTATAAAATGGGAACAGTAATGAAGATTTTGGACAGAGGCATGAGGCCTTCAAAAGTCTTCAAGAGCCAACATTTTTTAGTAATAAAATTTGTTCTTTGAAGGCTCAAAAAGTCTTAGCCACCTTTTGCTATAACAAATCTTATAGGTGGCTAACAATGGCTCCACTTGGGGATGGTGCCTTGTTGAAGGCATCAAGAACTTCAGACTTGCATTCTCTGGGAGGTTGACCTGTGCCACATCCATTATATTCTCTAGGAGGTTGACATGTGCCTGATCCATTGGGTTGCTCTTCCTTTGCTAGGATGATCTTTTCTAAAAACATATTTAGCAGCTATGAAAACAATGGACCTTCATCAATACAAAATTTCTACCTACCCAATCCTAGAGATCTAACATTTTTTCTTCATTAGAGTGCACTTGGATTGGCAAACTCTTTTCAAAAAATTTTATTCTTTTGAAAGCAGGAAATCTAATCTATTTCTACTCCTTATTTCTCCATGGACTCAGATTAAACAGTTAGGTCCATAAAATTCTCTACCTAATTTACCATCTGTTGGGATTGAACTGTCTAACAGATTTTATTCTCTAAATTCTACAACAGAAATTTAAAAACATCCAAGTCAAGATTAAGTTGTTTGACTTGCTGTGATATATGGCATAAAAACAAGCTGCACATAGACATTTATTTTGCAGAAAAATTAAATCAAAATGGAAGGCTGAGGATCTGAAAATTTAAAGCACTTCCTTCATCTTTTTTACAGCTCTGTTTTGACTTTGTTTGAGCTGTTCTTTCTTTTTCTCTAGTTCAAATTTTTGAGCTAATTAGAACCAGATTCACATCTTTTTTGACTCAGAAAATAAAACAGATTTGAGTCATGTCTCTTTCGAAACTTAGGTTCAGATTTTGAGCATGTTTGAACCTTTAATTTCTATCCTAAACTATCTACTGATAAGCCAAGATTAAACAGTTTGGAAAATCGAATTCACTATCCTATCAGCAAAAAATTTAAAAGCTAATTAGTCAAGATTAGGTTGTTTGACTAACTAGAAGTGTGTTATTCAGGAGTGGGATTTAAGCTTGCACATTTTCAGAATTTGTTTCTCTTTTTGGTATGGGGCTATACCTTTCTTGTTTTCACAATTTGCCCTCTTTTCTTTCTTTTCTTTGTTTTTGTATTTTTGAATCTTTGATTTTTCTTCAAAGCAGAAAACAACAACTAACTACATGCTCAGAACTGAGCTTTATTGACATTCCTATCTAACCTATTCTAAACATGGAGTATTTACATTTATCATATGATACAAAAATGCCAATGCAGCCAGTTGAGTAGTGTCAAGAAGAAGTAGAAACTCTGGCTGATTTTCAGAGGTATCCATAGAACATATTGAAGATTGACCTTCAATATCAAGGCTATCACATAAGGTGACAGATTTTCATGTCTCTGGCTCTTGCAGAAGATCACTACTTGATAATTTGAGCTAGTTGGGATTTCCACACACTCTTCCATAGGATCAACAAAGAAAAGATGAAGATTCTCTTCTTTTTGGCCCTCCATATATGGTAGTTTATCTGCTTCCAAGACTTCAGCTTTGAGGAGCATATCTTCAGAAAGTTGCTTGGAAGCTTCATCATTCTTGACAGAAAAGGAAGAAGATTCTTCTTGAGAAGATGGTATATCCTCAATAGGACAGTCTTCCATTTGTTTCTCTCCCTCTTCTTCATCATCATCTGAACTAGAAGACTCATCATATTTGGCAGTGTGGTCCTCTTGTAGCCCTGGTAAGCTCTGATTTAGTGGACTGTACTCTATGAAGAGGTTATTATATTCTTCAGGAGGGGTATGTTCAATTGCTTCCTCTTTTTCAAGAGAAGGCTCCTTGGTTTCAACTTGCTCAAAAATTTCTTTGTTTCTTTCCTCCTCATCCTTTGAGTTGAAAGTCTGTTGATTCCCACTCACATGGAAACTATTACTGATGATCTGAAATGAATCAGAACAAAGATCCAATGAATCTTCACTCACTTCTAGGCTTTGAAAACTTTCATCATTAGTATCATAAATAGTCTGCACTGGCTCATTACTTCTTTGAAGGAACTGATCTTCCTCCCATAAATCTGCTAATGATGATCCTACAAAATTAACTTCTGTTTGGGAAGCATCATCACTAGATAGATCAAAGTCAGGAGAATCACGAATATAAGTAATACTACCAATCAAACATACTGGGTTATCAACAGGTTTTTCTTCATTCTGATCCACAAAAGAACTTTCTAAATCTGTACAACAAAGTTCTCTATGTGAATGAGAAAGAGTGTTTGTTTTGCAAAAAGTTTCAGAGACTGGTTGTTTATTAATAGTCTGATCTATCTCTTTTTCTTTCAAAGGGGAAGATGTTTCTATGTTCCTTTTAACAGGGGTACAGCTATTCTCTGTCTCTTGTGAAGACTGATTTCGAGGCTGGATGTCTTCTTGAGCCTCATCTATAAGGGATGATGAGTTAATATTTCAGTTTTCAGGGATATCTTGAGGAATGTTCTTTACTGCTTGGATCATCTCTTTCTCAACTGATTCATCTATGTTCTTAAAATTTTTCAATAGGATATTAAACTCATGAATGGCTGTTAAAAGATCTTCAAGATGCATCTCTTCCAAATCTTCATCATTATCTATAATGTGTTGGGTGATGTTTTGTGATGGATCATAATATATTGCACCTAATGATAATGGTGTAGTGTTTTCTTTATAGTTCTCCTAGAACACATATTCAAAGTCTCTTAAAGAAAACAAACTACTAGATCTTAAGCATTCATACCAATCCCTAGCTTTTCCTTCTAATGTTAACATGAACATTTTCATTAGGCAGTCTTGATGCCATTCAAATTTCAACCTCCATACATGTATATGAAATTTGATGAGATGTAATAAAGCGTCATCAAACTTTTCACCTTGAAAAATAGGCAGGTTGTCATTTCAATTCACCTGGGGCATCTTATGTGCAAACCCGGGGATATGATCTCTACTCATTGGGGCATATCTTCGTTGTATTCTTGGAATCATTTTTGTAAATAAGGAAAGAGGTCATTGTGTCTAGTCCATCTGTTCAGGGTCTTCTACCATTGGAGTCATTTGTTCTTTTGGGAGTTTCATAGTGTGGAGTCGCCAGGTGGAAGTTTTTAGCTCCTAAGGAGGTAAAAAAATTTATGGTTCCACCACCATATGACTCTTGTGGAGCTGCAATATTTTCAAGAACTGAATTAGCTCTCAAGGGTGATCTGAAAACAGCTGATAATTTTATCTTAGGAGAATTCCTAAGGATACTTTTTGGGTTATCAACTTTCTCAGGTGGATCAGGGTCAAGATGGGCTCTAGTGTGAATCTTTCTAGGAGCTACTATGTTGTGTTTTTCCGACCCAAAATAAACAAGAAAATTTCAACCAGGTATGACAATCTTTGAGAGGTTAACTAGTCTGTTTACACAAATTTTAATCCTACAGTCCTCTAACTGAGTTTGAATGATACTATGATGACAAGGGTTCTTCCCAGTGGAGTCTTAAGGTCTTTTAAGGATTGTGGAGTCGCCAAGTGGAAATTTCTAGCTCTTTTCAGAGGAAAAAGGTTTTATGGTCCACCACCATGTTTATTAAATACCAATATAAAATATTTTTGGTGTTTTCTGAGTTATTTTTCAGTTTTGTGGTTTCTAAGAATGTCCTAACTTTGTTTCAAAACTTTGCTACGGTTATGAGACAAAGACAGTCCATACTTATGGCTAAGCCAGCTGATCTTTCAAGGTTAGATAAAGTCTTAAGAGAATCTTAGGTTTTACCTAGTTTGTCACTTATTCAAACAAGTCTCATCATAATTACCATTTCTTGGTAGTGCTTGAAAAGGCTACTTCTGACTCACAAGGTTTATATGAAATTTTAAGGGGAACCAGAGATTCCAATTAGGTTCTTCCCTAGCGGAGTCGCCATAAATGTTAGGAATCTGTAATTTTAGCAAATTGGTGAGACTAAAACTGCAGAAACAACATCGTTTCAAACACTTTGGGATTCTAGGATCTAGCCCTCCTGAACCCAGAGAGGGATCTCTCCAATAAGTGCAAAGATGGATTTGTCTTTGAAGTTTGGGGTAATGATATTAGGCTATTTATGAAGGCCAAGGGTTTTGTTTGTTTTTGGATGGTTGAGCATGATTACTGTTTGAGGTGGAAAGTTCTAAATGCAAAGATTTCCAAAGGTGAGAAGTTGCAAGTGAATAGAATAGTTATGGCTAAAAAGATAGATATAACGTTGGTTTTTAGTCCATTGGGCTATGGAGTCATAACAGGGCTTTAATTGAGCAAAAACATCAAGAGTGATCCAAGGGGCAAGTCATCTACACCACAAGATTATTGAGATTTAAATGATGGAATGGGAACAATAAGGTGTTGGAGAGGTGGAAACTGATAATAATTTCACAAAGGATTTATAGTCAATCCAAACAAGAAAATCCTCTTAAGTAACTATTTAAAACCAACCAAGTGCAGGGCTAACCATTGACCTCTTGGGCAAGTTTGTATTAAAGCAGCTTAATTGACAAACAATCCAGTAATCCACATAATTACCTTCAGAAAGTATGAAAACATATAAGAGAAGACAGAGTATAAACTTAAGATCAGATAAAGTACTTTTAAACCTAGTTTACTTTCAGTTAACACCAAGGGAAACTTTCAGAATCTGCCTTTGGAGAATAGAAGCTAGAAACGGGGCAAACCATCACTTTCTAGTCTAACTTTAATAAGAAAATAAGGAAAATAACTTTCAAGAACAATGTTTAGAGCAAACAGTAGGACGAGGGAACTCCAGCATTCCTAACTACTTAAACTGTATTGAATCATTCTTAAATAAACAATTTGGAGGAAAACATTGAGATAAAGCTTTTCAGTCAGAGAAGGTTACTGATGTACAGTAGGTCCTAACTCTATAAATGTTGTTCTTTATCAGAGAATAGTGAACAAATATGACATACATAGAAGGAAAACAATAACAAAGAAAGGGGCACTTCACCAGTGATATAGACCAGGATCCCAAGAAACAGCTTGTTTATTGATGTCAAACCAGTTACATTACTCAAGTCCAATGTTTCAGTTCAGTAATCATCTTCACTATCCAGCCTAACAAAACTAACACAAACAGAGCTCCAAGGGCCAGTGAACACTATTTACAGTCAGAAGTTAAAGCTCAGATGTATTTCAAATTTCTGCAACCAACAGTTTCTCATCTTCTACAGAAGTATTTATAGAAGAATGAGGAGGTCCGATTTAATAAAATATCTCTCAAGACAATTAATACAGATTTATGACTCCTTGGCCTTTGAGGGGCTCGATGGAGTAGTTTACAGGTGTGTTGTTGTATTAACTGTTTTACAATTAAGATTAAAGCTCGGCAGGAGCTTTTATTTACTTTGAGGCTCTGCATTATGTTGGAGTAACTCTGCAGATATTTTTTGCATTAAGTTGCTTGCAGAAGTAACTCCCTGGTTGCGCTGAGGCAAATATCTTCGTTTGATCAATAACTTCGGCCTCTGTTTTGAATGCTTTGAGGCACAGGTGGAATTTATTATAGCTGAGGAATCAATTCACCTCAAATGTGGTGGTGGAGGCCTTTCTTTCCTTTAAACACTTATGATTTTCTTTTGATTGTGTTCTAATTCAGGGAATTAGGCTTTTGATAATCATTCTTAGCCGTAATTCCCCAAATCTTTCTTCAATATTCTGTTCTGTTGCGCTCTGCTTTTTTACACTGATACTCTTTTAATCGGATTTAATAACACAGTGTCTTGTTGATGTGTAGGCTGCGCAAGGCTCATATGGCGTCAATTCCCATGGAGTATCGACGAAACGTAGAGTGGAGCCTTTTTAGTGCATTTCCCTCTGATAACCAAAAAGCCAGAGGATCGTCACCCTCGGCTTTCTTTCCCTTCATAATATGGGAAAAACCTTCGAAACCTGCAAAATAAACAAAACATTTAAGAAATCCTGCGTTTTAGGTCTAACTACTTCAGAAGGCGGGGAAGGAACGTAGTCGTTGGATGAAAGCATCCAACGGTGGAGATTTATTAAGAGGAGGTTAAAGAAGAGCGGGGAAATGAACAAGACGGAGTGATTTTGGGCCGTCCGATCTAGACACGTGGACGGTCCGGATTCAATCGGAGGATCACAATCAGGGGATCACAATCGGGGTGGCGAGAAAATGCACCGATTGAAAGTTGTGATGCGATTTAGCGCAGACCATCGATATAAAGATTATATCAACGACAGAGAATAAATCAAGGGATGGCCAATCGGCGGGAGCAAATAAGTGTATGTGATTTAAACTTTGCGATGCGATTGAAAGCTCTGATGCGATGGAGCGCTGGCTGTTTGATCAGCTTTTGATCAATGGCGGGGATTCCTTTTAGAACGAACCGGCAGAAAAAACCTTTATAATATATGAAAACTCAAAAATTTGAAATAAAACGAAGGTTTTATGCTTCGAGGGGCGGAATATATGTATAAGGTGGATAGGCGCCCGACTGCGGGGCCTTTAGACTTTATGAAATGTAATATGCCCAGGGCGTATATAAAACAAAGGGCCAATCGCAATCGAAGCCATCGGGCCCGGTATTTCAATCAACCCATTGAAATTTCCCGATGCGATAAGCGCCTTGGGACTTTAACTCTCGGTCCTGGGCATAGGCTATATGATATGAAAAGTGGTGGGGCAGAGTTTATATATATAAGACCCAATCGCATCGGAAAGTTTGATGCGGGTCTTTTTAATCAACCCATTGTATTTATCCGATGCAATTGCGCGATAAAACAAAGGCCAATCGCAATCAGAGCTTCGGGCCCGGTCCTTTTAATCTACCCATTTATATTTAGCACGTGAATTTGGGTTTTTAGATCAAACTTTGGATAAACGGGTTTTCGGGTTTTACAAAGAAAAAAGAACATCAGGGAAGAAAATTTACAAGGTTTAAGCGCCGAAGGCGGGTCTATGGTATATTTATATAAAGGCTAATCGCATCGGAGTTTATATGATGCAAAGCTTAATCGCATCGGAACTTCGGAATAGGGCAAAGACTTGCGCATTTGAAAATATCCGATGCAATAAGCGCTGAACAGGATTAGCGTTGGATTCCAGGGTATGGGCATGTGGGAGAAAAGGTTAGGACTTAGCCCAAAGGGGCTTAAGCCTTATGCAAAAACATGTATTTTTTATGAAATTTTTCAAGGTTTTCAAATGGATTTGGGGGTTTCGGTAAGGTTAAAGAGTGAGTCTTTAACTTTGTAAAAGTGATTTTCATGAAGGGAAGAAGAGAAATCATGAAAACAAAGGAGTTTTATGGAAAAAAGGGGGAGCAAATGAAGATTAGTTTTGAGTGAGAGAAGGGGGAAAATGATGGTTTCTCAGCAGTCTTTTCTCATGAAATCTGCAAAATTTCTGAGTATAAAATGGGAACAGTAATGAAGATTTTGGACAGAGGCATGAGGCCTTCAAGATTCTTCAAGAGCCAACACTTTTTAGTAATAAAATTTGTTCTTTGAAGGCTCAAAAAGTCTTAGCCACCTTTTGCTATAACAAATTTAATAGGTGGCTAACAGGCATCATTAAAAAGAAACTAATAAATATAACCAAGATATGAAAATCCTACAAATTCATATCAAATGGTAAATGATTTTAGAACCAAGGATATTAAATCAAGAATAAAACTTGGGATAAGGGGAGAATAGGAAGAAATAAAATATTTTACTTTGAGAACTCTACCTCTTTACATGTTGGAAAATATTAGGTAGATAATGTACATACGTAACTTAATTAGGCAAAAGTGGGAAAGAGGTACATAGAGTTAAGTATAAATATTAATCATAAAATAGTTAAAACTTCATTAAGAGAATAAGGTGGTGAATTAAAATCAGATTAATAAATTGAAATTTGAGAAATTTAGAGAACCTCCATGTAGCAAGAGACAACATAAGAATATCCATCTAAGTGTTGAAATTTGCAACAGGAAACAGTGAAATTGGCATCCATAAACAACACACACTAGTGTAGGATCACGGGTCACATAGTGATGGATCCTAGAGGCACATTAGTGTGCAACCAATTTTTAAATAAATTGGAAAATAAATTTTAATATTATCTCATAACAACTTGTAATAGTTAACTAAGTGTGATAGAATTAGTTAGCTCAAGAATTTCAAGTTGAGCGTCAAAGGATAGGCAAGTAGAGTGATTCTATTATTAACAGGGTCCAGTTGCAATTGTAGCACTAGTGTAGTGTGAGTGGGATCAATTAAGTCACATTAATTGATTTAAAATTAGTTTAACTAGTTCTAATTGTTTGATGAGCTAGTGGAAGATCAAGTGAATTAAAATAGATTTAATTCACCAGTAGTGATCTACCAAGTAATTGATGATTCATTATTTATAGCTGCATGCATGTCAATTCTGGTGGAGACCCAGTTGAGACAAAGGTTCAAGGCTAGTAAACTATCAGTTGTATTTTTAGCAAACTGCCCAGATTCAATTATAAAACCACAGGAATCCAATGAAGAATTGAGCAATCAAGGAAGGTTGAATTTCCTATTTAATAGGGGTTTAATTCTCTAGGGATTGCATAAGAAGGGTAGGCTGAGGGTAGGCTGATAATTAGCTATGTGTTTGTCCAATTTTTCCAAGATAAGTGTGAAGCAATTGGTAGAGTGTATGAGGTTATTGTGTTCACAAATACATTGTATTGTTTCATGATTCATTGGTTGATTATACAATAAAGATGGGGGGGGTTTCTTTCCCCAGGAATATCTAGTGTTGTGTATTGCTTTACTTCTTGCTCTTACTTGCATGTGATTGAGAGATCATGTTTTATATTCCGCAAATATTGTAGAAGGATTCAATATCTTGCTTTAGTACATTGCATGATCGGATTGATTCCATTGATATAATTTCTACATGGTACTGTATTTGTGTTAGAGATTTTCTACATGGTATAGAGTCATAGTAGTGGGGAAGAAATTGAGTTTGTGTTGAACAATATTCAAATTTTTAGGTACTTTCTTTGGAGCTATAAGATGATAAAGATGTCTTTCAATTGCTTGAGACTCGAAAATGAAATTGAGGGCACTTCGAATTATATTGCACAGAAGGACTGGATGGAGGCAGTGTTGGAGGATAATGGTTTGAAGGAATTTATAGATAATGATATTCCCAAGCCCGCAGTAGCAGATGCCCAACTTCTTGATGCATGGCATAAGAAGGTAGAAAAGGCAAGGAGGATCTTGTTAGAGGGAGTTCGAGATCATATTGTCTCGAGTCTCCATGGAAAGGAAACTCCATATGCTGTGTGGGAGGCCTTGACAAATATGTTTCAAAGCAGCAATGACCACAGAAAATTGGCAATCAAGGAAAAGCTCAAGAAAATCAAAATGGAGAAGGGAGACACAATCCAGAAATACTTGACCAAGTTCACTCAATGTCGAGATGAGCTTGGAAGTGTTGGGATTACTGTAGCTGATGATGACTTGCTGAGCCTAACACTTCTAGGCCTTCCCAAGAGTTGGCATAGTTACCAAGACTATGTAAATGGGAGGGAGAAGTTACCAGCTTGGGAGCGACTATGGTCAGATTTGGTACAAAAAGAGTTTCAGCAGAATACCAGGGATGGATCCTCATCTAAGACTGATGATGAGGAAAATTGTGCCTTGGATGGTAAGGAAAAGAAGGGGAGGAAGTCCCATTCTAAATCTGAGACAGGAAAATAAGGCAAGAAGTGTGACATGTCAAAGGTGAAATATTTTCATTGTCATGATCATGGACACTATGCCACAAATTGTTCACAAAAGAAGAAGAGCAATAAGAAGGCTCCAGGATCTGCAGTGGGTGAAGCTTTGGCCTCACAGTTTGAGTTGGACTTCTCTCTCATTTCATGCATGGCATCAACTATGATGGGATCTAAGTGGTACTTGGTTATTGGAGCATCTTTCCACATGAAGGGAAACAAAGAACTCTTTAATAGCTTGGAGGAGAAGGATATTCAAATGCACATTGAGATGGGTGATGACGGGAGGTATAGCGCTACCGAGATTGGTACAGTTACTTTTCAGAGACAGCTAGGTAAACCTTTCATATTAAAAGATTTCATGCATGTACCAGGCTTGAAAAATAATTTAGTTTCAATTTCTATGTTGGAGGATCTTGGATATGATGTGGTTTTCAGTAAAGAAAAGGTGCTCCTTCGTCACAAATCCACAGCACAGGTAAAAAATATTGGGGTTCGTGTGAAGAACCTCTACAAACTTGATGTAGATGCTTGCGTAGAATTCAGCAGTAAAGCATGGAAGGTGGTGAGCCTGGATACAGGTGAGTTATGGCACAGGAGATTAGGCCATCTACACCATAGTGCTTTGACGATCATGCAGTAAATTTATACAGGTCTTCCAAAGTGTACTCTTGTGCAGATAGACACATGCAATGGATGTACCATGGGGAAGTATGAGAAAGCCATGTGATTGTCTCTTGAGAGGGAGCTTGAATTGCATGCAAATGAGGAACTCTTAGTTCCAAATGTAGAAATTATACAAACAATATGCATACCAATGGATTCAATCTGATCATGCAATATTATAGAGCAAGATACTGAATCCTTCTACAATTAATTTTTGGAAATTAAACATGATCGCACAATCACACCAAGTAAGAGAAAGAAGCAAATCAATTGCACAACACAGATATTTTTCCTAGCGAAAGAAATCTGCTCAAAACCCCTCTATCTGTATTGTATAAAACCAAGGAATCATGAAACAATTACAATGCACTCTTCTCACAAGAGTCAAATGCACTCTACCAACTGTCTCACACTGATCCGGACAAAATCGACCAACATTTAGCCAATTTCATGCCTCTGCTCAGCCTACCTTGCTTGCAAAATTCTAAGAACAATTGATCCCTATTAATTAGGAAATTCAACCTTCCAAAATTGCACAATACACCATGGGAAATCCTATGGTTGTCTAATTGAGTGCCGACAATTTACTAATAATACAACTAATAGATAACATCCCTTTAACCTCTATCTCAACTGGGTCTTCATCAGAACTGAAAAGTCTACAAATATTAATAGTAAATCATCAGTCACTTGACAAATCACTGCATGTGAATTAAATATTATTTAATTCACTTGACCTCTCACTAGTACAACAATCAGTTACAACTAATTAGACTGACTTTAACTCACTTAATTGAGTTAGTTGATTTCTCATGCATTAAACTAATACACTAACTACAACTTGGACTCTAAAACAAATAGAATCACTCTACATGCCTCACCAACCACCCTCAACTCTAATTTCATGAGCTAACTGAGTCTATCGCACTCAGTTAACTATTAAAAGTGATTATGAGATAATATTACAATTTATTGTCCAAATTAATTAAGGGAAAATTAAATTAGACACGCATTTCTTGTTGACTTTTCAACACTCCCTCTCAACAAGAAAGGGATTATCAGCTACCTTGATCATGCCTCTGTGGTATTCGAATTTTCTCTCGGCGAGCGCCTTTCTTAGAATATCTACATCCTGATGCTCCCTAGGAATGTACTGAAGTAACATAATGCATCTCTGAACACAATCTTTGAGATGGTGGTACTAGATGTCAATATGCTTGGACCTGTCATGGAATACTTGATTAACCAAGAATTTTATGCAACTCTAGTTATCGCAATGTATCACCGTCGGATCCATCTGATGACCAAAAAAACCAACAAGTATCTTCCTCATTCAGATGGCCTCACATGCCCCTTGACTGGCTGTCATGTACTCTGCCTCGGCTGAACTGAGTACAACTGATCTCTTCTTCCCGATGTACCAAGAAACTGTTTTCGATCCTATGTTGAAGATCCCTCCTGATGTGCTCTTCCTATCTGATGGACTGCCTACCAAATCTGCATCGATGAAGCCTTGAAAATTCACTCCCTCTGTTCATTTGTACCATAATCCATAATCTATAGTGCCCCTAAGATATCTTAATACATGCTTCCCCGCCTTCCAAAATAGTTTGGTCGGCTTAACCATAGATTTACTAAGCTGGTTAACTGCGTAGCATATGTCTAGTCGTGTGTTCACCAAGAACATGACTGAACCCACAAGTTTCCTGTAAACAGTAGCGTCCACTACCTCACCTGAAGTAGCATCCTCCTTCCTCTAGTTTCCTGCAAGAGGAGTCTCCATGGGTTTACAGCTCTCCATGTGTAATTTCCTTGGAATCTCTTTTCCATACTTGCTTTGAGAAACAAATAGCTCACCATCCCGCTGCCATATCTCCAAACCAAGGAAATAGTGGAGTCCCATGTCCTTCATCTCAAACTCTCTTGAAAGAAGTTATGAGTTTCTCATCACCTATCAGAATAAGATCATCTACATAAAGTACAATAATCAGAAGCTTACCATCAACCACAATTTGGTACAGGTTCGCATCCGCTTCACACTTCGTGAAGCCCAACCCAGTGAAATAGCTATCAATCCTGGTGTACCAAGCACGAGGTGCTTGCTTTAGCCCATACAGTGCTCTCTTGAGTCTGCACACATGTGACTCCCTGTCAAAGGTTTTAAAACCTTGTAGCTGCTCAATGTACACTACTTCCTCAATAACTCCATTGAGAAATGCAGTCTTCACATCCATCTGATGTGCCTGCCAACCCGTCTACGTTGAGAGTTAAAGGATAGATCTAATCGATGAGTACCATGCAACTAGTGCAAAAATCTCCTCACAGTCAATCCCTTCAACCTATGAGAATCCCCGGGCTACAAATCTAGCCTTGTACTTCTCCACACTCCCATCTGTTGCCAGCTTCACTTTATAGATCCATCTAGATCCAACCACTGACTTCCCAACTGGTCTTGGGACAACATCCCATGCATTTTTCCTGATGATGGAGTCATACTCCTCAACCATGGCATCAACCCAAGTTGGTTATTTCACTTCTTCCTCAAAAGAGGATGGTTCTGTCACAATACACTTGCTCATAAGAGTCATGTATCTAGTATACTTGTCTAGTGAGTGTCTCTGTCTGCGTTGTGATGTAGGTGCTCCTACATGTTCTACCGCATCAAATATCAATCTGTCAGCCTCTATGGTGCGCCTCCTACCATGTCTGGTGTATGGCTCTACATGAGTGGCTTCTACCACTCCATGATCCTCCTCATGTGGCCGCTCCACATCTTGAGGTTCATCCTTTAGAACCAAGAGTTCCTCATCTGCATGCAAATCAAGGTCCCTCTCAAGGGACAATCACATGCCTTTCTCCTCATCAAATTTTTCATCCCGTCTGACAATTTTCATCTTGTTGTTCAGAAAATACACCCGATAGTTGTGGGGAGTGTCAGTGTACCCCACAAATATCTCAATCTCTTATGTTGGTTCTAGCTTCTTTTTGGAATATTTGGTCACATGGCGATAGACAGATGAACCAAAAAATTTAAAATATGAAACATCAGGTTTCTTACTAGAAAAAGCCTCCTCTGGTGTACTCATGCCAAGTATCCGACGAGGACTACAGTTCTGCACAAATACCTTTGTGTTGCATGCCTCTGCCCATAGATGAAACTGTAAGCCCTGATCATGTAACATAGCTCGTGCTGCACCCACAATTGTTCTATTCTTTCTTTCTGCAACCCCATTTTTTTTTGGGTTATGAGGCGCAATCAACTCTCTATGAATTCCTTCTTTGGTACAGAAGCTCTTGAATTCATTGGAGATGTACTCACCACCATTGTCGCTCCTTAGAGCCTTCACTTGCTTCCCTGTATATTTCTCAACCAGCGCTTTGAACTCACAAAATTTTGATAACGTCCGATCTTTCTTCTGCATGAAGTAGATCCAACACTTTCTAGAAAAATCATCAACAAAAATAAAAGAATACCTATGCTTTGTTATAGAAGTTGTAGAGAATGGTCCACACACATCTGTGTGAACTCTCTCAAGGATTTTCGTTGCTAAGTTCTCCTTATCGTGAAAAGTGGCCTTTGTATACTTTCCCATGGTACATCCCTTACATGTATCTATCTGCACGAGCGTACCCTTTGGAAGCCCCATAGAAATCTGATTCATGAACTTCAAATCACTGTGGTGTAGATCGGCCCAATCTCCTGTTCCATGACTCACCCTCATCTTGGCTCACCACTCTGTCTGCTTTACTCATCAATGTTGTGCAACCATCTACATCAAGTTTGTAGAGGTTCTTCACACGAACCCCAATCTTCTTAACCTTTCATGTGGCTTTGTGACGAAGGAATGATTTCCCTTCACTGAAAACCACATCATATCCTCTATCCTCCAACATAGCAACTGAAACTAAATTATTTTTCAAGCCTAGTACATGCATGACATTTTTTAATAAGAAAGGTTTACTTGACTATCTCTGGAAAGTAACTGTACCAATCCCGACAGTGCTATACCTCCCATCATCACCCATCTCGATGTGCATCTGAAGGTCCTTCTCCTCCAAGCTACTAAAGAGTTATTTGTCTCCCATCATGTCGAAAGATACACCACTATCCAAGTACCACACTGATCCCATCGCACTAGACACCATGCACGCGATGAGTGAGAATTATAACTTGAACCGTGAAGCCAAAGCATCACCCACTACAGATCCTAAAGCCTTCTTGTTCTTCTTCTTCTTCTATGGAAAATTAGTGGCATAATGACCATGCTCATGACAGTGAAAACATTTCACTCTAGACATGTCACGCTTCTTTCCTTCTTTTCCAATCTCATATTTGGAATAGGATTTCTTTCCCTTTCCCTTCTTTGCCTTACCAGCCAAGGCGCAATTTTCCTCATCATTTGTCTTGGATGAGGATCCGTCCTTGGTATTTTTCCTGAATTCTTATTGTACCAAATCGGACCAAAGTCACTCCCAATCTGGTATCTTCTCCCTCCCATTAACATAGTCTTGATGATTGTGCCAGCTCTTGGGAAGGCCTAGAAGTGCTAGGCTCACCAAGTCATCATCCGCTACAGTAATCCCAACACTTCCAAGCTCATCTCGACATTGGATGTACTTGTTCAAGTATTTCAGAATAGTGTCGCCTTTCTCCATTTTGATTTTATTGAGCTTGTCCTTCAGGGCCAATTTTCTGTGGTCATTGTTGTTCTGAAAAAGATCTATCAAGGCCTTCCACATTTCATCTGGAGTCACCTTGCCATGAAGACTTGAGACAATGTGATCTCGAACTCACTATAATAAGATCCTCCTCGCCTTTGCAACCTTCTTTTTCCAAGCATTAATGTTGTGGGCCTTGGAATATCAGTGTCGATAAATTATTTCAACCCATTATCCTCCAAAACTACCTCCATTCTGTCTTTCCATGCAATATAATTAGAACTACCCTCGAGTGCATATTCCAATCTTAATCCATTGAAATCCATCTTGATCCGCCTATCGCTCCAAAGAATATTTTTGCAAATTCGAATGATGTTCAACACAAACTCAATTTATTCTCCATTATAGTGATTTATGGCACTCTGATACCATGTAGAAATTATAAAAACAATATGTATACCAATGGATTCAATATAATCATGCAATATTCTAGAGCAAGATATTGAATCCTTCTACAATTAATTTGCGGAAATTAAACACGATCGCACAATCACACCAAGTAAGAGTAAGAAGCGAATCAATAGTACAACACAGATATTTTTCCTGGCAAAGAAATCTACTCAAAACCCCTCTATCTCTATTGTATAAAACCAAGGAATCATGAAACAATTACAATGCACTCTTCTCACAATAGTCTGTTGCACTCTATCAACTATCTCACACTGATACGAACAATATCGACCAACACTTGGCCAATTTCATGCCTCTGCACAGCTTGTCTTGCTTGCGCAATTCTGAGAACAATTGATCCCTATTAATTAGGAAATTCAACCTTCAAAAATTGCGCAATACATCATGGAAAATCCTATGGTTGTCTAATACGTGCCGAAAATTTACTAATAATACAACAGATAGATAACATCCCTTTAACCTCTGTCCCAACTAGGTCTTCACCAGAACTGACATGCATGCATCTATTAATAGTAAATCATCAGTCACTTGATAGATCACTGCATGTGAATTAAATCTGATTTAATTCACTTGACCTCTCACTAGTACAACAATCAGTTACAACTAGTTAGATTGACTTTAACTCTCTTAATTGAGTTAATTGATTTCTAGTCATGCATTAAACTAATACATTAATTGCAACTTGGACTCTAAAACAAATAGAATCACTCCACATGCCTCACCAACCACCCTCAACTCGAATTTCATGAGCTAACTGAGTCTATCACACTCAGTTAACTATTCCAAGTGATTATGAGTTAAGATTACAATTTATTGTCCAATTTAATTAAGAGAAAATTAAATTAGACACACATTTCTTATTGACTTTTCAACAACAAAGGATGAACCTCAAGATGTGGAAAAGCCACAAGCAAAGGATCATGGAGTGGCAGAAACCACTCATGTAGAGCCATCCACCATAAATGGTAGGAAGCGCACCAGAGAGGCTAACAGATTGATGCTAGATGCGACAGAGCATGTAGGTGCACCTACATCATAGCACAGGCAGAGAAGGTCCCCAGACAAGTATACTGGATACATGACTCTTATGAGCAAGTGTATTGTGACATAACCATCCTCTTTTGAGGAAGCAGTGCACAGCCAACATGGGTTGATGCCATGGTTGAGGAGTATGACTCCATTATCATAAAAAGTGCATTGGAAGTGGTCCCAAGGCTAGTGGGGAAGTCAGTGGTTGGATCCAGGTGGATATACAAGGTAAAAAAAACAGAGACCTCCAGGAAGGGGGAATTTTGAGCCAGATGAGTAGAGGGAGTACATGCAGCTATACCTCCAAGTGTGAGGTGGGGCGATGTGCAAATATGATCCCAAGAAGAAATTTGGGCAGGGTCCATTGAGATGGTGTGTCTCATGGATCAAACCTGGATACAAGGAGCCCACAGTATAGCAGTAGTAGGAAGGGTCAGTTAGGTTGATGCAGTCAGATGCTAGGAGGACAGAAATCAGAGTGACAGGTGTCAGATACTGGAGTGAAGATCAAAGTTGGCAACGGTGCAGAGTGCATGGATGCATATCTCAGTAGCAACGCAGGGAATCTAATATACATGTGCAGTAGCTAGTAGCAGTCGGAAAAATTTGATGACATATGAATTTTGCTGATTCAGTTGTTGGATACTATTTAGTTTCAGGAGTGTTTCATGTGCGAACAACATTAGGAAGTGTTGCATGCAAGAACATTCCAAAGGTACCAGATCGGGACAAATTGGTTCCTTTCTTATTGAGAGGGAGTGTTGAAATTTGCAACAAGAAATAGTGAAATTTGAAATCCATAAACAATGCTCACACTAGTGTGGGATCACAAGTCACACAGTGATGGATCCTAGCGACACATTAGTGTGCAACCAAATTTTAAATAAATTGGAAAATAAATTGTAATCTTATCTCATAACAACTTGTAATAGTTAACTAAGTGTGATAGAATTAGTTAGCTCAAGAATTTCGAGTTGAGGGTCAAAGGATAGGCATGTAGAGTGATTCCATTATTAACAGGGTCTAGTTGCAGTTTTAGCACTAATGTAGTGTGAGTGGGATCAGTTAACTCACATTAATTGAGTTAAAATCAGTTTAACTAGTTCTAACTGTTTGATGAGCTAGTGGAAGATCAAGTGAATTAAAATAGATTTAATTCACCAATAGTGATCTACCAAGTAACTGATGATTCACTATTTATAAAAGCATGCATGTCAATTCTGGTGGAGGCCCAATTGAGACAAAGGTTCAAGGCTAGTAAACTATCAGTTGTATTTTTAGCAAATTTCCCAGATGCAGTTATTAAACCACAGGAAGCCCATGATGAATTGAGTAATCAAGGAAGGTTAAATTTCCTATTTAATAGGGGTTTAATTCTCTAGGGATTGCGTAAGCAGGGTAGGATGAGGGTAGGCTAATAATTGGCTATGGGTTTGTCCAATTTTGCCTAGATTAGTGTGAAGCAATTAGTAGAGTGTATGAGGCTGTGGTGATCACAAATACATTGTATTGTTTCATGATTCCTTGGTTGATTATACAATAAATATGGAGGGGTTTTGAGCAGTTGCTTTCCCCAGGAATATCTGGTGTTGTGTATTGATTTACTTCTTTCTCTTACTTACATGTGATTGAGCGATCGTGTTTTATATTCCGCAGATATTGTATAAGGATTTAGTCTCTTGCTTTAGTACATGTAATGATCGGATTGAGTCCATTGATATAATTTATACATGTTATTATAGCTGTGTTAAAGATTTTCTACACTAAGAGGCAAATTGAGTTAAATTAGGGGGTAGTTAGGGGACCAAATCTGAGAATTTTCAGTTAACTTTAGTAATAAACACAAATTAAGGAGTAGAAAAGGGGGAATCAAGAGACAACTAGGAGAAGAAATAGGAAGCATTGTTGGGGTGAGGAAAAATATTATTTTTAAATTAAAAATTAAGTAAATGATTTTGGAGAGTATTTATGAGAGGCTGACACATGGGTAGGTGAATAATCAAATTTTGGATTAATAAAAATAATTAATTATGCATTAAATTCCAAGTGTGACCTATGAAGCCTGCTATTAAAGAAGGGGCAAGCCATGGGAAAAGACACTTTTTCTTACCCTATTTTTGGATGGGTGAGATTATGTCATTGTGGGTGGATACAAGCTATAATTGAGTTTGGTGAGGTACAGGACATTAGAGATGGGACTCTTGAGCCAAGGAGCGCTCACCTCTATCAGCTAGTAAACTTGCTCCAGTGTACAACCCCATTGCAGCTCGGGGGTCTGTGGGGAAGGAGAGTACCCAAGGAAAAGGTTGGGAGGTCAACCAGTGGGTCACTACATTCATTCCAAGCACGTCGACATTCACATTTGGAGGTGGACGACACCAACGAAGTGCAAGTAGTGACAAGTCAAGATTGAATCTCGTCTCCTACTGAATGGTACGTATGTTAGCTATGATGTTCTTTTATATGTTAATAGCATGTAAAATAGATGATATGGGTAATGCAATGAATTTCATGGATGGTTGATATAAGTGCTTAATAGTTCTAAGTTCTTATGGTTGTATTCTCACTTTATCCGCATTATCAAAAAAAAAAATGTATACAGATATAGTATCATAGGGAAGATCCCTTCACCTGGTATCAGAGCTCCTAGGTTCATCCTCTAGGACCTATGGACCCTTTAGTAGTGCATAATGAAAGGTCAACCAAAGTTGTTTACCCATCCCTATCATAGTGAATGATATGTGGATTGTTAGATTGAGAGTGTTGCCAATACTTTAATAATGTTTGAATTTACTATAGTGACTCTCGCTTCCTTGAGAATAACAATGTTCAATGTTAAAAGTACAGTCTCAATTTTCAAAAGACTAGCTACGCTAGCTTATTACTTCCCAACATGATATAGACTTATAACTTGTCCTTCAAATTTTTGGCTATCATCCATCACATATGAAAAATATTATAAATCTACTTGTCCATTAAAGTCTGGTTATCATTTCATTAGCTGCCAATATATATATATATATATATATATATATATATATATATATATATATATATATATATATATATATATACACACACGCATATACACGTTAGTTTAAACTTTAATATAATCTTCATCATGAAACATGCTTCAGCAATATCTATGATAGTGGAGTTGGTTACTTAATGCTTCCATATAAAAAAAATACAAATAAAAATAAAATAAAATAAATAAAAAGCTTGCATTATGCATTGTATTCTATGGATCTAGGTTAGTTGTCAATGGACTAGTTAAATTTTTCCTTTAAAGTGAAATCGATTCCTATTCGAAGAATTACGTTAGAACATAATTTTATAGCCAAACCAACCTAAAGTCTTATAACAATGAGAGGTAGCCAAATCAACCTCTAGAAATTAATAAAGTTGCGTAAATTGTAGGAAAACAATAAAAATTATAGGTATCAACTATTTGATTTCTAATGGGCTAATTCACTTATTTCTATTACTACTCCTAATCTTGAAACTGCATGATTCACATCAAAAAAAACCAATAAGTCCAAACCTAATGCACCTAAAAAATTTCCATACCCAGCAATAGAATGCCCCATGTGACCAGGCTAAGTTAGATTACCGTCGTGAAGTTGTTGATCCAAACTAGTACACTCATTCATCATGCATATGGTGAGCTCTGGCATGCACCTTTCCATGCTTAGGTAGTCTATTCCTAGATAATTAGTTTTAAAAAAAAAAAACTATAAAGGTGAAGGAAATCGAAACTTGATGACCCGGTATATCTATGACTAGTTGGGTTCTTGGAAGTGGTTAGGCCTCTTAGAAAATTAATTAATTAATATTATTAAGTGAAGTGGTTAGGCCTCTTTTTGCACATGTTGTCCATCTGTAGATGATGTCTAGATATTGCTCAAAACCTAAAAATAAGTAGTCATATTGTTGGTTCCATTGTCTTGATTCTCATAAAGGATCATACATAGATCCACAGATCGTAGTATTACTTCATGTTGTGTTTCATTATGGCTGGCACAGGTCCACACAGATTTTATAATTAGATTTTGAATGCATTCATTGTATTTATTAACTACAAACCAGTGGGAGTTTGGCCAAATTCGAAATTCTAACCTTTTGATGCTAAATAGTGTATGAAGTGTTATTTTTTTAATGCTAAATAGTGTGTGAATTGTTATTTTATGAGAGAAGTGTCTCATATTATTATTATTATTTAATTATATAAAAATTAAACTATATGTATAGATTCTTCACATCAACAGAGAGACGTACTGATTAACATTTATGAGCACCATTCGTAGCAACCAGCGTAAATATCCCTGGACATTTTAAATTTGCAACCAGCGTTTTAAATTATTTTTGTGTAATTTAAAAAATAGAATAATAAATTATTCATATAGATGCCCATGCAATGCACATTTAAATATAGATTGCAAGACAAGCTCCAAAATTAGGATTTTGCTTGTTTTTCTCACATTCGTAATGGACTCAAAAAAAAAATTGTTGATAGATATCTCTCACCAACACTAAGAAGCCTCTTTTACCACGAATATTATAAAACCTTATGCAATTCAGTCATTCATTTTAAGTACCTGTAGCAAAGCAATAAATATACAATGATTGTTACCATTGTTGCAGCTTCAGGCAAAACTAATAAAAGGCGTATTGTTCATTTGATAAAAAAATTGAACCCAGAAAGATGGAAATTCTTCCAACCTGTTAACGTTGCTAATGGAAAAACACATTTACAATGATACAAATTATTTTAAAATGTAATATTCATATTCGAAATAAATTATAGGTGTGCATTATTAAATGCCAGAGACATTCAACGTTACAAATTTTGTACATATTATATTTTGTAACTCATAAAAGGTTTCACTGGATATTATTTTAATAAAAAAAACAGAGGTAATTAGTAACTGTAACTTAGTTTCAATTATGAGATGGCTAAAGGTCTCTAGGATAGTTATAACCTGGATATAAATGCGAACTTCAATCAGTATATATGATAGCGGATATGGGTCAATTGTACCATCATTATTTAATACCAGATATGGGACATTATGATCTCAACAACTTGTAAATAAATATTTAAATAAGAAAAAAAAGTTGTTCATATTTTTTTTTTTGGCCTTGTTAATCTGTAGAGAATTAAGTTTTTGTTCTTATTAGTTCACAAAATTACTCAAAGTTAATTAATATTTGATAATGGATGAAAAAAAATTTAGGTTGCTTTTATTTAATATCTTGAATATAAAGATTCAATATAAATCTATGTTTTGGGGCTAGAGTGCACCTCCAAATTTTTAAGGGAGGGTGGGTTGGGGACGGCAAGTGCGGCAACTATTTATTATATTTATTATTTATTAAAAAAATAAAATTAAAATAAAATTAAACATGAATCAAAATAAATAAAATACTAAAATAATAAATCTAAACACTAATAGTAAATACTAATAGTCTAATAGTATCTAATCGTCATTGAGAATTGTGCATCACAAAAATAAATTTCGTCATCATTGCATAAATTAAGAAGTACTATTAGTTTCATACAACTTACAACCTACAATCTACTAGTGTCTAATATCTACATAATCATTCTATGATCATTGATGCATGATGAATCATATCAAAATTTAAATAGCACTTAAAGCATAAAAGTAAGTAGTACTAAAATTTAATAAAGATGTAAACATGAACAATTCATTAAAATTTAAATATAAATCTCAAATTAAGAGTCTAGAAGTAGAAAACCATGGATTATAAATTTATAAATTATAGTCATAGACTATAGTCCAAGAACCAAAATGACAAAAAATAAAATTTAAAAGTAATATGCTTGTTGTATGGAGTATAAACAGTGATTGTTTAGCTATTGTAAATACTTCACAATTGCCTTCAGATCTTGCCATCTCACTAACAAGCTCAAGATTTTCGGATTGGATGGAGACAAATTGGTATATAACTGGTCATCAAAGTGGTGTTGTTAAGGTCTGACACATGGTAAATGCAACTGAGGAAGGTGTTTATAGAGAAAATCAAAGTGTAGGTTCAACTTCTATCAACAACGATACATCTGCTAGAAGCAAATTATCAGATTCATTTGAAGGTTTGGATGTTGGAATCGCAGTGCTTGAGTATCATCTAATTCTAGTGAAGGTTCTTAAGGCCCATAAACAACCAGTTACAACAGTTTATCTCTCAAGTGACTTGAAGCAGTTACTTAATGGTGATGCATCAGGCCGCTTATTATCATGGGCATTATCGGAGGAGAACTCAAAGAATCCTCCACTGCAAGAAAATCAAGTAATGCTTTCGAAAAAAAATGTTTCATAGAACTGTTGATGAAACCAACATAAGTAGAGCTTTGTTAGGTGGATATCAATCTTGGCTTTTGTCCTTTTGTCTACCTTTTTGGGAAACTCAAAGTCAGATATTTGCAACACCATTTTAAGAAGATGGCTATTGTAGTATTGAGGGATTGTTTTGGATGAATTGGGTTTCGCTTTCTACAGTTCAAGGGACCTGGTAATTCTCCATGCTGATCCTATCGAAAATGTAATGTGAGTCCCCGATTTATCGAGGGACATTTTGGAAGTCCCCAAAAAGTCCCCGAATTTTCAAGGGACGAGTAGGGGACGGCCTTGAAGTCCCCAAGTCCTCGATGGAGTCCCCAGCAAATCCAGAACGTTTCCGACGAGTTCCAAAGTCCCCAGAACGCCAGAACAGAGGGAACGTCGGAACGGAGGGAACGACATGAATTATGGTGGGGATGGGTCCCCGTGCAACAAAGATATAAACATACCCATCACCGTTAGTAATTTAATATGAATATATATCCATATATGATTATTTATTTCTTTTATTCCTCTAAAGATTTATGATCTTCCAGGACATTTTAGTATGGTATTATACATACTTCCATATATATTTAGAATCTAATTATAAATTATTTTACATATATTCATGTCTTTTTATTATACATATAGTCTATGTATTATATATGGAAAAAAAAAGGCTAAATCCACTCACAATCCATCCCCGCTAACACGTAAAATGCATGTGCATTATAGCTCATAACACTTCATGAGGCCTCATCTAAAATGAAAAACCAAGGTATTTATATGTCTTAGGAGGTGGCCAAAATTTACTCAAAAAATATATATATACTTGCCCCAACTTTATTTTTCATTTCAACATGGACCCATGTAAGCTCACTTTTTATAAAATATGCATGTGTGATTACATGTTGGTGTCAATGTATGATGGAAGTGAAATGCTTCAAATATAAATAGGATTTTTGGTTCTTTCATGTGTTATAGTAGCCCTAAAACTATGGCATCTCCTTGATTGAAACTAAAGCAACCCAATGTTGATCCAAACAGGTGTCATGGCTAGAAGAGTTGAGACGAGTAGGGCTACTAGAGGGCGCAACATGGTGCCACCAAAGCAGACAACTCTTGTCACCCAACTCAATGATGGTGAGCACATCACCACACAAGATCAAATTCCAGTCAGATAAGTATTGAACTTGATGAGATCCTTCCAGCATATGTCTGAGGCATTGATAAACCATTTGGAACAAGAGCATGAAGGACCAAACATGCATAATGAAGCACCCCAAAACACCACAAGAAATGATGTACATCGAGATTTGGAAAAGGTAAAATTTCCAAAATTTTGGGGATCCATAGATGGTCAAACTGCAGAGGCATGGTTAGAAAACATGATTATGTGTTTTACCCTGAGAGATTACACCTCAAACCTTAAGGCCAAGATGGGAATATTCCAGCTAAAGGGAAATGCACTACTTTGGTGGAAGACATTATTACCCCAATTGGGGATGGATATCTCAGAAGTAACTTGGGAATTGTTTGAAGAAAAGTTTAGAGAGCATTACCTATCAGAGGAGTTCCTTGAGAGGCAATTAAATTTATTCAATGCATTAAATCAGGGGAGTCGCTCAGTACCGGAGTATGAGGCTCATTTCATGGAATTACTCTGTTATGCCCCTCACTTAAACATAAAAAGGCTCAAGGTGATCAAATTTGTGTATGGACTAAATGGTAACATTTGGGCCAAGGTTATGATCTTAATGCCTCTCACCTTGCATGAGGTAGTTCAGCGGGTGATCATTGCAGAGGAGAAGATCATGAATAGTGGACCTAGTAAGACAACTAGGCCCACGGGATCAGGAGTACCCAGTGGAAATAGTATGGAACATAGAAATTTTCAAAGGGGTCATGTGCTCAATCATCAAAAGTGATCAACAGGGAATCAAAGAACACCTTATAGGCATCCAGATCAGCAGTCGCACAAGATACCTCAACAAACTCGTCAACCACAACATCATCGTCCTATGCGATAGCACCAAGTCACACCACCTCAGCATCAATCCCAATAGCGTGGCTCTTGCTATCAGAGTTGCAGGCCAACTCCCAGTTCAGTTGGTAGTAGGAGCCAAGATCCTAAGAGGGGGTGTTGAATTTGTGGAGGTCCTCACTATGAGAGGGATTTTCCTCAAAAGATAGGTAATACCAACTCAACTAAAAAATCAGCTACGGTGGGGGATCTGGGGAAGGCTCATCGCATCCATGCAACGATGAACAATCACCAGGTCGAACACCATTCCATTGTGTTGGGAACCTCGAGTAATATTGATTGTATGAGTTTGCATTTTAATAGATCCAGGAGCTACGGATTCTTTTATTTCTCTAAATGCATTATCAAGGATTAAACATAAGCCAATTGCACAACATGATTTTAGACATGTAGAAATAGCATGTGGTATGAAAATAAATCTAGGAAGGATGGAAAAGGATTGTGAGGTGGATCTATGTGTATGTAAGACCAAGGTATACTTGTACTCTACGATCTTAGGAGTCTATGACGTAGTTATAGGAATGGATTGGTTGGAACAACATGAGGCACTCCTAGACTGCAAATACAAGGTACTACATTTCACAAACGATGATGGCCAAAGAAAATCATTGAGGAGAAAGAACCGAGGGGTGTCCCTGAGGTTCATCTCCTCCATGCAACTAATGAAATGTAGACGAAAGGGATGTCAAATGTTCACGGTGGTAGCTCTAAATGATAAGGGTGATTCTGAAAACCTTGATAAACATCTAATTCTTGTTGAATTTAAGGACATATTTCCTGAAGAACTACCTGGACTACCCCCAAAAAGGGAAATTGATTTCATCGACCTTAAACAAGGCATTGAGCCTATTACAAAGGCACCCTATCGTATGTCAGCTCCAAAGCTAAAGGAATTGAAAATCCAATTAAAGGAATTGTTGAACTTGGGGTTCATACAACCCAACATATCTCCATGGGGAGCTCCTATGATTTTTGTTAAGAAGAAGGATGGGTCTTGGCAACTATGCATTGACTACTGCCAATTGAAAAAAGTGACAATAAAAAATCAATACCCTCTACCAAGGATAGATGACTTGTTTGATAAAATGAGGGGGGAAATTGTGTTTTCAAAGATAGATCTGAGGTTGGGATATCATCAGTTCAGAAACAAGTAAGAAGATATCTCGAAAGATAGCCTTTAAGACAAGATTTGGGCATTATGAATTTCTAGTTTTACCCTTTGGACTGACAAATTCCCCGGGTTTTTTCATGAATTTGATGAATGGAATATTTCAAGATTTCTTAGACAAGTTTGTACAAGTCTTTATCGATGACATTTTGATATACTCAAAGGCCCTAGAAGAGCATGAAGAACACATGAGGATAGTTCTACAATGTCTTCGAGAAAACCAATTGTACGGGAAGTTATCAAAGTGTTCCTTTTACCAAACAAAGATTCATTATCTTGGGCACATTATCTTTAGTGATGGTATCACGGTAGACCCGACAAAGATCGAGGCCATCATGGAATGGCAAGCACCAACCAATGTTCATGAAATACGAAGTTTCATGGGCATGGCAGGGTATCATCATAGATTTGTCGAAGGGTCTTCGAAGCTAGCAAGCCCCATTACCGATCTCCAAAGAAAGAACAAGAATTCATTTGGACTGAAAAAATGTGAAGAGGCATTCCAAAGGTTAAAGGTGTTATTAACGATGGTGCCAATTTTGAAAGTGCTAGATATTGAACAAGAATTTTTGGTTTTCACCGATGCCTCCAAGCAAGGTTTGGGTTGTGTATTGATGCAAGAAGGAAGAGTAATAGCTTATGCATCAATAAAACTTATAACCCACGAAGAGAACTACGCAACCCATGATATATAAATGGAAGCAGTTGTTTATGCACTAAATATTTGGAGACACTACCTTCTAGGAAGGAATTTTGAACTTAGGACTGACCATTGTGGGATACAACACACATTCACTCAAGACCACTTAAATGCAAGACAGAGATGGTGGTCTGAGCCAATTAGTGAATATGTTTTTGATATTACTTACATAAAAGGAATGGTAAATAGGGTGGTAAATGCTTTAAGTAGGAGGCCTCAGATATTTTTCAGTGATTCCCTTAAAGACAAATTTGAGGGAGAAATTGCTTGACTTACAATTTAAGGACACCCGGTAGAAGGAGATTAGCAAGAGTTTGAGGGAGGATGAAATGATGATCCCAAAATATGAAGAATACTCCCTTGATAGTGATGGGTTGCTACGATTTCGGGGAAGGATATATGTGCCACTGAATGAAGGTATATGTTAGTTGATATTGAATGAAGCACATAGCACAATATACATGGCACACCCTAGTGTTAAGAAGATCACTGCGGACCTAAAACCACTCTTCTTTTGGAAGGGGATGAAGAAGGACATTGTAAACTTTGTAGCAAGATGCTTAGAGTGTCAGTGAGTAAAAGTTGAACAAAGACATCCAACAGGGTTAATGCAACCCCATGAGATACCAAAATATAAATGGGAAGTTATAACAATGGACTTCATTGTGGGACTACCAATGACCTCGAGAAGACATGATTCCATATTTGTAGTGGTGGACACATTGACCAAGAGTGCCCATTTTATACCAGTTAAAACTACATATAAGGCACCAGAGATAGCGAGAGTTTTTATTGATGAGACTGTGAGATTGCATGTAGTTCCTAGGAAGACCATATCATATAGGGGAGAAGTGTTTATAGGAAGGTTTAGGACCAGTTTTCAAGAAGCCTTGGGATGCCAGTTGAACCTCAGCACTATGTATCACCCAGAGATAGATGGTCAGACAAAGAGAACTAATAAAATCCTTGAAGACATGCTACAGATGTATGTGATGGACCAACAAAAGAGATGGGAGGAGTTTTCACCCTTGGTGGAATTTGCTTACAATAATATTTATCAAAGTTCCATCAAGATGGCGCCATTTGAGTTCTTGTACGAAAGACCTTGCAGAACACCTCTCAGTTGGGACCGACTATTAATAGGACCAAAAGTGGTGCAAGAGATGGAAGAACAAATGACTATGATTAAGGGGAGGCTAAAAGAAGCACAAGATCGAAAAAAGAGCTATGATGACCCTCATCGAATAGACCGAAGTTATGAAGTGGGAGATAGGGTGTTCCTAAGAGTAAGGCCCCAAAATAGTTGTATAAGATTTGGAAAGGGAGCAAAATTGTCTTCACAGTTTGTGGGACTTTTTGAAATTGTAGAAAGAAAAGGGTTGGTGGAATATAGGCTTGCCTTACCTCCATATCTAGCGCATATGCATGATGTGTTTCATGTTTCTGTTTTGCGTCATTATATTTCAAATCCTTTGCATGTTATTGACTTGGGTCATTTGCAGGTTTCGAACGAGGGCACAGTGATGGCCGAACCAGTTCGCATACTGGACCAGCGAAATTTTCAGCTTAGATGACGGTTAGTGGACCTGCTTAAGGTCCAATGGAAAAATTATAGTCCCAATTCAGCCACTTGGGAGGACACCGAGGAGATGCGTCATCATTTTCCATACCTATTCCAAGGACTTCGGGACGAAGTCTATTATTAAGAGGGGGTGTATGTAGTGCCCCACTCTATTTTATTAGCAGTGATATGGCATTAACATTTATTTAGCCCTAAGGCCAACACTTTATTCTTTGAGGACTTCAAGTTGAGGATCTAAACACATGACTCTATTATTAGTGGATGTGATGGTTATGTATGTTCTCTATTGATATTATGATAATGATGGAATTAAAGGATATGTATGCTCTCTATTGATATCATGATGATTGTAGCATTAATGGTTTATGTTCTATATTGATATTATGTTGATAATGGTATTAAAGGATATGTATTCTCTCTATTGATATCATGATGGTGATAGATTTGATAGATATGAATGTTTTCCATTGATGTTATGATGATCGTAGTTTTGATGGATATGTATGTTTCCTACTGATGTTATGTTGATGATAGCCATGATGGATGTGTTCCTTATGTTAGCTACTTACATTAGTTCTGGTTCACAATGAACAACGATGAGAATGACTAGGTCTTGTTGATGATTCTATTATGAAAATGACTAAAATTGAGATTTGACATTGATGATTATTGAGTATGACAGGAAACCACCAAAGGCACTCGCATGTGATGAGTTGACAACATCTGGTTTGATGGAATTTAATACTTTATCCTCTAAATTATAAGTCTAGTATGAAACCTACTATATATATTTTTTGATGATATGTTAGTCATTGCAGGCACATGTTTGTTGCTAGGCCAAATGACTCACACATGGGTAATGGGGTTGTAAGATTGGATGAAACTACAAGGGAGGGGTGGGGCAGCGTCCCTGATCTCACCCACTAGCACTCCTTCCGTGACTTGGGCTGGAAAGGTTGAAACACCTTCGCCTTGAAGATCACAATGTCATGGGAGTAGGTCCCAAATTTGGGTCGCTCAAGAGTATTTTACTAGGGGGCGCACATCAAGGTGGATTCCTTGATCCCCAGCACTATTAGTCTCACTATAGTGGACTATTGAGAATTTTGAGGGCTGGATATTAATACAAAATTCTCTTCTTGATAATTACTTGTGAGCTTACTTGGATTACTTATGTCTTCTCTTCTTTATCTTAGTTAATCTTTCATCAAGTCAATTATCAAAATACACGAGACACACAAATTAGGCTCCTAGACCCAGGGAAAAACCTCTCCCTCTTGGATAGGAAAACCCGCAAGGAATTCTTCTTATAGATCTTCAAATGACAAATACCATGACCAAGACTCAGACCCTTTAACCTAGGAAAGCCTCAAAGACCTTGCCAATGATTCTTTGTTTGCCTCCAATGCTGATCTTTTATTTCTGCACTTGCTTACACTGATCTACACCATTCGGTCTTTATGTTTGTCTTGAGATGTTTCTGAATGCTTCCTAGATCATTCTAATCCTTTGCATACAATAGAGATGTATAACCTTTGAATAGGATGGTAAATCATAGATTTACCTTCCTTTCTTTTCCATACTTCTATTTAAGCCTTCTAGCATGATCATCAATTTTATCCACTACTTTAGAGTGCTTCATAACAGATATAGACCATCCTTAGAACATTGTTTTCAACTTTTATTTAACCAAAAATTATTACTCTGTATTTATCTCAAATAATCCTTGTACATGTCCGAAGTTATTCCACGAGTGTATTTACATATATTACAATAGAATCTGAAAGCACATGTGTATTACAGGTATATACTATATGACTGTCATTCATATGATCCTTTGACCGCAGCTTCTGATCTGCACCTTTCTCCATAGGATTGTCCTGCAATTGAACCTTTCACATCCACATTGAATTCTATCTTAAGTCTGCACTTGGTTCAAGGATATCTGCACAACAGTCTTCACTTGGTTCAGAGATCACCACATAGAACAGTCTACACTTGGTTCAGAGATCACAGCATACTTGGTTCAAAGGTCACCGCAATTCTATCGCAGAAGAGTCTGCAAAAATCTGCTTAACAAATGGTCGCAGATCTAGGTATAAATATAGAGCACATGTTTCCTCTTTTAGGTTGACCACACAAAAAACATTTAGGTCGACATGAAGGCCGACTTCATTGCCGACTATTAACCACCTTCATCACATATTTTTCCAGCATTTGAAAGGGAACGTCGTGAGGGCTATTGGAGCCTTTATTCTACAAGGTTCATGACAAGGTATTGGAGCTTTTAATGGTGACAATGCCCTTCATATACATGACTCTAAATACACTTTATAAACATAAGACAAACCCTAAATAGACATCAAGAAGAATTATATCAACCTATAATAAACTTCTTGCTCATGAAACCCATGAGGCAAGTACAAAAAATACATTTTATTATCTTTGTCTTCTTCTTTACATAAATTCATAATTACATAATCAATATGAAGAACAACCTAGTTACATTTTCAACACTCCCTCTTAACTAGGGAGGTATTCATACAGGTACATGGTAAAATTCAAACTGAAGAATCTCATAAGAAGAATCGGATTGGTAATTGCATCTGTATAGCATCATATCAACCAGCATTATCCCAGTGCAAGGCCTTGACTAACAGCCCCATCTCTCAATGAGACAATGGGCTACAATGTTGGCGAGACACATGACTAATAGACATCATAGTCATTGTCTCTCCAAGGTACATACCACACCTAGATGTTCCCAGAATATGACCTTCTTGGACTACTCTTTTCTTGGGTAGCCAGCCCTCAAAGAATATCGGTCCACAACTTCTCTTATCTTGAATTCCCTATCTCATTCTCAAAGAGTATCGAATGCCAGATGATTACCCAATCCTCCATTATGTCTTCCAGGTGAAGACCAGAATGATGTGTCTAACCATTCTCTTCACATGGCCTTCACTAAGACTTATGGTTGTTAGTCCTGGTCTAGTGCATGACACATGTAATAGAGAATCACATATGTCACTCCCTCTCAACATAGGAAGTACATACTTCAAGTTTCTTCCAAGTAAGAAACTTACCACTAGGCTCCCTCTCAACTAGGGTGCTGCAGCAGCAATCCAGCTACTCATGAAGAATTCCTCCCCTCGATGTCATGGATTTCGATATTGAGGAATCTTCAACTTTTGACTTCATAAGGCACAGATCATCCATCACTTTCAATCACGAGTCATGTCCACTATCATAAAGTGATTCATCCGTCCTTCTCATCTGGTTCACCGTTATGCCATGCTGCTTTTCTTCTAATCATCTCCAAGGATCATACATCCTTTCTCATCATTAGCAGCCCTGCACAAATTCATCTAGATAAACATATACATATGAAATTTTAAAACAAAATTTACCTCAGTGATGATCTTTCACCATGACATCTTCTTGTAGGCATCGACATCCTCTATTCAGATTGACACATCTCCTAATGATATGTTTTGTCAAGGGTCTTCTTATTTACCGGACTTCTACCAGAGTCTACATATCCTCATAGGAGATATCCTAGCCACATCTTCTTGGCTTCCGGATGATAACTGCCTCTTGACATGGTTGCATTTCATGATCTCTTCCTTTCTTCACATTCTCCATTCCCAGGAACTTACAAATTTTCTAGTTTCTAGTTCCTATGCAACCACCTCATATTCCATGAGGACATATTATGTTGATTTCATCTGTCAGTGCACCGAGAGATACTCCTCCATAGATCATACTTCTAAATACAGAAGTCCATTACCTGCAACCATATGACATGACTTCACAACATCCAGTGTCAACATATAAATATATACATACCTCATACCTTTTTCCCTTGAGTCATCCTGTAGCAATTTCTCTAAAATGAAGAGCTTCATTTCCTTGGCCTACTCCATCAATATGTCATCACATCTCATAAATATGTTTCCATGATGACCCTTGCTCTTGATGACTACTTTCCATTAGTAATGTTATCAGAGAGGTTTTCTCAGAGCTGATCCACCAATGGCTCCTATCATGCTTCGATTAGGATGCTACATTGCTTTCTATCATACAACCAACAGAAATCACCTAAAGGAGAAGATGATCTCAATCATAGTGGACATCCCTCGCTTCTTCTTTCTTAGATTTCTTTGCATCAGGTTCCTTCCTAATTTCAGAGACATGGTCTTCTTCCCTATTTCTCTTGTCCTTTTTCAGATTAAGGACAATTTCTATTATAATTCCCAAGTTCATCATATCCAAGGCATTGTGCTTCGGCCATATTTCTTCTTTTACTCTAAGGACCAAAACTTACTGAATCTTCCTTTCTTCCTGGACATGGCTGCAAAGGCTTGATTCCCTTCACTTGATCCTGTAACATATTTGGCTTTCAATCTTGTTTCCTCTATTTTACATAGAGAGCCTAAATCGTGGAATGGTGTGGCTTCTATCTTCCCGTATAATCTTGAAGTGAAGTTTCCCCGTTCTTCTAGCAAAGCATTCACCACTACTATAGTCATCTCAAAGTCAAACATTACTTCTCCTAGTTCCTGCAGTTGATCAGAGAGATTGCTTCTCCTGCAGTACTCACGGAGAATAGCTCCACCAATTTCTCATATATTCCTTTTGATGGTTCTCGATTTGGTACATCCGAGATGATAGAGTCTTTTATGGATTCTGTAAGAATCCTTTGGGCTCTTATATCTCCCTTCATGAATTTGGCATGACTTCATTGTCCTTGTCTTCTATGCAAGAAATTTTGAAACCCTAACCAGTTTGTTTCTTTCTTTGCAAAGAAGACATTTTAATAGATTAATATGAAGTCATAGAGATACTTACTTTAGTAGATGCTTTTCTTCTTCTATAAGCTTTCTTGTTGAATATGATGGCAGGAACTCCCTCTTAAACTGATTTCAAGGTAAGTGATCTTGAATCTTTGATGATCAAGGATTACTTCAGAAAGAATATGTCTTCAATAGTGTTGGGTGGTGCTTAATGATTTGTCTTCCAACAATGTCAATAATCTTTGATGTCAAAGATCACCTCCTCGATGTGTGGATTCTTTGAATAAGGTTGAAAGTCTTCTTGAGATGGCTTGAGGATTTCCTTGCAAATTGATTTGACTTTTCAATGTAGACTTTGACTTTTTCTTTGATGCTTTCTAGAAAACTGAATTTTGATCCTTGAGTGTCTTCTTGTCAAATAGCCCTTTGACTTTAGCACCTTAGCTTTGAAACCATGTTGAGAATTTGGAGGGCTGGAGATTAATACAAGGTTCTCTTCTTGATAATTACTTGTGAGCTTACTTGGATTACGTATGTCTTCTCTTCTTTAGCTTAGTTAATATTTCATATAAAAATATACAAGACACACAAATTAGGCTCCTAGAGCCATGGAAAAACCTCTCCCTCTTGGAGAGGAAAACCCGCAAAGAATTCTTCTTATAGATCTTCAAATGACAAGTACCATGACCAAGACTCAAACCCTTTAACCTAGGAAAGCCTCCAAGACCTTGTCAATGATTCTTTGTTTGTCTCCAACGCTGATCTTTTATTTCTGCACTTTCTTACACTGATCTGCACCATTCGGTCTTTATGTTTTTCTTGAGATGTTTCTGAATGCTTGCTAGATCATTCTAATCCTTTGCATACAATAGAGATGTAGAACCTTTGAATAGGAAGGTAAATCATATATTTACCTTCCTTTATTTTCCATACTTCTCTTTAAGCCTTATAGCATGATCATCAATTTTATCCATTGCTTCAGAGTGCTTCATAACTGATACAGACCATCCTGAGAACATTGCCTTGAACTTTTATTTAGCCAAACTTTATTACTTTGTATTTATCTTGAAGGGCATGACCGACTTGGCACCTTTGGCATCACAAATAAACTGTTATGTGTGGAACCCTTGGAAATTCGAAGGGAATTTCTTGAAGGGCATGACCAACTTGACACCCTCATCATCATTAAAAAGAAACTAATAAATATAGTCAAGATATGAAAATCCTACAAATTCATATCAAGTGGTAAATGATGTTAGAACCAAGGAAATTAAATCAAGAATAAAACTTGGGGTAAGGGGAGAATAAGAAGAAATAAAATATTTTACCCTCAGAACTCTAACCCTTTCCATGTTGAAAAATATTAGGTAGATAATGTACATAAGTAACTTAATTAGGCAAAAGGGAAAGAGGGGCATAGAGTTAAGTATAAATATTAATCATAAAATAGTTAAAACTTCATTAAGAGAAGAGGGTGGGGAATTAAAATAAGATTAATAAATTAAAATTTGAGAAATTTAGAGAACCTCCATGTGGCAAGAGCCAACATAAGAATATCCATCTAAGAGGCAAATTGAGTTAAATTAGGAGGTAGTTAGGGGAAAAAATCTGAGACTTATCAGTTAACTTCAGTAATAAACAAAAATTAATGGGTAGAAAAGGGGGGGATCAAGAGACAACTAGGAGAGAAATAGGAAGCATTGTTGGGGTGAGGGAAAATATTATTTTAAATTAAAATTTAAGTAAATGATTTTGGAGAGCCTTGGTGATAGGGTGACACATGGGTGGGTGAATAATCAAATTTTGGATTAATAAAAATAATTAATTATGTATGAAATGCCAAGTGTCACCTATGAAGCCTCCTATAAAAGAAGGGGCAAGCCATGAGAAAAGACACTTTTTCTTACCCTATTGTTGGATGGATGAGATTATGTCATTGTGAGTGGACATGAGCTATAGTTGAGTTTGGTGAGGTAGAGGACATTACAGAGGGGACTCTTGAGTCAAGGGCTCAACTCTATTAGCTACTAAACTTGTTGCATTGTACAACTCCATTGCAGCTCGAGGGTCTACGGGAAAGGAGAGTACCCAAGGAGTAGGTTGGGAGGTCAATCGGTGGGTCATTGCATCTGGTCCAAGCACATTGACATTCACATCTGGAGGTGGACGACCGAAATGAAGTGCAAGTAGCGACAAATCAAGATTGAATCTCGTCTCCTGTTTAACGATACATATGTTAGTTATAAGTTCTTTTATATGATTTTTTTGTTCGTATAATTAATAGCATGTAAAATAGATTATGTGTATAATGTAGTGAATTTCATGGATGGTTGATATAAGTGCTTAATAATTTTGAGTTATTATGGTTGTATTCTCACTTTATCATCATTGTAAAAAACAAAAAAATAAAAATAAAAATGTATTCATGACAGTGCCTTTAGCCTTTTAGTATTCATGATATTTTGACTTCCTTGGTGGTGAATCAGTGCAAACCATAGATGCTCCACTTAGATGTTCATACTTAGGGCTATGTAGATCTCTTCATCTTGAGGAGGGTCTTTGTGGTCTTTTTCTAAATACTATAGGATCCCACACTCTTACTGGTGTAGACTTCTAGTTACCTTGATTTGATTGATGATCCCAAGACTTCCTCTTGAAGTAGAATTTCTTCTTCAATGTAGATCCTTCAATTTTCTTTGATATCTTCCATGAAACTTGATCCATAAGTGTCTCTTTGATTATACGCCCTTCTTTTGACTTTAGCACCATAGCTCTGATAGAATGTTGAGAAATCTAGGGCATTAGCATTAGGTGATTTCTCTTCGTTAGTGATTGTTTGTGAATGATTTTTACTTCTTTAGATTATGATATTCTTCTTATTATCTTGTTAGTGTTCTTGTTCATCAAACAGTAACCAATGCATGAACATAGATAGACAAGAGGTGTTAAGTCCCTATATTAATAGTGTAGTCCCTTACTATGTTAGTGTAGCCCCCCTTATTGTTATTGTTGTACCCCTGTAACCCCCATATTGTTATTATTGTGCCCTTACATTATTATTGTTAGGTCGGCTAGGGTTACATTGTGGCCCCACTAGGATTACATTGTGGCCCCATGGACTCCTATATATAGAAAGGAGGTTTTTTCATTTGTATCATTCAAGAATTTTTCATTTATATAATGTATTGGAGGTTTCCCCCTCGAAGTGGTTGATTTCTAAGGCGTTGATCTCTCTTTTCTTCTATTTTTGGAGCTGGTTTCATAACATTTGGTACCAGAGCTTTGGATTCTAGGGTTTCACTGCTCCAAACAGGTCATCGTGGCATTTTCGCTATAACTTTTTTTATATGAAGGTTCAGAAGCTGAAATTTTTAGAATGCGAAGCCGAAATCTTGAGGAACATCGTCGCAAAATTTCAGAGCTTGGTTCGCAATATTTTCGGAGATATGATCTGTGGAAGTTATGGATTTTTGCAGGCTCCTAAATTTAACCTAAACGTGTCATCGCGACATTTTCACTATAAATATTTTTCTACAAGGTTTCAGAATCTGAAATTTTCATAGAGCGAAGCCGAAATCCTAAAGAACCTCCTATAAAAATTTTAGATCTTGGTTCGCAATATTTTTGGATATATGATCTATGGAAGTTAGGATTTTTTTCAGGCTCCCGAATTTCATCTCAAAGAGGTGACCGTGGGAAAAATGTCATAACTCTCTCTCTGAGCGTCGGATTGAGATTCTGTAAAAAGTGGCCCCAAGTACACGGACTGTAGTTTCTGGCCTATAAATTTCAAAGCTGAAGGAGGAAACAGTGACACGTGGAAAGTCATACAAGTTCGCTCTACTAAACCACTCCATAATTAGGGCATCGTAGGAGATTGGGCACAACTTTGGCTTCAAGAATCCAAATCAGGTTAGACCTATGGCATTAGAAAGAGAATTCAGAGGGATACTTCAGTGCCAAATTTCAGATATTGAAGATCTGAAATCATAAAGATAATTTAGTTTCAATATCGAGCTTCTCAAAAGCAAGAAAAATGTGTGTATTTGGTTTTTAAAATTGCACAACGTTTGTTTGAAGTGATTCCAAAGGCATATTTTAGAATTTTTATCAATATTGGGCTCTATAATGCCTCCAAAAAATAATTCCATACCCATTAAGCCCTCAAGAAGCTATACTATGGCGCATGAAGAGGAAGAATTGCAGTATGAGATATCAAAATTACGGTACCAAGTGCAACAAATTTCGATCTTACGAAGAGTAACCGAAGATGACATAGATGGTTTAAAAGCATAAATGGAGGCTAAGTTGGATGGTTTGAAGGATCAAATAGTAGCTAATATGGATGATAAATTAGTGGAAGATCACATCGAGCATCAACAACAAGTTCTCCAACTCTCAAAGGGTAACTTAACTTTGGTGCAGAATCTAATGAAACAACAAGAAGATCAACATCACATCGAAAGAAGTTATGAAGTAGTCACAGAAACAAGAACTCAACAAGTACGATCAATTTCAGAGTATCTCAGCAAGTGAAAAAACTTTCCTGTAGAAGATTCCACATGGGAGGATGAGAATTTTATATAGAAGCATCAAAAAATAATCAAGCGTTGAGGACAACACTTGTTTGAAGGAGAGGGGCATGTTAAGTCCCTATATTAATAGTGTAGTCCCTTATTATGTTAGTGTAGCCCCCCTTATTGTTATTGTTGTACCCCTGTAACCCCCATATTGTTATTATTGTGCCCCTACCTTATTATTGTTAGGTCGGATAGGGTTACATTGTGGCCCCACTAGGATTACAATATGGCCCCATGGACTCCTATATATAGAAAGAAGGTTTTGTCATTCGTATCATTCAAGAATTGCTCATTTATATAATGTATAGGAGGTTGTCCCCTCGAAGTGGTTGATTTCTAAGGCGTTGATCTCTCTTTTCTTCTATTTTTGGAGTTGGTTTCATAACAAGAGGCATAACATGTAGGCTATGAGTCTGAGCTAAAACCTCTCACTCTTTGAGAGGAAAACTGTTAATTTTGGACAACTAGGTCCAAATTTCTTGTTTTGATGCTCAAACGAAGATGCCAATATTTTTATTGGATTCCTCTTTCGAAGAGGTGCAAGATCGATCTAAAGATCATCTTGATCCTATGAGCAGAACATTTATTTTGAATTTATTCAAAATATGTATAGGTCGACCTGAAACGAAATGTAGGCTTGAAGCCCCAGCAGTTGTGTCACACACCCTCATTGATGGATATAAATAGTTCAACGTTGGAGGTCATTTTCACTCATCCATCACATCATTCTCTCTCATCATCTGATTGGTTCGATCATCTATTGGAGTCTCTTCTTCATCCACACGTGGGAAAACGCAGCAAGGAGAATTTATGTTTTTCGACCTAGGGTTTCAACGCAGAGTTGACTAGCATTGACTTTGGTTAACGCATGGTCAAACTGATCCAAATCTTGGTCAAAATTTAGATTTTTGCAGTCTGCATTTTCTGGCATAGAAATCGAGGTTGATCGTTGAATTTGACTGGGCTGCGTTGACTTTTTGTTGTTGTTGTTTTGTGTTGACCGTTGATTATGACAGCATTGACTTTCGTTGACTTTGGGTTGACTGATATTGTTGTCCGAGAGGGTTGTGTGACACTTCTGGTAGGCTGACTGTATTGAGACTTTTCTAGTTGAAGCATCTTGTTGACCACAGTAACGCACCAACACACATATATATTTTGGCTTGTCTTCTGTCGATCTACTGGTATGTTCTATCAGCAATTTACTTTCGTGTTTATGTGATTGTTGCCTGATATTAGGGATAAAAATTAAAGTTGCATCAAGCATAGAACATCTACAAAACTTTACATGGAATCGGATTTGAGGTGAAGACAAAGCCCAAGTTTGTAGCAATCACCAAAGAAGAGAAGGGGTACCTCAAACTACAATGTCTTTAAAGCTTATGACAATTTGACTGGGAAGGAAGACTTCCATGCCTGGAAGATGACATTGGATCTTAATTTGGAAGACCAAGATGTCATGGACTATGTGCATGGTAAAATCCAAGAGCATCCATCCACTGCACCTATTGCCACCAAGTCAAAGTACAAGAAGGGGGAAATTAAAGCAAAGCTGATGATCAGGGACTCAATTCACAAGAGTTTGGTAGCCTACATATCTGAGCTACACACATCCAAGGAGATGTATGATAAATTGGTCAACATGTTCAAGGCTAACAATGCAAATCAAGTCCTTTTCTTCAAGAACCAACTGAAGAATCTGAAGAAAGGCAGGGATGAATCCGTTCAATCATATTTTCTAAAGTTGACCGAAATCAGGAATAATCTTCTGGCTATTTGGGAGACAATCGTTGATCGAGAGATGGTTCTCATCGCACTTGGAGGTCTCTCATCTGAATGGCATGTATTCAATACTACCATTCTCAATAACAATGTGATACTTGATTTTGACGAAGTACTATTGAGATGCATACAAGAAGAGACTAGGATGAAGGAATATGAAAATGAATGAAATGTTGTCTTCACTACTCGTGCTAAGAAGAAGAAATTTGGTGGTCTGAGGAACAAAGGAAGAGCATGGGCCTAAGGAAATAAAGGAAAATGTTACACTTGTCACAAGCCCGCCACTATGTTATAAAATTCCCTTTCAAGAAGGATTCTCCTGATGATGATGACAACAACAAAAACCAGAGGAATGGCAATCAAAGTAACAACAGGTACAAAGGGAAGAGGAAGGCTCCCTCTGGTGGAAATGGGCAACCTTCCAAAAGGTCGAGAAATTCCAGGTATGAGGAATCTAATGTTGTTGATGATAAAAGAAATGAATTCATTCTTGTATCTGCCCTCTCTACTGCATCTCCACCCGACACTATGGATGTTTGGTTGATAGATAGTGGTGCCTCAAGGCACATCACTGGGTTCAAGGAAGAACTTTCTGATATGGTTGAGAAGGATGTTAATCTAAAAATTATCCTTGGAGATAATGCCACATATCCCGTGAAAGGGACAGGGGCTGTGACCCTCCACTTGTCTCAAGGTCAAGTCCTCTGCTTGCAAGATGTACTATATGTACATGATTTGAAGAAGAACCTTGTGTCTATTTCGGCCATGGAAGACAAAGGTTTCAATGTGGTATTCATTGATGGGAAGGTGTGTATCTAGAAGAAGAGTTTCAAGGAAGCTATCACAATTGGGTTTAGAGTTGATACACTCTACCAAGTTGGAGGAAGTCCACTGGGAGCGATGTCGTGTGATACTATCTGACAGAGTGAAATATCGCACCGGAGGTTTGGACACCTTCACTACAAAGCCCTTCCCAAAGCAAGGAAGGCGGTGACAGGGATGCCCAAGTTCACAAATGATCATGAAGGTGTATGTCAGGGCTGTGCCGAAGGAAAGCATACAAGGGGACCTTTCCCCTCAAGTGTCACAAAGACATCTGATGTCTTGCAACTGATACATTTTAATCTGTCTAGTATGTTTCCCGTGACATCCTTGGGAGGTTGTTCTTATTATATAACTTTCATAGATGACTTATCTCGCAAAACCTAGATATACTTCTTGAAGAAGAAGGATGAGGCTTTCATGTGGTTTTGTACCTTCAAAGCCTTGGTGGAAAATCTAACAGGGAAGAAGATCAAGATACTGAGGATCGATAATGGCACTGAATATGAGACGAATGAGTTCAAGAAATTTTGCAAAGAAGCTAGCATCAAGAGGGAGACCACAACTTTCTATACTCCTGAGCAGAATTGCATTGCTGAAAGAAAGAACAGGACCATTGTGGAAGTTGCCTATGCCATGCTATGTGACCAAGGTCTTCCGAAGTTTTTGTGGGGAGAAGTTGCGAACACTACTGTGTACATACAAAATCAATGCCTGCATCCTGTTCTGGACTCCAAAACTCCCGAAGAGGTTTTCTCTGGGAAGAAACCTGACGTCTCACATTTTATAGTTTTTGGATATCCTCCTTATTTTCATGTACCAAAGGAGAAGAGGAGCAAGCTGGGTGCTTCTAGAAAGAAGGGAATCTTTGTGGGCTATAGCAAAACTTCGAAGGCCTATAGAGTCTATGTGCCTGGTCAAAGGGAAGTGGAGATATGCCACGATGTTACCTTTAACGGAGATGCTTCCCTGTGGAAAGTAATCAATCTTCCGAGAGCTGAGGAAGATCATGAAGCAAGGCGTGGAAATCAAGAAGAACCGAAGGATGAGATGATGCTCGATGTTGAAGGACTGATGGACCTTATTGATCCACCTCCTTCAATGAGGAAAAGACCATCATGACTCAAGGACACTCTCGAGGATGCCGAGAATCATATGGCCCCAAGGGGGACATTCCGTGAAAGCAAGAAGCCATGTAGATACCAAGGGTATCTAGCAGCCATGAGTACAATCGTACAATCTGAGCCTAAATCTTTTGAGGAAGTCGTAAAGCATCAAGTCTGGAAGGATGCTATGCACGAAGAATATGAGTCCATTATGAAGAATGATGTCTAGGATGTGGTTCCAAGACCGCAGGATAAAGCAATTGCCACCCCGAAATGGCTCTATAAGATCAAGCATGGATCTGATGGTAGTGCTGAAAAGTTCAAGACAATATTCGTTCCCGTGGCTTCTCCCAAAAGAAAGGTGTAAGTTATGATCACATATTTGCACCTGTGGCTCGATATACCACCATCCAATCTATCATAGCCCTTGCTATATGCAAGGATGGAATCTTCATCAGATGGATGTGAAGACCGCATTTCTGCATGGTGCAATAAAGGAAGAGGTGTATGTGGAGCAACCTCTGGGGTTCGAAGTCCAGGATCGGGACACCCATGTTTGCAGGTTGAAGAAAGCCCTCTATGGGTTGAAGCAAGCACGCAGAGCTTGGTACAAGAGGATAGATAGTTACCTGATGAAGCTGCGCTTCACTCGTAGTAATGTTGATCCAAACCTTTACTTCAAGGTTGATAGAGAAAAGCCTCTCATTCTGGTGTTGTATGTGGACGATCTCTTCCTGACAAGTGTTGAACCTCTCATTCATCAGTGTAAGAGGGAGCTCGTTGCTGAGTTTGAGATGAAGGACCTAGGACTGATGCATTACTTCCTAGGCCTAGAGGTCTGACAGAGACTTGGCGAGATTTTCCTTTCTCAAGGAAAACATATTGTGAAGCTTCTGGAAATATTTGGAATGGTGGACTGTAAGTCTGTGTCGACACCGATGGAGCTCAACTTTAAGAAGTTGAGTGGCAGTGCTGTTGGGCCTGTGCTAGCAATTCCTACTGAGTATCTTCAACTCGTAGGGGCCCTGATGTTCTTAGTGAACATTCGTCTGGATGTATGTTTTGCAGTGAACACTTTGATTCAACACATGGTTGATCCTCATAACATTCATTGGGTTGGTACCAAGAAACTCTTGAGATATCTCTAGGGCATGATAGACCATGGGCTAAGATACATTGTCGGGAGCATGACACTCCATGGATATACGGATGTCGTTTGGGCTGGCAGTGTGGTGGATCATAAGAGCACATCTGGATGCTGCTTCACACATAGGCCTACTTTGAGCAGGAAGAAGAAGTCGGTAGCCTTGAGCACCGCAAAGGCCGAATACATTGCAGCATGTATGGCTTGCTGTGAAGTCACTTGGTTGTGAAAGCTCTTAAGTGAGTTGTTTGAGCATGTGCTATATGCCACCGTTATCCTTTGTGATAACCAAAGGGGGATTCTTTTGTCAGAGAATCTCGTGTTCCACGATCGATCCAAACATGTTGATGGTTGGTACCACTTTATCCGGGATATGGTATAGCGAAGCGCCGTAAGACTCGATCATATAGGAACTAATGAGCAGGTCGCAGATATTCTCACAATGCCCTTGGGGAAGGTCATGTTCCTAACCTTCCGTGAGAATCTTGGAATCGTGGAACGACCCTATGCTGAGGGTCTTGTTGGACAATGAGCTGTTGGAGCTCTGGGGGGCTTTGGGTATAGCTTCTCGGAGCTATAAGCACACACAGGGCTAGGCTTGCCAAACCTTGTGGTGCTTCTGCCCCACCGTTATGATGTTGATTTAGTTCACCTCTCATGATCTGTGCCCCGTATGCATCCTACCCATTGAGTCCCAGACTCATGGGAAGTACCTCACATTTCCAGTGAGGTGGGAAAAGCTAGAGACCAGTAGCAAAGACTGATGGACGCATCAAAGATTGTCGTACTCTCTATGTCTAGGATGGCATGTGTCCAACCACTTGATCTAGGATCAAGTCAAGTGACCTTTCGGACTTCCAACTGACTTCGGGTTGGTATGTAACTCTTTTACTCCTATAGAGGTCCCGGGTTAGGTAAACCAACTTCGTGTTGGTATGTGACTCTTTGAGTCCTATAGAGGTTTTGAACCTCTAGGCTAAATTTCTCAGCCGGGAATGATGTCTTTGTTATTGACCCACTTTTGTTCTGAAACAAAGAAGCCAGCAAAGCAAGTTATGGTGGGATGACGCACAACGTTTAGATAGCACAGGTGGATGGAGTTATCCCTAGTTGAGAGGGAGTGTTAATTTTGGACAACTAGGTCCAAACTCCTTGTTGTGATGCTTAGATGAAGATGCCAATATTTTTATTGGATTCCTCTTTCGGAGAGGTGCAAGATCAATCTAAAGATCATCTTGATCCGATGAGCAAAACATTTATTTTGAATTTATTCAAAGTATGTATAGGTCGGCCTGAAATGAAATGTAGGCTTGAAGCCCCAATAGTTGTGTCACACACCCTCACCGATGGATATAAATAGGTCAACATTGGAGGTCATTTTCACTCATCCATCACATCATTCTCTCTTCTCATCTAATTGGTTTGATCATCTATTGGAGTCTCTTCTTCATCCACATGTGGGAAAACGCAGCAAGGAGAATTTCTATTTTTCGACCTAGGGTTTCAGCGTAGAGTTTACCAGTGTTGACTTTGGTCAACGCATGGTCAAACTAACCCAAATATTGGTTAAAATTCTGATTTCTGCAGTCCGCATTTTTTGGCACAGAAATTGAGGTTGACCGTTGACTTTGACTGGGTTGTGTTGATTTTTTGATGTTGTTGTTTTGTGTTGACCGTTGATTGTGACAGCGTTGACTTTCGTTGACTTTGGGTTGACTTATATTGTTGTCCGAGAGGGTTGTGTGACACTTCTGGTTGGCTGACCGTATTGAGACTTTGTTGGTTGAAGCATCCTGTTGACCGTCGGAACACACCCACACACATATATATTATTGGATTGTCTTCTGTCGATCTATTGGTATGTTCTATCAGCATTTTACTTTCTTGTTTATGTGATTGTTGTTTGATATTGGGGATAAAAATTAAAGTTGCATCAAGCATAGAACATCTACAAAAATTTACAAAAACCTGCACCAATTCTTCTTATAGAGATTCTGATTGACGAATTCCAAGACCAAGACCCTTGACCTATTTAGCCACTCCAAGACCAAGGCACTAGCCCTCCTTATAGTTAGCCTTCTTCTTGACTCCTCTTCCATTTCGTCATTACTAAGATCTTATCGAGACTACCTTTATAGCTATGCCTCCTCACTGTCATATTCCAAGGATCTTGATTCTGTGCAAGCACTGAGATGTACAACTGTGATTGCAATGAGATCTATCATGGTACCAAGACTGTGACATCAACGAATTGTGGAGGCATCAAAATACACCAGGATATTACTGTGATATATCACCTAGACATTGAGGGAATGTCATTATGGTATCACTAAAAAATTCTCTTAATATTTCTGCTCCAGTCTGCATTATATCGAGATTTGTGTACCCTTATCCGAACATGTGACAACACCTTCATCAAGATTCTGTGATCCATAGTAGATATGCCGAGAAGGTTACTGTGATTTAACCAAAATATATTTCTGTTATGCCCATCCAAAAAACTCGGAGATGTATGACTAAAAATTTTGTCTTTGTGGCATAGGCCGAGGTGCCTATTTATAGCGGTTAGGCCTCCATTAATAAGTCGACATGTCATCTTGAATGGATGCTTCCCATCATGTGATCTGACATGAAATACTTCCTTCTTCTTAAGTCCGACATAGGAAGAGGAGGATTGTGCTTGTCATTGGAGGGCTATTTAGACATAGACTTATGACATCTGCTCAAGAAGAGCTCTTCATACATGACATTGACTCTTTGACTTTTAAATGAAAAATCATAATGCTCTCAATGGGAGCCAACTAAAATAAAATCACTTGCTCATGAAACCCATGAAGCAAGGCTTACAACAATAATTTTGTTTTCTTCATTACATCATTTACAAAAGTCACAATTACATGTCATTATGAAGGCTGAACCTAGTTACACTTTCAACATTCAACAATTGCTTAATGAATAATACCAATATCCTTTAGTATTTTTTCCAAATATGTTCTTTCAATTAGGTTAGATAAACAAGATTCAATCGTGCAATAGATAGCTACCAGCGACACCTTTAGCTTTGATCCTGCAACTTTGGTTTGCACCTTCGATCTCACAACTACTACGGTAACCCTAGTTTTGATACAAGGTAGTTCTTTAAAATTTCCTCCTTTGAGCGAGATAGATCCTTCCAATATCAACAAGGTCAAAACATAATATATGCTCAACTTGATATTGCACCTCGATCTACCTTGAGGCTCTTCAAAAAACCCTAATTCTTCAAACAAACCCTTCTTTGTGTCCACAAGATGATCATTCCAGCGTCCTTCTTATTCACCCTAGCTCTAATACCATGTTGGAAAATGCAATGTGGCAGCTACTCATTCAGATTTTCCTTATTTCTTAATACTTGCTCATGAGACTTATTTATCTTCTTGTGTTTCTTTATTAGATCTAAATATCAAGATCAAAACAGTAAAAACAATGGACACAGATATTTAGGCTCCAAGCCAAGGAAGAACCTTGTGTAGGGGAAAACCCATAAAAACCTCTTCTCTTCTTATAGAATCAGCCTCAAATGAGAAAACCAAGACCCAAAACACTAATAGTGTCCCCCTCCAACACCAAGTCAGCCCTCCATAGAGACCTTCCAATTAGGTCAAAGTCAAACCCAGTCAACTAGAGCCAAACCCTTCTAGAACTGCACCAAACTCAGAATTTCGTCCCTCCCTCAACAAAAATTTGAACATGCAGTTAGTTTAGAAATTTCGGCCCCTATAGCTTGCTCCAGAAACTCACATGTGTGAGAGGAAAAGCCCAAAAACACATTCTTTCTTCGCTAGGGTTTTCTTCTTATCCTTCGATCTGCTTTCTTCTTGTTTCTAATGTAGATCGAACTTGTTGGTGATGTATGTCAAATGAGGTCGAAGATTTCTCTATATATAGCCTTTCCAAGAGATCGAATAGCTCCTCTCTAGGCCGACTTATCTATGCCAGGGCTGACTTGTACTAGGAGGCTTCCAGGACTTTCTAGACTCAAAAAATAAATTATTTTACAAGTTACATTTTTCCTGAAAGGGTCTTATAAACATGATGTTGACTCTCTTGACTCATGAAAATAAATCTTTATGACTGAAAAAACCCTAGAAGCATGAACAACATGTTTTAACCTAGAAGACCATCAATAATGAGCATGAAACCCATGCTTTAAAATAATAACTTTTTCTTTTCTTCATTTGTCTGTTACATAAGATACATATTGAAATGCGTACAACAACAATTATGAAGACCAAAATTAGTTACATTTCCAGCACATCAATGGTTTTGATTTTGATTTTAATTCAATATGACTCAGGGTTCAAGCCTAACCAGGGTTGCGGTGGAGCAGCTCCCACCTCCTCGAACCTGCTCCTGGAGCATGCTCCCTTCGGGAGCAACTCGGGAGTGAGACCCCGAGAGCGAAATTTTCGTTCCCTAGTATTTTTTGCAGTAAGATTCCAAATGCAATGTTTTTTCAAAGAAACAAATAATTTTTGAGTGGGGCAGCCTAATGATCAAGCCTATGGCCCTAGTATTGATATGTGTTTCATGGTAATGTTAAATTCTTGAAGTAAAAGGATGAAAATGAAGATTAAGGAGAATGTCACTTTTAGATTCTCCTTAATCTTCGTTTTCATCCTTTTACTTAAATTTTTAACATTACCAAGAAATGACTAAGGATGTTTGAGAGTGGTTTCGACCTCATTGGATTTCATATGGAGAAAGTAGAGTGTATATCTCACTCAAGATCCAGCAGGCTTATTAGTTTTTCAAGATTTCAGGATTGGGGGGATTGCAATGTTTCCATTGGATGTTGTCATGTATTAGGGTATCGAGCTCGTATTTAATCAAGAGCATCAATCCCTCTATGTACCTTTTGTTAGTGACATTGGTTGTCGAACCCCTCTATCACGACCCTACTAAAAATGTACCCATTGTTGAGAAATCTAGGGCATCATGAATTAGGTGATTTATCTTCATCAGTAACTGCTTCTGAATGTTTTTACTTCAGTAACTTAGGATCTTATCTTTGCTTAAGTTATTAGTGTTCTTCTTCATAAAACAACTACCAATGCATGAACATAAATAGACAAGAGACACAAAATGTAGGCTATGAGTCAAGGCCAAAATCTCTCACTCTTTGAGAGGAAAACCCACACAAATTCTTCTTATAGAGATTCCAATTTACGAATACCAAGACCAAGGCCCTTGACCTATTAGCCACTCCAATACCAAGACACGTTCCCTAGTCAATCCTCTTCTTGACTCCTCTTTCAGCGAGATATTCATTATTGCCTTGATACCAAGATATACGTCACTGCCTTGACCACATTATTTCCTTCATTGAACCCTTACCATTGAGATGATACTTCATCACAATAGTATCACCAACAAACGTTGGTTGCCTTTCTACACTTGACGTGACACCGAGACAGAGAGACTCTTCACTGTGAGGTAGCACCTTTTGTCCCTTCATTCATCTTAATTTATTCACAGTGATTTTTCTTGCCGCCACTGTGATATGAGCTTTAGAGGGATATGATTTCCCTTCAATACTTTTTCATCCCAAATTTCTTTCTTATATGTTACTTCCCATCCGAAATACAAAGAGACATCTGAATTTTCTTCTTTATGGAGATCTGAACTGTGCACTGTAACTTCCATCCAAATTCAGAGTGAGATCTGAATTCTTATAGGCTTAGATCAACCTAGATCAACCCTTATTGTCCCTTCATCTCTTCGTTGTCCCTTCTGTCGAACTTGTCTTCTATAATACCCATCCAAAAAACTCAGGGAGATCTGAAATCTGAAATGTGGAAATGTAAAACCTACAAACCTATATATAGTCGTTTGTCCATCAATATAAGTTGACCTGTCATTTCAAATAAATATGACTCCTTATAATGTGAGTTGACATGAATTTCTTATTCTTTCTTGAAGCCGACATGAAGAGGAAAATTGTGCTTGTCTTTGGAGTGCTATTTTACAGTTTAGAATACGTTTGACATATCCCCAAGTTAGTATTCTTCATACATGACATTGACTCTTTGACATATCCTAAGGCTCTCAATGGGAGCCATCTAAAATAAACCTCCTTCTCATGAAGCCCATGAAGGAAGGCATTACAAAAATAATTTGATTCTCTTCTTTTCATCATCTACAAAATCACAATTACAATGTCATTATGAAGACCAAACCTAGTTACATTTTACAACACCCCCCTTAACTAGGGAGTTATTCATAATGGTGCTTGGTCATTCTCAATCTGAACAATTTCTCATAAGAAGAATCGGATTGATAACTCATTTGTCTAGCATCATATCAACCAACATTGTCACATATCAAGGCCTTGACTAATAGCTCTATCCACATGATCAGAGCACAATGATGGCGAGACCAATGCTTCATAGATAACATAATCATTGTCTCTCAAGGTACATACTCCACCCAGGTTTTCACAGAGTATGACCTACTTTGGACTATTATTATCTTGGATAGCTAGTCCTCAAAGAATATCGGTCCACGACTACTCTTATCTTGGATTCCTTATCTCATCCTCAAAGAGTATCAGATGCAAGATGATTACCAAATCCTCCATTATGTCTTCTCAGGTAAAGACCAGAATGATGTGTATATCTCTCCCTCTCAATTAGGGAGAACATATCAATTCCAATAATGGAATGTACTCATTTCTATGGAAGGAATGTACATAAGCTCCCTCTTGTCTTAGGAATTTCCAAGTTTATTCTAAGTAAGAAACTTGTTTTCAGACTCCGTCCTAATTAGGGACCTACAATAGCTCCTCAACCAGCTGCTTGAAGAGCTCCTTCCTTTGATGTCATGAATTTCTTTGTCAAGGAGTCTTCATATTTTGTGGCTTATTCCTAGGGCATAGACCATCCATCACTTTCATCCATGGGTCAGTCATGTCATTATCCTTTTATCAGAAAGTGATCTATTAGTCTTCATCGAATCTTGCTTCATATCATGCTGCCTTCTTCATTTCATATTTTCCAAAAGGATCTTACATCCTACTATATGTTCCTCTTAGAAGTCATCCATAGTTCTTCCCTTTGGCAATCTTGCATAAGCCCATCCAGATATTAGTTCAAAATAAGAAATGAACACTTAAATCAGACTTACCTTTGTGATGGTCTTTCATCATGACATCTTCCAGTTTGCATCAGCATATTGCATACATGTTGACGTATCTCCCAAAGATATCCATTGTCAAGGGTGTCCATATTTTCCAGACTTCCATCAGAGTCTTCATATATTTCTGGGAGATTTCCAAGTCAAATCTTCTTAGTCTTCCAGATGTTGATTGACTTTACCATGGTTGCATATCTCGTTATCCCTTCCTTCCTTTATTCACACATTTTATTCCATTCCCATGAGCTTCCAATCAGAGTTCCTCAATTGTATTCAACCACCTCATACCTCATATGAGGACATATTATGTTGATTTCATCTAGTGTGATCTATGCCTTCCTGCATCCTTTCAGAGGAGGAGATCCTTTTTTTCTTTGATAATTCTTCTCAAGATAGAAGTAGTGATCTATGTTACCTGCAACCATATGACATGACATTATAGTATTGAAGACAAGCATACATACCTTATTTACCGTTAGGTCATCTAGGCTTCTTTTAATAGCTTCCTTAATTGAAAATATCTTCAACCCCTTGATCTGCTTCATCTCTTATGTCATCATACCCTCATCCCATGAATTCCACAAGTTAGAGTTCCTGATGAAACACTTGTTTCCTCTCTAGATCGGTGAATGTGAAAATTTCTGAATGTTACTTATGCAGAAATCCACTGTTAGATCTAGTTATACTTCTACTTAAGCAAGTTATTAATGTTGAAATCTTCACATTAACATTGAAGTAAATACATAACAGACTTTCACTGATTCAGATCAAAAACAGAAAAGTACATGCACAGATGGACAAAGTGACACAAGATTTTCTAGACGATAGTCCCCGAAAAAACCCAATGCGGGAAAATAGATCTTCTGCCTGCTGGAGGGTATTTATTATTAAGTATTTTTCTGAATACAACAAATCTGGGCACCACACTGGTTAACCCGATAGAGAAAAATATAGATTTGCAGCTACCCTAAATTTCTGAAGCCAAAATGTTGAATGATCCACACCCTCAAACGGGATTTACAAGACTCAGCCAAATTCTGGCCCTAGAAACCCCAGTGCTGCCCCTGAAGCCCCTGCGTCAATCTCTTCATCCTCTGCATGCCTCTACGTTGGCCTGAAGAGGGTTGCGCAAACCCAGAATGGGTGACGTAGACCCTACGTTGCCCTCGAGGGTCTCTGCGTAACCCAGATGGGTCTCCTTCTACCTTAGGAGGGACTCAGCAGCACCAACGTAGTTGAAGCTGCCTCTGCGATGCATAACTGCTGCCCACTCTACTGCTGCCGCCTTTACTTCTCTGCACTGCCTCTGGAAGTTGCTCTCTGCCTCTTGCTGATTCTAGGCACTGGGATCAGACCATCCCCTTTACCTAAAATACCCCTCTCTGCAGCTGAAGCACTTCTGGAAATTCTTAGCAAACCATGCCCTAGAATTCCAGCTTAGCTTCAGAACTTTGCCTCTGTGTGTGTCCTCCAAATGACCCCAAGCCTTTTCCTTTATACTTTTCTCATTGGGAAACCAATGACCATGATTAGATCTTGAATCGATGGCTAAGATTAAAATAAATCTTGATCTGTGTGACATAAGACAATTCCATCACATGTTTTAATTAATTACCTTCAATAATTTAATTTTCCTAAGTTAGACTTAGGGTCCTTAATTAAAATTATTAATTAATTAATTATCTCCCAAAAAGGCTGAAATTTCCCAAATCCCCTTCTGGGTCTTGGAGATCTCAGGTACTTTAGTCCCTCCACAAATTTTGGGAGCTAGAGCACATCCGATGCTACCCCATCACTCAAGAAAACTCAACAGTGAACCCTATGATGAGGATTCCATCAACGAATCTTGAGGATCTTGCATATCGCTATCCAGCAGTTGTTTCCTTTTTGGCTTGATATATGATGAGCCTTATCCTAGATGACTTCTTCCTTTCCTTAATTTTCCAATGAGGTTCCCAAGAGCTATATCCTTCATATTTGATTGCCATGGATTTTTTTTTATTTGTCCTTCATGACTCCCTATGGTGATGTCATGAGCTCTTGCTTCTAATGCTTCTCCTCTTTTAGCTTCCTCCACTTCTTCAGAGAAATGGACTTCTTCTCTATTCTTCTAGTTATTTCCCTTGAACTTAGGAAAATCTTTTATGTAGTGCTCGCTCATAGCCTTGAATCTTAGCTATGTTCTTCTTTCCTTGCGACAAATGTCTGAATACTTTTTCCCTCAACCTGTCTTCTTCTATCTTGCATAGAAACCACAAGTTTTTGAGATAAATTTCTTATCCCCGTGGACATTTTTTACCTTATTCATTAGTTAGTGCATTGTTCTTAGTGCATTTAGAACAATGAGGATTATCTCTCCCAGATCTTGCAATTGAGATCTTATGAAGATAACCCTTTATCCTTTGATACCTTCAATTAGTGTAGATCATATCTAAGGGATATGACCTTCTTTATCGGAACTTCGGAGAATAGTTCTACCAGCTTATTATATATATCTCTTTGATGTCTCCAGTATGCTGGAAAGTGTAACTAGGTTCAGACTTCATAATGACTTGTAATTATGAATTTATGTAATGAAGAAGACAAAGATATAAAATGTATTTTGTAATACTTTCCTCATGGGTTTCATGAGCAAGGAAGTTTTATTATAGGTCAATGACTTCTTCTTGATGTCTTTAGGGGTTTGTCACCTTCTCATAAATGTATAATTTAGAGTCATGTATATGAAGTGTTGTTACAGTTGTAAAGGACAATCATTGATGTAATTGTATCCTCCAAAGACCTTGTCAAAGTGCTCCTTGAAGACAGCCTAGAAGATGTTGGAAGATTTTGCTTGTAAAGTCGGCTCACAATCAGGTGGTAAAGTCGGCCTCATAACAGAATTCATGTCGGCCTAGAAGACATGAGACAATCCATATATATATAGGATTGTGGCCTCATTGATGTAATATAATTCAAACAAGTTTTGTGATAAAGTGTGAGTTAAGGGTCTGTCTTAGTGCGAAGTATAAGGGCTAATCTATGAAGAAGAAAGGACTAATTACCTCTGATCTTGGGCATACTATACCTCGCATAACCTTGGAGACCAAGACTTGTTCTAGCAAGGGAGAAGTATGACCTCAATGCATATTAAAGGACTGAAGTTTGGTGCGAAGAGAAGTGTCAAGTCAGCAAAGAAGGGTCTCATTACAGCTAACTGAAAGAGCTATCTTATACTCGGTCTTAAGTATGCTACATCTTTGTATAGGTTCTGCAATATAGTGCGAGATAAAGGACTATAAACAAGAGCAGAGAATAGGGTAGATCGAGGGCTACCTTAGTAAAGGTTAACTTTGTCTAGAGGATGAAGTAAGACAGACCGAGGAACAATGATTGGATGACCGAAGAAAGGAATCAAAGGCTAGGGACCAAGCTTCTCTAGGGTTGGTGTAGAATAGTGCAGAAAAATAGAAGATCAACATAAGGAGCCTAGAAGAGCAGTGACAAGGTCTTGGAGGCATACTGAAGTCAAGGGTTTGTGTCATGGTCATGGTACTCATTAATTGAAATATATAAGAAGAATTACTTTCGGGTTTTCCTCAACAAGAGGGAGAGGTTTTAGCCCTGGCTTGAAGAGCCTAAACTTTGTGTCTCTTGTGTTTTGATAGTTGACTTGATGAAAGACATAATAAGTTAACGAAGATAAGATATAAGTAAGAGAAGCATAACAAGTTCACAAGTAATTATCAAGAAGATAAATTCAATTAAACGCCCTAATTTGTCAACATGGTATTAGAGCTAAGGTATTAAAGACAAGAAAGGGTAGTTTTGCAAGAAGACACAAGGATCAAGTTTTGGGAAGGAGGTCAAAGATTACTTTTCAAGGAAAGCTTCAAAGAAATAAGATCTACATTAAAAGGTCAAAACCCTAGTTCCAAGGAAGAAGACCTTCATTCAAGGATTAGTTTGCAGAAATTTGAAAACCGTCTCAAAGGGAAATCAAGATCAAGGAAGTGATCTTTATCTTCAAGGAATCTAAAGTTATCTCGTGATTGAAGCCAAGTCAACACTATTGAAGACACCTTTCTGAAATCAACTTCTAGCCATCATCAACATCAAGGAGAACTAGTCTCTTAAAGAAGCCAATCTAAGGGAGAGCTCATGTTGTCATCTACATCATCACCAACCAGGAAATTGATAGAAGAAGAAAGCATATATTCAAGTAAGTAACTTAATGTCTTCCTCCGAATTTTTCAAAATGAATTTTTGCAAAGAAATCAACAAATTATCTGGGACGACAAACTTCCATGCATGGAAGATAAGGACAAATTTAAATTTGATTGAAAATAAATTTATGGATTACATCAAAGTGTCAGTGACTAAACCTTCGAAAGAATACTCTCAAGCTTATGCCAAATACATGAAGCGAGACATAAGAGCCCAAAGGATTCTTATAGAATCCATAAAGGACTCTCTCATTCCCTATGTGTCAAAACTAGAATCTTCAAAAGAAATATATGACAAATTGGTGTAGCTATTCTCGGTGAGTATTGCAGGAGAAGTAATATCTCTGAGACAAGAACTATACAAATTGACTATGTCTAGAAAGGAGGGAATAACTTCATACTTTATGAATATTTCTAAAATACGAGATCAATTGCAGGAAGTGGGAGAAGTAATGTCTAATAGAGAAATGACTATAGTGGTGTTCAATGCTCTGCCGGAGGGATGGGGAAACTCACTTCAAGCATCTATGAGAAGAAAGAAGCAACACCATTCTGGGATATGTGGTCTCCATGTAAGATAGAAGAGACTAGATTGAAAGCTAAAATTAATATAGGATCAAATGAAGAAAATCAAGCATATGTTTCCATGTCAAAGAGGAAAGGAAAATTTGGTAAGATTGGTCCTCAAAAGAAAATAAGAAACATGGAAAAGATGTGATCCTATGGTAAGAAAGGATTGTCCCAAATATAATAAGGACAAGAGGAAAAAGGATGAAGCTCATGTTGTTGAAGAAAAGGAAGAACCTGGTCTAAGAAAGATCCTATGGTTGTAATAAACTTGGGCACTATAGAAAGGATTGTCCCAAATATAATAAGGACAAGAGGAAAAAGGATGAAGCTCATGTTGTTGAAGAAAAGGAGGAACCTGGTCTAAGAAAGAAGTGAAAGATCTGTACTATGATTGACATCGTCTTCCTCTTTAGGAGGTTTCTATTGGTTTTAAATAATATGTTAGGAAGCATTGTATATTAGATAAATGCATCACTCCAAGATTGGCATCATGATAAAAGTATTGAAGGAGCACTTGTCAAAGGAGGATGTCTAGAAAAACATTTATGAGATATCTATGCTCTGAGATAAAATGGCTCTTGGGAACCTCATTATAACATTTATTAGAAGGCAGTTATCTAGATCATGATTCATCATTCATTAATCAATATGAAAATAAGTGCTGACATTTTTCTAATGAAGTCCTCTTTGGATTTAATGGTTAGAAAGAAAGCAAAAGGTTTCATCGAGAATTCTATCTTGCAAAATTCTAGGATTAGGATATGATGACATATTGATGAAGTAGGTCAAGGGAATGAAACTTTTCACTCCAAGGAAGACTGTTGCAGGATAACTCAAAGAAAGGAAATGAGGTACATATAGTTATGCTGACACTAGATACTATGTAGTCATGTCATATGGTTGCAGGAAGTATACTTCTATTTTTAGAAGTATGATCAAAGAAAGCATAAACTCTTTCGATGCACGGGTTGCCACACTAGATGAAATCAACATAATATGTCCTCATATGGAATATGAGGTGAGTGTACATTATCAAGGAACTACATATTGAAATTTCCTAGGAAGGCAATAAAATTCTGTGGAGAAAGAAAGAGATCGTGAGAAGTACAACCATGATTATAAGCAGTCAACATCCAAGGAAGCCAAGAAGACTTAACTAGAAAATCTCTTAGGAAGATATGTAGACTCTGATAGAAGTTTGGAAAAGATGGATTCCCTTGACAATACATATATGTAAGAGATGTGTCAATCTGTAAAAAAGGATGTTGATGCCTACAAAAAGGATGTCATGGTGAAAGATCATCACTAAGGTAAATTTTGATTTTAAGTATTTATATTTATAATTGAATAATAACTGATGAGCTTATCTAGGCCTGCCAAAGGGAAATATATATCTTCCACAAATTGATAACCATATGGCAGGATGAAAGATCCTTGAAAGAAATATGATTCGAAGGAAAACAGCATGAAATGAAGCTAGACCAGAGGAGAAGATTGATGGATCGCCTTTTGATGAATAATTGGTTCCTGAATGAAATTGATGGATGATTTGTGCCCTAATGAAGAGATCCCAAAGATGAAGGCTCCTCAAGGAAATTCATGACATCGAAGGAAGGATTTCTTCGTGAGCAGCTGGGTGTTTTCATCATTACTGCTACAGGTCCATGATTAAGAGAGAGGTTGGTAATAAGTTTCTTACTTGGAAGAAACTTGGTAATTCCTAAGCCAAGAGGGAGCTTGGGTACATTCCTTTCTGGAATATGTCCTACCTAATTGAGAAGGAGAGATAAACACATCATTCTGGTATTCAACTGGAAGACAGAATGCGGGATTGGGTAATCATCTAGCATTTGATACTCTTTTGGGGATGTATTAGGGCATCGACAGAAAGATCATGAAAAGATGGATATTCTTTGAGGACTAGGAATCCAACAGTAAGAATAGTCTTCATGGACATATCCTATATGAACCCGGGTGGGATATGATCCAAGAGAGACGGTGATGAGGGTGTCTACTCATCAATGGTCTTGCCAGCATTGTAGCTCATGGTCTCGTGGAGAGATGGAGTTGTTAGTCAAGGCCTTGCACTATGGCAATGTTGGTTGATATGATGTTATACAGATGGGATTAAAAATCAGATTCTTCTTATGAGATTTGTCAGATTGAGACTAAGTCACCTAATACGGGGATTCAGGATTCGTTGGATACAGGGATTCAAAAATCGGATTCAGGATATGAGGACCCCCGGAACAAGACACTTCCGGGATACAATACATTATATATTATTTTATTAATATATATATATATATATATATATTAAAAATTAGATATTTTTTACACAAATTCATACAAATTCATTGATTCAAACATAGATTTAAGATCTTAGATACTCATACATGATACATTGATACATCATATTGTATACAATTGTCAAATTTACTCAGAAAGACAAGATAGTAAGATACTGTAGTTTTCTCATTAAGTCATCAGAATCAAAATGTGTTACATAAGTACACTGCCAATGGCAAATAGAAATAGAAAATACAAAAAAACTACAGTCTACAAGACTACAAGCTTGAAGCCTCAATGAGTCAGAGTCAATGAGTCATCAATCCTCATCATCATAATCAGCATCACTGTCCTCATCCCAATCATCATGCTCACCACTGCTCTCCTCTAGCTCTGATGCATCCTCCCCTGTCATCTCTGCATCTGTTGGTGTGGAGGATGACGCCTCTACTCCATCATCAAATGTGACATGCTCTAGCACTGGCGCATTAAGATCCAAGTTGGCCAATGCCAACTCAACACTGCTGTCCAGACCCATATCATCAGGAAAGACATCCCACATCTTTGTCTTTCCCTTCAACCAATCCTCCCTCTGCCTGTAGATGAGACGAAGGTTGGTGTGCACATACACCATTGTCTCTGCCCTGGAGTGCTCAAGCCTGCTCTTCTTCACACTATACAAATTCCCATATGTGCTCCAATTCCTCTTGCAACAAGAGGATGAAGTCACCTGAGAGAGGAGCCTCATGGCTAACTGTTGTAGAGGAGGGCTTGTTGCCCCATGAGTTGCCCACCAAGAATAGGGCTTCTTAGCCCCCCTGTCTCAAATCACATCATAGCCTGCAAATCGCCCAGTGCCAGTGGAAAAATCTGCAAAGGCATCCTCCACCTCATCAATGGATGCCCTATCCTGAAAAATCCTCCTCAGTGCATCTTTCCTCCCCTGTGAGATTTCACCATCCATGTGAGGAGGGAATCTGCGGGAAGGTCCACCATTCAGCCACTCATGGTTGTAGTATTTTGGGTTCAAGGAGTGAGCCAAACAATGTAAAGGTGTGCAATTCTTGTCCCATCCGCTGACAAGAATATCCTGTATGCTAGTGAAGAAGGCCTCTGGTGATGTCTCATACTCTGGGCACTGACTCTGTAAAACAATGGTCCTCACAGACTCAATCATGGAATCCCATCCCTCATAAACCTCTCCTAGGATGGGTTGGTCTGTATCTGCAAATCAGAGCAAGGAAATGATAGGCTCCATGATCTGAATAACTAGATCTACCTTCTCCCACTATAGATCATCCAACACTGTGTCCTTCACTTTCTTTGAGGCTGCTTGATCCGTCTTTCTCCAAAAAGACCAAAACTATGAAATAAACATGGCCCCAGGAGCGGTCTTGACCTCCCTCAACCTCTTCAACATGATGAATGAAGAGGCAAGTTGTGTATCTGCAATCTTCAACAACGATAGATTGTTGTACTCCTTGTAGATAGTGAGGGCATTTGTATGGTTTTGTACAAAGTTGCGGATATGTCGTGCATCCTCAATAATGGCTCCAATCTAAAGCACATCAGAAGAAATAGATTTCAATGCCAAGTTCAATGAATGGACAATGCAAGGTGTCTAAAATATTTGTGGATATTTTGCTTCCACAATCATGCCAGCAACCTTGCAAACAAGTGCATTATCTATAATGATTTGCACACAAGAATCAACACCTACATCTTCAATAATTTTAATAAATAACTCACCCATACATTGTGCATCATTGTATTGTCCAAGTGCATCCACTGATTTCAAGAAAACTGGACCATTAAAGGATGAAACCATGAAGTTGATGAGTGGGTGACGTGCTGGATCTGTCCATCCATCAGAAACAATGCTAACCCTAGATGTTGGCCATGCTGATTTAATAGGCTCAAGCATTTTGTCCACCTCTTTCTTTGCCTTTGTCAACAATGTGGTTCTGAGCTTCTCTGACCTAGGAGGCACATACCCTGATGGAGCCCCATGACTAAGAGCTTGACACATCTCAATAAATAGAGGTGACCATGCAGCATTAAAGGATATGAAGTTCTAATAGAAAAAAAATGCAATGGTGAGGTCAAGCTCTTCTCTCTTATCTTTTTGAAAAATCTTGTCCATTGGACCAACTACAGTTGCCTTTCTCTTTGCTAATTGTCCCCTACTAAAAGTCTCAAAAGGGAACTTGTTGTTGCTTTTCCTTAAGAATGGAATGGGGTCATAATTATTGTTTGTTTTGATTTTGATGCCACATTTGCCTCACCAACAAATTTCTCTTTCTCCATTTCCTTCCTCTGTGTCGATTCAATTGTTGTACAACATTTAATGCCACAACTTGGAAAACCCAAAAAATGAGCTTTCACACGGAAATATATGGAAGTGAAATGGTCGTCGCATATATTGCATTTCTATGAACATTTTCCTCCTTCCTTTCCCTTTTTCCTGCCCCTCCCTCTCGTCACATATTTCCACAATGGGTATTTGGGGTCATGAGTTTGTTTTCCCTGCACATTTGAAGTTGTTGTTGCAGCCCCACTTCCAATAGATGGAATACTTGCAGACCCTGATGAAACAGGAACAAGAGGGGCATCTCCAATGGGGACATTCTTCCCCTTTCTTTGCTCTTGTCTTGTTGCCTTTGGTTGAGCCATGAATACTGTAAAAAAATAAACAAAAATAACCAAATATATAAAACATATGCACATGCAAACACTAACAGCAAACTAAATGCAAAATATAGAGGGACAGTGCACTTACCGGATGCTTGAATCTCTTTGAAAAAACTCCTTTTCTCCTTGCTAACCCTTTCTTCTTGCAAACCCTTGCTCCTTGCTCACTTCACAAACACAAATCAGTAAGAAAGAATGAGTGAAATCGGTTTTTTATAACCCAAAATCGCACCTTTTGACACAGCGAATCCAATTGTACGGGATTCGGTCGTATCCGTACAAGGTATGGCTGGGATTCGTTGTACCCTGTACAGATCTCTATTTTAAAAAACGGTCGATTCAACTCCGACCAGGCCTGGTCGACTGAGCCATTAGGCTGGCCGGTCCGACCAAGTATAAGAACAGTCAGGTTGGCCGGTTTGTTACCGAGTCGGCCGGTTTTTGTACCAGCTCGGCCGGATCGGTAACAAATCGGCCGACCAGGCCTGGCCCGAGTTAACTCGGCCGAGCCAAATCTACCGACCAGGTGGGCCCAAAAACTCGCATTTTATGGACTTGAAACCGGATTTTACTCTGCTGTTAGGTTTGGTTGAGGTTGTCTAACCCCTCCCCATGCTATTTAACTAACCCAACCCCTCTCAATACCTCACATCTTTCTCATTCAATTTGCTTGAGCATTTGTGAGAGTTTTCTGAAGATTGTGGAGTTGGTTTTGGAGCAACTTTTAGGAGTCTTTTGGGCAAGTTTTGGAGCAGCAGTGAGGAGCTTATTGGGCAAGCTTTAGAGCAGCATTGAGCTAGGGGAAGCTAGAGGCTAGAGGTATTTATTTTTTCTCTTCTAAATCTGCCTTTGTTTGTTTTATTTATTTAGCAAATCTAGCATCTGCCATTTGCATTTGCATAGTTTTTGGCATTTGCCATTTGGTGAAAGAAATGAACATAGAATTAATAGTTTTTTTTTTGTTTTCATGTTCAGATTTAAACATTTTATTTCCAAGTCAAAAACTCAGTCCAAAATGGCCCCTAGAGCAAAAGACTCTGCTTGGGCATACGCTGAAATGGTTGGGGATCAAATGTTTTACAAATTTTGCAAGAAAAAAATTGAGGGTGGACTGAAACTACATTTGGCTGGTGTTAAAGGCCAAATTACTGCATGTGAAGCACCAAACATTGGGGAAATTAGGAAGCAATTGAAAGAACAATTTGACAAGTTTGAGCAAGAGAAAAATAGGCAAAAAGAAATACAGGTTGAAATTGGGAGGAAGAGGAATCTACAACATATGATGGCTGCCAACTCAAGTTTTGAATCTTTTAATTATGAGGATTCCTCATCTATCCCTTCCACTGATGCATCAAAAAACCCCTTTCGCTATGTTCCTCCCTCTAGGGAGTCTATTTCTAACAAGGGTAAGGGTGCAATGAGAAATAAGGGTACTATTAAAAGTTTTTTTGTGCCCTCATCTCCCTCTGATAGTGCAACTGCATATGGTCCTAGTCCTCCAACTGTGCAGCCCACTTTAGATGCTCATTGGAAAAAAGAATTGAGAGATGTTGCTTGTGAGTACATTGCTAGATGGTGGTATGATGTTGATATTCCCTTCAATGCTACTCGTTCACCATATTATGAACCTATTTTTGATGCCATATATGCTGTTGGAAAGGGCTTCAAACCTCCTACTATGCATGAGTTAAGAGGATCTTTTTTGCAAAGAGAGATTTCAAACATTGATGATTATTTGAAAGAGTTCAAAAACTCATGGGCATGTACAGGATGTACCATCATGTCAAATGGATGGACTGATCAGAGGAACCATACCATCATAAACTTTCTTGTCTTTTGCCCATGGGGAACCATGTTTCTAAGATCAGTTGATGCATCTGATAGGGTAAAAGATGCACAGTTGTTGTTACAACTTTTGGATGAGGTTGTTGAAGAGGTGGGGGTGGAAAATGTTGTTCAAATCATCACAGACAATGCATCTAACTATGTTCTTGCTGGTAAATTGTTACAGGAAAAACACCCAACCATCTTTTGGACCCCATGTGCTGCACATTGCATAGACCTCATGCTTGAGGATATTGGCAAAATAGACTGGATCAAGAACACTGTAGAGCATGCCAAATGCATCACAAAATATATTTACAATCACTCATGGATTCTGAGTCTGATGAGGAAATACACAGGGGGCAAGGAACTTATTAGGTCTGCCATCACTAGATTTGCAACACATTTTTTGACATTGAAATCTATGGGTGCCCAACATAGAAACTTGCAAAAGATGTTTTCTAGTGATGAATGGAATGAAAGTCAGTGGTCTCGCAAACAGGATGGCAAAGATGTGAAAAGGAAAGTCGTTGAAGAAATATTTTGGAAAAAGGCAGCAGAGATTGTGAAACTTGTTGAGCCATTGGTTAAGGTGTTGCGCTTGGTGGATGGGGAAATATTGGCTATGGGCTTCATTTATGAGGCTATGGATCAAGCAAAGGAGCAGATAAGGGCAGCATGCAAGGACAGAGTGGCTAAGTATGGGCCCATTTGGGAAATCATTGATCAGAGATGGAACAATGAACTCCATCGCCCGATACATGCAGCTGGGTATTTTCTGAACCCAAGGTATCATTATAAAGCTCAGGAAACAGGAGCTTTGGCTGGAGAGGTTAGAGATGGATTGATTGACTGCATTGATCGCATGATCCCCACAGAGAGTGAGCAGTGGACGATACACAGGCAGATCACTATGTTCAGCCATGCCACTGGTACCTTTGGCAAGAACCTTCCAAGGATTGCAAGGGAATCAAATGAGCCAGGTAAACAAAGAATTTCAAATTTCAAATTTATATTTTATAATTTATTATTTTGTATAATTGTTTATAAAATTATAATTTCAATTTCAAAGTTGGATATAAATTGTTGAGCTAACTGAAACTCATTTTTTGTAGCACAATTGTGGGAGGCATTTGGTAGCCACTATCCTGAATTGCAGAGGTTTGCAATCCGCATTTTGAGTCAAACTTGCAGTGCTTCTGGGTGTGAGCGCAATTGGTCTGTCTTTGAGAGGATTCACACACACAAGAGAAACCGTTTGGAGCAAAAACGGTTAAATGATCTAGTGTTTGTCCAGTACAACCTCCGACTAAGATGGAACCAATTGCTGAACAAAAGACCTGATTCAGATCCCATTGTGTTGGAGGATATTGATCCAACATCAGATTGGGTAGTGGAGTCTTGTCCACCAGAGTTTGACATAGATGGGGGGATTGACTTCGATTTAGTGATGGAGGATACTATGTTCAATGTAGATCCACTAGTAGCAGACCCAGTCCCAAGCCATCCAGTTGCAGGTGCAGGCACTTCCTCTAGTCAGCCACGACTGAGACGCATAGCTCGTCTATCTGATTCTCAAGGTGGTAAGGGCAAGGGTATAGTTCCAGTTGAGGATGTTGATTCAGAGGAGGAGGCGGAGCGAGTGTCTTCCCCCTCTGGTTCAGAGTTTGAGGAAGAGGACATTGGCTTGTCACAGTCGGATGACTAGTAGTAGTTACTAGTGACTATTCATGTTTTGTTGTAGAGGCCATTTAGAGCCTCCTTAGTTATGTTTTTTGTTTTGATCTCTATATCATCATCATGTATTGGCCCTTGGACAGTGCACTGGGTGCAATTTTGATATAATGGATATATTCATGAGCCTACTTTGATCATATGTTGTCTTTTGTTTATATTGTAATGCTTTGTGTTTTGAAACATGAATAAAAATCTTTAAATTTATGTTTTTGTACAAAAAAAATAATATTTAATGTATTAATTACAAAAACCGAGTCATTAAAACCGAGTCGACCGAGTCATTATCGATTCGGAGTCATTACCGAGTCATTACCTCAGCCTGGTCGCTGACCGATTCCGTTTTTTAAAACATTAGTACAGATACGGTTGAATCCCGTGAATCGGGTACGAATCCTGGAGTATCGTATCCGATACGTAGGATTCAGGATTTGAGGGCGCTGGGGGACAAATCCAGTTTCTTAGTATTGAGAATGACCATGTATCATTACGAATACCTCCCTATTTAAGAGGGAGTATTGGAAAGTGTAACTAGGTTCGGTCTTCATAATAACTTGTAATTATAAATTTATGTAATGAAGAAGACAAAGATAATAAAACGTATTTTGTAATACTTGCCTCATGGGTTTCATGAGCAAGGACGTTTTTATTATAGGTCAAAGACTTCTTCTTAACGTCTTTAGGGCTTTGTCACCTTGTCATAAATGTATAATTTAGAGTCATGTATATGAAGTGTTGTTACACTTGTAAAGGACAATCATTGATGTAATTGTATGCTCCTAAGACCTTGTCAAAGTGCTCCTTGAAGATGACCTAGAAGATGTTGGAAGATGCTCCTTGTAAAGTCAACTCACAATCAATTGGTAAAGTTGACCTCATAGCAAAAGTCATGTCGGCCTAGAAGACATGAGACAGTCCCTATATATATATATATATATATATATATATATATATATATATATATATATATATATATATATATATATATATATATATATATATATATATAAGTCTGCGGCCTCATTGATGTAATATAATTCGGACAAGTTCTGTGATAAAGTGCGAGCTAAGGGTCTGTCTTAGTGTGAAGTATAAGGGCCAATCTACGAAGAAGAAAGGACCAATTACCTCTGATCTTGTGCATATTGTACCTCACATGTAATATCCCCAAATGGGGACTAACCAGTAATAAACAGAAATACACCAATACAGATATAGGAAATATAATGCTGAACCAGATCACTGAATCATAACACATGGAATACCAGAAACTGAGCCATTTTATTGATCAGAAAATACATAGAGAGGAGTACAATAAATCAGAGCAAGTGCACCTATCCTTGCCCTAGGCAAGTGGAGACCCTCTCTACAGACAAATGACTGCAACAAGGACAGCGTCCTAGCTACTCTGCAAGCTGAAGATGAACTGCGCTGGTGCTGGGGCTGAAGACTGCAAAACCCTCCACAATAGAAAACGCTGTCTCTGCTAGTGACAGCGCAGGAAACCCTCCAGACAATAGATCAGCCACTGAAGGCTAGAAAACGCTGTTGAGCCTGCTTCTCCCAAGTCTGCTCCTCAGATCAGCGTCCTACCAAGTGGATCTGCTCCTGAACACTCAGATCTGACAGATCTGAAGCCTCCAAACCAGATCTGCGTCCTTCTCTCCCTGATCTGCGTCCTCCCCTATCAGATCTGCCACCAAACCTTCAGATCTATACTGGATCTGACAATACCTCTTCAGATCTACAGCCTCTAGGGCTGGATCTGATGTTAACCCTTCCTCAGTCTGGACTAGATACGCAATATTTCTTCGGATACGCAACTCTCAAGAAGTGGATCTGGTGCCAAACCCCGGATACGCAGCATGCAAGACTCTAGATCTGCCACATACGGGACTAGATCTGCAGTCTATCCTTTAAGGCGGATCTGAACAATAGGCAGCCGGATACGCAGCCTTACCTTCAGAAATGGACAGCGTCCTCACTCTAGGGCTAGACAACGTCCTTCTGCCTCCCAAAACAGCGTTTTCTCTGCCAATCCTGACTGCGTCCTCCTTGGACAGCGTCCTTCCTCTCCTGCAAGGATCAGCGTCCTCTCTCCAGATGAGACAGCGTCCTTCTCCTTCAAGAATCAGCGTCCTTCCTTCTCTTGCTCTGCGCAGCCACAAGAGGGCTTTCTCCTCCTCGGATATGCTTCAGAAACTGCTGCTGCTCTGCTGCTGGAACTGAAAGATGGAACTCAGAAAAACCTTACTAGGGCGGGCACTCGAAGTCCCCCGAAGCTAAGGGTGAAACCAGAAAACCTTACCAGGGCCGGCACTCGAAGTCCCCCGAGGCTAAGGGTGAGATCTCCGACCGGAGACACTAGTGCACTAAACAGTGCTGCAGACCGACTAAACAACCGGCGTGCTGAAGCAGACAAAGTCTAGCTATCAATAAGAATATCAAATCATGAATGATCAAATGGGGTGAGAGCCTCTCCTTTTATAACATCAAACTCCCTCCAAAACTTAACTCACCCTGGATCTGTGCAGTTTACCTTGGGTTAGCCTGATGCCTCCCCTCATCATATCCACGTGGACCCCCAAGGCCCCCTCTCTAAGTTACAACGTCAATCTACTAGGAAAAAGAACACTTTATTATAAAGTGAGGTGACTACAGTGAGGTGACCCCTCTTATTTCTCACTTTATTTATTATTTCTATCTAAAGCGGCAAAATAAAGCAAAAATGCAATATTCCAATTAGCAAGGCTAATTGGGAATATTACAGTCTCCCCCGGCAAAACGTTGCTTGTCCTCAAGCAACTGAAGTGAGGGGTGCTGTAAGATCTTCTCATCTTCCCAAGTGGCATCCTCATCTGGCAGATTCTTCCATCTCACCAAGAACTCTCTGATCTTCCTGCTACGCAGCTGTCTCTCCCTGGTGTCAATAATGGCCTCTGGCTGTAGTACCAAGTGCCCCTCATCATCCGTCGGAGGTAGCTCCCCGGTGACTGTCACATGCTGGCCCAGTGCCTTCTTCAGGCATGATACATGGAAAATGTTATGAATCCGGCTGCCTTGGGGCAACTCCAACTCATATGCAACCTGTCCGATCCTACGAATCACCCTGTATGGTCCATAAAAACGAGGCTTAAGCTTCTCCGCCCCCTTCTGTTTGAGTGAAGACTGGCGGTATGGCTGTAACCGCAGGTAGACCAAATCCCCTACCTCAAAGTGTCTCTCCACTCGGCCCCTGTCTGCATATAATTTCTGCTGATTTTGTGCGGTGGCTATGTTGTCCTTGAGAGTCCGAAGGATGTCTTGGCTCTCTTGGATCCATAGTTTGGCTCGCGGGGCCCTGCTAACCCCAAACATCACATCCACAAAAGATAAGGAATGATATCCATACAATGCATAAAAAGGTGTCATACCGATAGACATATGATGGGTTGTGTTGTAGCAGTACTCGCCCAGATGTAGCCATTTCAGCAACGCTCGCTGCTGCCCACTGACGTAGTTACGCAAGTAGCCCTCCAGCCACTTGTTAACTATCTCTGTCTGCCCGTCCGTCTGGGGATGATAGCTGGTGCTCGGTGTCAACTCAGTCCCTACTAGTCGAAAGAGCTCCTGCCAAAATCCACCCATAAAGCGGCTGTCCCTGTCACTAACAATGGTCTTGGGTAGACCATGCAATTTGAAAACCTCCCGGAAAAACAACTCTGCCACCTGTGCTGCCGTGTAGTGCGCCGAAATGGCGAAGAAGTGAGCATACTTCGTTAGCCGGTCAACTACCACGAAGATGCAGTCCTTGCCTTGCACTGTGGGCAAACCCGTGATGAAGTCCATCGAAACACTCTCCCACTTCCCCTCTGGAATGGGAAGCGGCTGCAACAACCCTGCAGGATGGTTCATCTCTCCTTTGTTCCGCTGGCAAACCTCACACTCCCGAACATGCTGGAGTACGTCCTCCTTGAGGCCCTTCCATGCAAATCTCTCTCGGATGGCCCTGTACATCTTGGTGAACCCCTGATGGCCCGCCAATGGTGAATCATGAGAGGCATGGAGTATTTTCTCCTTGAGCTGAGATCCCTCAGTCAAGAAGATCCGATCCCTGTAATAGATGACCTCATCTGCTACCTTGTATCTGCTATCTGCTACCTGTCCATCCAACACCTCGCATGCAAATCTATCCTTGGAATACTCAACCAGTAGTCGAGCCTTCCAATCAGCGTCCAAGCTCATGAGGGATAACGTGGCTGGTCTACGGGAAAGGGCATCTGCTACCACGTTGTTCTTCCCTTTGACATACTCTATGTCAAAGTCGAAAGCCTGGATCTTGCTGATCCACTTCTGCTGCCTCTCCTGTAACTGCTTCTGCTCCAGAAAGTACTTCAGGCTGTTATGATCTGTCCTGACTCTGAATCTGCCGCCTACCAAGTACTGCCGGAATTTGGCCAATGCATGCATGATGGCCAACATCTCCTTATCATAGATGGGGTAAAGTCTCTCGTGTGGAAGGAGCTTCCGGCTCTCGAATGCAATCGGATGACCCTCCTGCATCAAAAATGCTCCAATCCCTTCCCCTGATGCATCGCACTCTAGGATAAAGGGCTGAGTAAAATCGGGCAATGCCAGCACCGGACAACTACTCATCACCTCCTTGAGCTTATCAAAAGCTCGCTGGGCGGTATCTGTCCAACTGAATGCCCCCTTCCTCGTCAGCTCTGTGAGAGGTGCAGCAAGCTGTGAGAAGCCCTTGACGAACTTCCTGTAGTAAGTACAGATGCCAATGAACCCTCTAAGCTCTGTCACATTCCGCGGCTCTGGCCAGTCCCTGATAGCCCGGATCTTCTCGTCATGGACTCTCACCCCGTCCACTCTTATGATGTGTCCCAAATACAACATCTCTGTCAATCCAAACTCACACTTGGAGAGTTTGGCAAAGAACTGCTGCTCCTCCAGAATGCGCAAGACTGTCTCAATATGCTGGAGGTGCTCCTCCCAGGTCCTGCTGTATATGAGAATATCATCAAAGAAAACCAGCACGAACTTCCTCGGATGATCCCTGAAGATATGGTTCATGCAAGACTGAAAAGTGGCAGGTGCATTGGTCAGCCCAAATGGCATGACCAGAAACTCAAAGTGCCCATAATGACACCTGAAAGCAGTCTTGGGAATGTCCTGTTCCCGCATGCGTATCTGATGGTACCCGGACCTCAAATCAATCTTTGAGAAGAATCGTGCTCCTCTCAACTCGTCCATCAACTCATCGATCCTGGGAATGGGGTACCTGTTTTTCAAAGTCTTCTTGTTCAGAGCTCTGTAATCAATGCACATGCGTAATGTGCCATCCTTCTTCTTCACTAGCACTACTGAAGAAGCGAAAGGACTGGTGCTGGGTCGAATGTGCCCAAGGGCCAGCAGCTCCTGAATGGCCCGCTCTATCTCATCCCGATAGGCCTTGGGATGCCGATAAGGGGTGGTGATCACTGCCTGTATCCCTTGCTCCAACTCGATCGTGTGCTCAAACCCCCGATCTGGTGGCTGTCCTGGTGGAATGTCTCCAAAAACTACTGCATACCTGTCGAGAAGAGTCTGTAGATCGGGGTGCACCGCCCTTCCCGTATCTACTATCTCTGAAGCCCGCAACTCGACTGCCCACTCTATATCTCCCCTGCGGAATGTCGCATCCATGCTGTGTGCCGATACTGTCTGGGGCGGATATGTGTTCTGTCCTCGGATCTTCTCATGCCTCCCCGTCTTGGGATCATCCCACTCCATTTCCAAGGCCTTCCAATCTGTTGTGACTTTCCCCAGAGTGATAAGCCACTGCACTCCCAATATCACATTGGTGTCCGGAATGTCCACCACAAAGAAGTGATCGGTCAAAGTATAGGTGCCCATCGTCACTGATAACTCTGGTACATATCGAGCACAAGCCATGGTCTGATCTCCTGGAACCAAAACCGAAAACCCATCAAAGCTCTCCGTGGGTATGCCTCTCCGTGCGACCATCTGGGCATCGATGAAATTGTGGGTGGCCCCACTGTCAACTAGAACTGAGACACGCTGTCCCCGCACTGTCCCGCGTACGCGCAATGTCAGATACTTGGGGACTCCTCGTAATGCTGCTAGAGCTCCCCCAGTAGGTGCAAATGATGCCTCTCCTGCATCGGGTGGCGGTGGCGGTAAAGCACTCTGCGCTGCATAACACTCTCCCGCCTCCTCATCATCCAACTCATCCTCTTCTCCACTGCCCTCGGAGAAGACCTCTATGAAATGTGCCTTCCCTGCTGTGCACTTGTGTCCTGGTGCCCATGGCTCCTGGCAGGTGAAGCACAATCGCTTCCGTCTCAGCTCTCTCCTAGCCTCATCATCATACTGTCCTCGTCCGGGATTCGCCTTGGGAGGCGGAACCCTCATGTCCTTACCCTTAGGCTGGAAAGCCTGTCTCTGGGGATAAGGTGGCCGAGTCCTGGGCAATACATCCTGTAGGTCACGGGCCCTGCTGATAGCATCCTGAAGTGTAGCCGGTTTGTTTGACCGGACTAGACCACGAAGTGGTTCCGACAGCCCGTCCAAAAACATCGTGATCAACCGAGCTGCTGATATGTCAGGCACCATCACTGAAACCCTCAGAAAGTCTGAGATGTATGCTTCTGCACTACCTGTCTGTTTGAGCTTGGTCAGCTCGAGGAAAGGCTGATTCGGGTCCTTCTGATCAAAACGTTTCACCACCCTCCTGGTGAACTCAGCATATGTGGTCACTGTGGAATGCCCCAGTGTTGTCAACCCATGAAACCACCAGTTCTGGGCCTCACCCTCTAGATGTAATGCAGCCATCTTAATGGCCTCCTTCTCTGGCATCTGGTTAAGCTGAAAATAGAGGTCTAGTTTCTCCACCCAAGACCTGGCTGTGGTCTTTGGTGACCCATCAAACATCGGCAAATGAAATTTGCTGGCTGCACGGTTATTATCACGGTGGGAGCCCCGTCCCTTATTTCGATCATGAGGCTTACCGCCGCTTCGGAACTGCAGATATTGATTGAAAGGGAGAGCATCCATGAATTCCTGTCCCATGCTTCGCCAATCTGCAAACCAAACTGCATGAAGATCGAGACCCCCATCTCTTGATGCCGTTTGCTCCTCTTCCTCTACCGGGAAAGTAGGCATAGTAGGTCGCGTGTCCATGGAATCGACCTTCTGCGCTGTCACAATGGGAATAGCATCTGGTATGCAACTAGACGTTCCCGATCCTTCCCCACCTGAAAAACCCTAGGGGGTTCCTTCTGCGTCCCCTCTGCAATCTTCTTCATATCCTGCATGAATACATCCATCTTCTCTGCAAACTTTGCAAACATGGCCTCCATTGGATTCTGCCTTTCTGTCTCTGAATCAGAATCACTTCCCCCAAAGAAACGGGGGTGACCCCTGGATGTCATAGACTGCTAGCACCACAGGCTGAGCCAGAACTATGCTCTGATACCACTGTAATATCCCCAAATGGGGACTAACCAGTAATAAACAGAAATACACCAATACAGATATAGGAAATATAATGTTGAACCAGATCACTGAATCATAACACATGGAATACCAGAAACTGAGCCATTTTATTGATCAGAAAATACATAGAGAGGAGTACAATAAATCAGAGCAAGTGCACCTATCCTTGCCCTAGGCAAGTGGAGACCCTCTCAACAGACAAATGGCTGCAACAAGGACAGCATCCTAGCTGCTCTGCAAGCTGAAGATGAACTGCGCTGGAGCTGGGGCTGTAGACTGCAAACCCTCCACAATAGAAAACGCTGTCTCTGCTAGTGACAGCGCAGGAAACCCTCCAGACAATAGATCAGCCACTGAATGCTAGAAAACGCTGTTGAGCCTGCCTCTCCCAAGTCTGCCCCTCAGATCAGCGTCCTACCAAGTGGATCTGCTCCTGAACACTCAGATCTGACAGATCTGAAGCCTCCAAACCAGATCTGCGTCCTTCTCTCCCTGATCTGCGTCCTCCCCTATCAGATCTGCCACCAAACCTTCAGATATCTTTGGATCGAAATGTCGGAAGGGTTTCAATGCGGGTTCGGGATCGATGTTAACCCCTAACATGCGGACTAGATGCGCATTATTTCTTCGGATCTGCCCGACTCTCGGTGTGGATCTCGTTGGCTCCCAGATCACGCAGCATGCAAGACTAGATGCCACGTACGGGATGATCACGCGGATCTCGCTTCCCAAAATTTGAATCTAGCAGTAAGCCTTGAATCTGCAGCCCCTTACCTTCAGAAATGGACGGCGTCCTCACTCTAGGGCTAGACAGCGCCCTTCTGCCTCCCGAAACAACGTTTTCTCTGCCAATCCTGAACTGCGTCCTCCTTGGACAGCGTCCTTCCTCTCCTGCAAGGATCAGCGTCCTCTCTCCAGATGAGACAGCGTCCTTCTCCTTCAAGAATCAGCGTCCTTCCTTCTCTTGCTCTGCGCAGCCACAAGGGGGCTTTCTCCTCCTCAGATATGCTTCAGAAACTGCTGCTGCTCTGCTGCTGGAACTGAAAGATGGAACTCAGAAAAACCTTACTAGGGCGGGCACTCGAAGTCCCCGAAGCTAAGGGTGAAACCAGAAAACACGGTAGGCATAAGTCCAGGCTAAGAGGTGAGATCTGCGTGGAACACTCGTGCACTAAAGCGATCTTTATGCGCTGAGCCAGGCACTAAACAACGAGCGTCTTTAAAGCAGACAAATCAAGTATCAAATAGAATAATAACAAATCATGAATGATCAAATCAGAGGTGAGAGCCTCTCCTTTTATAACATCAAGCTCCCTCCAAAACTTAACTCACCCTGGATCTGCGCAGTTAACCTTGGGTTAGCCTGATGCCTCCCCTCATCATATCCACGTGGACCCCCAAGGGCCCCTCTCTAAGTTAGATCGTCCAGTCTCTTGGGAAAAGAACACTTTATTATAAAGTGAGGTGACTAAAGTGAGGTGACCCCTCTTATTTCTCACTTTATTTATTATTTCTATCTAAAGCAGCAAAATAAAGCAAAAATGCAATATTCCAATTAGCAAAGCTAATTGGGAATATTACATCACATAACCTAGGAGATCAAGATATGTTCCAGCAAGGGAGAAGTCTGACCTCAGTGCGTATTAAAGGATTGAAGTTTGGTGCGAAGAGAAGTGTCAAGTCAGCAAAGAAGGGTCTCATTACTGTGGAAAATCCTAAATTTGGATTCCTACTGCAACAAATCTGAATTACTTCTCCTATTATTTTCCATAATTATTTCATTACAGTGAAATATCGAAGTAATTACTGAAGCAATCTACACAAACAATGTTGCGGAATAAATCAAAGTGCTGAAACAAACTGAACAAAATACAATGAAAAACATCCACATTTGACAAAGTTATTTTTGGACTAAGTCCCCGGAAAAACCCAACTCGAGAAAACCAGTGTAGCAGATCCGAGGGTTTTGTATTATTAAGCAGCATAATCTTGAGTACAACTAGGGTGTCAATATCTGGCTCACCCTTCAGAGAAAATCTCGGCAACAGAAGAAATGTGAGATATACCTCACTCTTCAAGTCCCCAGCTGATCCGGAGCAGCGTTGGTGAAGCCCCTCTCTGCCTTTGCATGATGCCTACGCTGCTACTGCGTAAGGCTGTGTGGGCAAGCTATGGAACTGCGTCACCTCCTCTGCAACAATAAAGCTGATATGGAACTGAGTTTTGGCCCTCCTGGCTCAGAAACCCCAACTTCCAACTATCTCCGAACTAAATCTAGAAGGCACTGCGTCTGTGTGATCCCCTTAAGGGACTGTGTCACCCCTCCAGATGATTGTGCTGCCTCTACTGCGTCACTATTGCCTCTCTCTCTGAAATGTACTATGAGTCCTCCTGACCTGTCACTGCATCTGCCCCTCTGGAACTGATCACTAGATCGAAATCACTTAGCCAACCCTGCCCTAGTGATTCGATCTTGATCAAAAGTTGTGTCTCTCTCACAAGCTTGAAAATGCCAAATACTCAATGTGTTTTCCATAGGCCCCTCACCCTCCTTATAATCTTTCGTTGACCCTTCAACGGCCGAGATTAAAACATAATCAAGGGCTAAGATTAACTGGGAGTTGATCCATGACTTTTTCTAGAAGATTCACACTTAGTTTAATTAATACCCTTTAATTAATGAGTTTCCCTAAGCTTAGACTTAGGAAAACATTAAAAAACGATTAATTAATTTAATTAAACCATCTCTAAGTGGAATTTTCCAAAATACTTTCTGGGTATTATGGAATACATGTGTCTTAGCCTATATACAAAATTACAAGGCTAGAGCACATTCGATGCTACCATAAATCAACACTCCCTCTTAGCAAGGAAAGTGCTCTAGCAATACAACTCTATGTGCTGCTCTAACTTCTGTAACATCTACTGTTGTGTTGTTGATGCTGCTCACCAACACTGCACAAATGTTGCAACTGCACTGTTGATGACTCTGCATGCTGCTGCCAACTGCTATTGTACTACAACTCTCTCTGAATTCTACAACCATGCTGATGCACTGCGTTGCACCACTGTGCACTACATTGGTGTTGCTCCATTGCTGCTACTATTGCTCAACTGTTGCTGCTACTGCACAGTTGCTAATTGCAACAGAAAAACATCCGAAATTGGACAAGTAATACTGCATCTGAATAATAAGACTGTCTGTTGCTAACTTTTGCACTAGCTCTCTGAAACTGCTGCTCTGCACTTCGTGAGCACTGCATTGCACTGCGCTGCACCTATGTGCTTTGTGTTGCTTCTCAACTGCTGCTACTGCTGCTCTTCTTCTACGCTAATTAGACTCTAATGTTGCTAGCCACTACATTGTCTCTTCCTCTTCTGTTGCAACTGTCCATCATGTTACTGTCTTAAGGCTCTCATAGCTCGTATGTGATCCAAGAGTTCAGAAATACTCAAGGATCCTGCCTCTTGTAGATTCTGGATCTACAACTCCAAGTCAGCCCACTTCCCTCCTTTCAGAATATGAGCTAACATAGCACAATCAGTGTCTGCCTCAATCTTAGCAGCTTTGGCTTGAGGATCTTGCTTCTCCTCCTTGACCTTTTTCTTAAGAGGACATTGTGTGGCATAATGTCCCATTTCCCCACACCTAAAGTACTTGATCTTGGACAGATATTTCTTCTTCTACCATTGTTGCCGCTTTGATGTAATGGTTTTGTTTTATTCCTCCTCCTTCTTGACTTTCGAATCGTTGTTTCCATCCTGAATATGGATTTTGAGGAGATCTCTCCTCAGCTCTTCTTGCTACAAGGCTGCCCACATTGCTTCCCATCCTGGGATTTTTTCTCTACCTAGAATGATCTGGACAAAGACCTGATAGTCTTCTGAAATAGAGTTCAGAGTGAGCCTTACCAGCTCTGAGTCTCTAGGTGCTGACCCCACTACCGACAGTTGGTCTCGGTTATCCTAAATTCGAGACAGGAAAGAGTCAAAACGCTCTCCCTTCTTCATCCTGGTGTTACACATCTTCTCCTCCAGATACATCTTTCGCTACTCGGAAGATCCTTGATATAGCTTTTCCATCCCTACCCACATTTCTCTAGCAGTGTTATTTCCTGCTATGTGGGGTATGATGTGATCCTTTACGCCATCTAGGATCAATTGTTTGGCTCTTGCCATGTACTTCTTGAAGGCTCTCAGATGTGTTGCATCCAGCAGCTCTGCAACTGCGTTGTTAATGAGGGCCTTTAGATCATGCTCATTAAGGACAAATTGAATCATTGACTTCCAAATAACATAGTTGGAGGCACCCTCCAATCTATCTTGGTCACGCAATTCGTTGTTGGCCATCTCCTCAAATATCGACTTCTCCCTCTAACCCTCTACTCAACTAGACTTACGCACTCCTTGAGGAGTAAGTCAATGCTTCTACTGCTACACAGGAAAGAACTAAACTTCTTTGAGTAAGAGAACTCTCTGAGGTCAAGAAGTCCCCAACTGTGTTTTTCGGAAATTTTCTGATGATTATGCACCAGCACTCATTGTTGTGCAGCTAATGCATCCTTCAGGTATGTTGGTCTGCTATGCTTCCTCTTTTGCAACTGAAAAAAGCTTACCCCTTTGTCAACTCTCTCAGAGGGAGCTTTCTCTATGCTGGATTGCCCTCCTGGCCTGGACTGCGTAATTACTGTGGTGGTCTACTATTACTTACACAGTTCCCAGTCCCTTCAGCGTTGATCTACTGGTTCACTCTTGTTTCTCCTGCACTTCAGCTTGAATAAGCTTTGATACCATGCGGAAAATCCTAAATCTGGATTCCTACTACAACAAATCTGAATTACTTCTCCTATTATTTTCCATAATTCTTTCATTGCAGTGAAATATCGAAGTAATTATTGAAGCAGTCTACACAAATAATGTTGTGGAATAAATCTAAGTGCTAAAACAAACTGAACAAAATACAATGAAAAACATCCACATTTGACACAGTTATTTTTGGACTAAGTCCCCTGAAAAACCCAACTAAGGAAAAATGGTGCAGCAAATATGAGGGTTTTGTATTATTAAGCAGCAAAATCTTGAGTACAACTAGGGTTCCAATATCCGGCTCACCCTTCAGAAAAAATCTCGACAACAGAAGAAATGTGAGATATACCTCACTCCACAAGTCCCCAGCTGATCTGGAGCAGCACTGGTGAAGCCCCTCTCTTCCTCTGCATGATGCCTACACTGCTACTTCATAAGCCTGTGTGGGCAAGCTATGAAACTGTGTCACCTCCTCCTCTGCAATGATCAAGCTGATCTAGAACTGAGTTTTGGCCCTCCTGGCTTAGAAACCCCAGCTTCCAGCTATCTTCGGACTGAATCTAGAAGGCACTGCGTCACTTCGTCATGATCCCCTTCAGGGACTGCATCACCCCTCCAGATGATTGTGTTGCCTTTACTGCGTCACTGCTGCCTATCTCTTTGAAATGTACTCTTGGTCCTCCTGACCAGTCACTGCATCTACCCCTCTCTGGAACTAATTACTAGATCGAAATCACTTAGCCAACCCTGCCCTAGTGATTCGATCTTGATCAAAAGTTGTGTCTCTCTCACAAGCTCGAAAATGCCAAATGCTCAATATATTTTCCATAGGCCCCTCACCCTCCTTATAATCTTTTGTTGACCCTTCAACGACCAAGATTAAAACATAATCAAGGGCAAAGATTAACTGGGAGTTAATCCATGACTTTATCTAGAAGATTCACACTTAGTTTAATTAATACCCTTTAATTAATCAGTGTCCCTAAGTTTAAACTTGGAAAACATTAAAAAACGATTAATTAATTTAATTAAACCATCTCTAAGTGGAATTTTCCAAAATCCTTTCTGGGTATTTGGAATGCATGTGTCTTAGCCTATATACAAAATTACAAGGCTAGAGCACATCTGATGCTACCATAAATCAACAATTACAACAAAGTGAAAGGGCTCTCTTATACTAGGTCTCGAGTATGCTACATCTTTGTACAAGGTTTGCAATTTAGTGAGAGATAAAGGATTGTAAACAAGAGCAGAGAATTGGGTAGACGGGCTGCCTTAGAAAACGTTGAATTTGCCTAGAGGACGAAGTAAGACAGGTCGAGGAACAGTGATTGGGTGACCAAAGAAAGGAATCAAAGGCTAGGGAATGAGCTTCTCTAGGGATGGTGCATAACAGTGCAAAAAAAGAGAAGATCAACATAAGGAGCCTAGAAGAGCAGTGACAAGGTCTTGGAGGCATACTAAAGTCAAGGGTCTATGTCATTGTCATGGTACTCATCAATTGAAGATATATAAGAAGAATTACTTTTGGGTTTTCCTCTCCAAGAGGGAGGGGTTTTGGCCCTCGCTTGAAGAGCCTAAACTTTGTGTCTCTTTTGTTTTGTTATTTGACTTGAGAAAGACATAATAAGTTAACGAAGATAAGATATAAGTAAGAGAAGCATAACAAGTTCACAAGTAATTATCAAGAAGAGAAATTGAATTAAACACCCTAATTTCTCAACACAGTATTGCTATACGAGGGGACCTCTCATAAGAATTCATTTCCATGTATTCAGAGGAGACATTTTCATTGATATGTTCAATGATTTCACTTTCTTCGAGGACTATGTCTATCCTCCTCTTCCATGCAAGGAATTTCGATGACCCATTTCAGATTATAGATCTCCTTGCAAAACGAAGCCATTTTACCAAATTTGATTATAGAAAGAAAGATACTTACTTGACAAGTGAAAATGAAATCTTTAACTTGATCACTTTGATGGTGCTTGATGAGGATGTTTTGAAGCTTCCTCGGATGATATTTTTCAAGGATAAGGAGGGGATCCTTGTTGCAATGATAGGAAGCTTTTGAAGATGGTGATAATGCCTTCTCACCTTCGACTTCTTTGGTAGTGAGTGAGTGTAGATCAGAAATGCTTCTAGGGTTTCGATTTTTTCCAAGATGATGTGATCTTCTTCTTGAAAGTACTTTGAGCTATCTTTCTTTGTTGATAACTTGATGAGGGTCTTTGTGGTCTTTTGATGATGACTATAAGATCCAACACTTTTACTGTTGTAGACTTCTAGTTGCCTTCATTTGTAGATTTATTTTCCTTGAGTAGAAATAAGGCTTTGGCCGTGAATATTTTGATTGATGATCCCAAGACTTCTTCTGAAGTAGGCATTCTTTTTCTTTTATCTAGGGTTTGATTGTAGATCTTGAAATTTCTCTTTGATATCCTTCAACTTGTTTTGATTCCATTCCTCAAAATTGATCCTTGAGTATCTCTTTAATTACATGCCCTTTTCTTGACTTTGCCACCTTATCTCTTATACCATGTTGACAAATCCAGGGCATCGTGAATTAAGTGATTTCTCTTCATTAGTAACTGCTTGTGAGTGTTTTTACTTCATTAACTTAGGATCTTATCTTTGCTTAAGTTATTAGTGTTCTTCTTCATCAAACAGCTACCAATGCATGAACATAAATAGACACGAGACACAGAATGTAGGCTATGAGCTAGGGCCAAAACCTCTCTCTTTGAGAGGAAAACCCGCACAAATTCTTCTTATAGAGATTCCAATTTACGAATACCAAGACGAAAACCCTTGACCTATTAGCCACTCCAAGACCAAGATACACATTCTCTAGTCAATCCTCTTTTTGACTCCTCTTCCATCGAGATCTTCATCATTGCCTTGGTACCGAGATCTACATCACTGCCTTGACCACATTGTTTCCTTCACCGAGCCCTTATCACTGAGATAATATTTCATCACAATAGTATCACCAACAAACTCTTGTTTCCTTTCTGCACTTGATGTGACACAGAGACATAGAGAATCTTCACACTAATGTAGCACCTTGGTGTCCCTTCATTCATCCAAATTTCTTCATTGTGATTTGTCTTGTTGCCACTGTGATCTGAGCTTTAGAGGGATCCAATTTCCCTTCAATACTTTGTCTCCCAAACTACCTTCTTATATGCAATGTTCCACCGAGTTTCTGGGACGGGGAAAAGCGGGAGCGGGGATACGCACAAGGGGGACGTATATAAGCAACCCCAAAATTTAGGGAAATTTTAGGGAAACAGGGGGGGCATCAGAGCCATAAAAATCATAAAATTATTAAAAATTTAACATATAAAATAAAAAATAAAAAATAAAAAATCCCAACAATATGTTAATAAGTAAATTAGTAGATAGTAAATCTTATTAGTTATGAAATGCACATCTAAATATGATCATCATTTCGTATTAGACTATTGTGAAGTAAAATTATCATTTGACATTTCTACAATCATCAATGTAAATCTAAAAATAAATTACTAAATTGAATCTATCATTTGACATTATGCAATGTTCCATCTAAATTCATCATTTGGCAATGGGCATTAATATTATGCAAGGTACATCTAAATTAAATTCATCATTTGGAAATTGAAACTATGCAATGCACATCAAAAATTAAATTCATCATATGACAATGCCATCTGAAGTCTAAAACAACCATAGAAAATTGAACTAAAAACAAACATAGAAAGCAGTGAAATACAAAATTTGTTTTTTTTAATTGTTATTAGCAAAAAAATTCGGGGGATGCATCCCTCTTGCATCCCCCCTACATCCCCTCATCCCTCCCATAAGAGAGACGCATTTCGTCACCAGAAAAATGCCCCCCTAGAGTTTCCCCAAGTTTTCCAAAAAAGGGGATGTTGGGAAAGTTTCCCCATCTCGAGAGCGTGGGGGAGCGGGGAAGCACGTCCCCCACCCTGGGGGACGCGTCCCCGTGGAACACTGCTTATATGTTACTGCCCATCTGAAATACAGAGAGACATCTGAGTTGTCTTCTCTGTGGAGATCTGAACTGTGCACTGTAACTTCCATTTGAATTCAAAGTGAGATCTGAATTCTTATAGACTAAGATCATCCCTTACTGTCCCTTCATTTCTTTGTTGTCCCTTCCATCGAACTTATCTTCTGTAATACTCATCCGAACAACTCAGAGAGATCCGAAATCTGAACTGTGGAAATGTGGATTGCCTACACGCCTATATATAGTCATTTTCCCATCAATATAAGTCAGTGGTCATTTTGAATAGACGTGTCTCCTTATAATGTGAGCTAACATGAGTTTCTTATTCTTTCTTGAAGCCGACATGAAGAGGAAAACCATGCTTGTCTTTGGAGTGCTATTTTACAGTTTAGAATACATTTGACATATCCCCAAGTTAGGGTTCTTTATACATAACATTGACTCTTTGGCATATCCTAAGGCTTTCAATGGGAGCCATCTAAAATAAACCTCTTGCTCATGAAACCTGTTGTCGCACAGAATGTCTAGGCACCGCAACAACGGCTCAGATCGGGGGCTGTCACCCTGATCCCCAATCTCTCTATCTAAGTTGTCTCCTTGCAAGCTAAGGGAGGTAGACCCTAACGAAAATGAAGAAGGAGAACTGATTGGAAACCAACCAATTCAGGGGACAGTTAAATGACCAAGTACTTGTTAAGATTAACGAGATTTTACAGATCCAATTATATTTGAAACTTTAAAACCAGTGCCTTGTGGAGTCAAAATATCTCGTTATGAAATTAAAGTCAAGTAATTGATATGTAACTGTTGCTGTAAAAAATCAATCCACCACAGTGATATTCAATAAAACACCCTCACAATTATGCATTAACAATATTTGATAAAGACATGTAATTTATCATCACTTAAAGAATTTCCAAAGCTGACTTAAACAATTAACTACCGATTTCAAGTAATTTAAAATCATAATTAAAGCTCATCAATCACAACTAAGCATAAAAATACTTTGAACCAACAATTTAAATTCGAAACAAAAATAAATATTATCATGAGGGTACCATCAAATTTAAATATCAGATATTTTCAATATTTCCAAATTTATAATATTCCAAATAATTCCAATTTAGAAATCTATAGTCAAATTCTAGATAAAGAGAAATTTAAAGTTCACTTTTGACTATGAGAAATTTTAGATCCAAAAACCACTTTATTAAAAAATTTTGACCATTTTCTTATTTTTTAAAGTTTAAAAAATATGAAAAATCTCAAAGACTAAAATCCTAAGCTATGAAACTAGAAATTAAAAATGAATAAATCTAAGACTAAAGCTAAAGTTAAAAAATATATATATATATTTAAAATTTTAAAATCTCTTTAAAAAAAGAAAAAAAAATCTAAAGTTAAAAAAATAAAAAATGAAATATATAATTCTAAAATTAAAACACTGACTCAGCAAAATCGGATTTTAAAACTAAGACTAAAGTTAAATTAAATAAAATCTAAAATCTAAATTTCAAACTAAGACTAAAACTATAAAAATCTAAAACTAACGTAAGGTTTAAAAAATCTAAAGTCTAAATCAAAAAACCAAACTAAAAAAATGAAAAAATCACATATACGATGAGTTTTGGTTTTATGTGTGCAGGTCAAAGGAAGAAATCGACGACATGAATAAGGGAGAGAATCCACAAGAGAAAGCAAGAGGAGCCGACATCGTAGAGGATGGAGGGTTGCTGAGCGGACCGCGGGGGTAGCGTGGCAAAGGCTAAAAGAAAACGCACACAGGGTGGACGGAAAGGCAGTGAGGATGTGAGCAGTTGCAGCGTATGGATAGCAGAGAAAAAGAGTGTACGGATAGACAGCAGCAAAGTACGGACGGCAGGGGCAAGGAATGATTGCAGAGAGAAACAAAGGGTTGCATACTTGGCCAGTGAAGGAGAGAAAGGAAAGAGAGGGGGTAGCAACGGATTTATTCAGGCAAGACTAGCGTACATTAAAAAAAAAATCTTCACTCAGCAAATTAAAATTTTTCCAATATAGCGCATATTTTCAAAATATTGATTTGGATGCACCTGAGATTCACACTTTTGCAGCAAAATTATGCTAAAATCTGGAAGCATAACTGATCTTGAGGCCAGATCTTACCCTCCGGGGCCTAGATCTGCCTCAGATCTGAAAATTTTTCTGAGAATTTCTCTGTAAATCTGCACAAAACCATAAAAAACGCAAAATTATGCATAGAAAAATAAACCCTTAAACCCTAGAGAATATTTGCAAATTTACAGATCAGAGGCCCTCATGGCTAGATTTAAAACCATTTTGCACAATAAATAAAAAAGAGAAATTAAAATAGGCACAAGCTCAAGAAGACCTTGCAAAAACAAAAATTTCGTAAAATAGCTTTAGGAATTAGAAAACAATGGGCTTTTTCAGATTTTCTGAAATCTAAGAGTCGGTTGATCTAACTGAATATTTCCCCAAACGCTCAGATCTTGAAAAATGATCTCTGCACACCTAGATCCAAAATTTAGATTGATAGAGATTGAAGAAATAAACATGAGATTTTTCAGAAAAATAGATAACTAATATTTCCATTAAATCAAAATGCAATTTTAGAAACCCAGAAAACTGCACAAGATACCTGTATGAAAATTAATCCATAAAGACCATCAACCATCAAATGCCAATAGAAGTAGCAGAGTTTAGAGACAATATCACCACATAGATCTGGAAAAGGAACACCAAAGTTTGTAACCCCAAAGTCTTTATGTTTTATTCATCAAAAAATCACAAGAGCTTCCAAGAGCAAGTGCACGATTCAAAAATCAGATGAATGAAACACTAACAAAGACCTCTAATTTATAAGATAAAATCTCCAACGGCTAGTTCGGTTGATCCATGTCAAAGTAATTTTGACCGTCGAAAAAGATTTAATCATCTTTTAATATGGACCGTCGAAATTATAATTTTGAGGAAATTCGAATTTATCATTTAATTTAATTTTAATTAACTCAAAAATAATATTTTTAAGTTAATTACCTCAAAATTTTGACTTTGACTTAACCACCAAGGCCCAAGGGTCTAAAATTTCTTGAAACTCTCAATATTCCCTTGGCCTAGGACCTTTAAAAATTTATTTTTTAAGGACCTGCGAATTTTGCCTTTGAAGAATTTTAAAACACCTAGGACTAAAAATTAATTAAATTTCTGGCTTAGGATTTTTAATTAATTTGCCCAGCAAATTTAATTAATTCACTGAGAGGGTATTTAATTATTTTTCCAACCCTCTTTACATAAGATAAAACAATTAGACACACAAATGGGGAATACCCATTCGTATAAACTCTAAAAAATCTACCAAATTCTGCAACTCAAAACATGATCTAGTAGACCAAGCAGCTTGTAATAAAATAATCTAGCCAATTAGCTATAATTATTCCCAAACTACTTTTACAAAGACTTGATAGAAAACATTAAGACTCACTTAGCATCTTGATGACAAAATCCACCCTAGCTTTGGGGTGAGGTTGGAGGAGAAAACTCTGTTGATCACTCGTGTCGAAAAACATAAATGAATCAGCGAAACAAAAAACCTCCTAGGATAGAAATCATCACCAAAATACTAGGCTTACCTAGGTTGTTACATACATAGTAATCTTACTTAGATCATTTACATCATAAACATGCAGAATGGGTTTACATCATTTATAAAATTGTCGTCTGACAAAATGAAATCTGAATGGCGCAAAAATCTTGAACATGATGAATCCCATCTGAAAAAATGGAGGTGTACTGCTATGGGGTCGTTGACAAAGTGTGGTCAACAAAACCCATGAAACAAGGCATTACAAAAATATTTGTATTCTCTTCTTTTCATCATTTACAAAATCACAATTACAATGTCATTATGAAGACCGGACCTAGTTACATTTTACAACACCCATGACTCAAACAAAATCTTGACTTGACATGTTATGTTTTTTCTATCTTATGTTAATGTTTAGAGAGTGATATTAATGACAAAGATTCCTATACAAATCTAGAGATAATGACAAAGATACATTTGGATATTAATGTTTAGAAAGTGATATTAATGACAAAAATCTTGATTTTCCAAGAAGACTAAAAAATTAGACATTTCTCATGGCGTCAAGAGGCCCAAGCATTAGTAGTAGATAATAGATTTGCTTGTCTTTTCTAGTTTCTAGTAGTTTTTATAATTGTTGACCCTTTCATATTTATTATGATATTTTTTGTAAACAATATATGACAATTTAAGTTTCAAGTTTGAAGTTGGCAATTATATCTCATTCGTAATGAATTATGAATATGATTCTTCGTGAAAGTTGAAAGTTGTTTCATTTCATTTTATAACATTTCATTTCATGTTAGATATTCTTTGTTGTAATGGTTACACTCAACTTACAAGTACAACTTTGGTGATCAATAATGATAAATGTTATATATTGAATTTTGAAAGCTTGAAACTTTAAAATTGATGAATCATGAGACTCAATATGTTCATGTTGTATGTTACTAACTTGTGGATGTGGTTGATGAAAATTGTAACTTCTAGATGATTGATGTTATATGGTTCAATCTATACTTTTATGCTTTTTATATCTAATTCATCATTCTACATGCTTTTGTTGACAAATATGCATCAATATATATATATATATAGAGAGAGAGAGAGAGAGAGAGAGAGAGAGAGAGAGAGAGAGAGATTCACTACACAATTCGCTCCCAAACCGGGAGCTTCTGAAAATGTCGCACCCGCTCCCACTCCCAAGTAACCATGAGCCTAACTCCACACTAATTAGGCATTCATGTTCTTTTTAAAATTTAAATCAACATCAGCAATTCCTATGAGATCACCCATCCCAGTACTCCTCTAACCCAAGCATGCTTCATTGGAGACTTCCAATGAGATTCCGTGCATTAGTGGTGGTATGATTGCAGCCTACACTTTTCGTGTTATGCAATGCATCAGATTTCAAAAGCTATCACCTTTGTAATATGCAATGAGGGATAACTGAAATAAAGAAATTTATACACTAAAAATTTATTGAACCATGATACCTGCTGTTGCAGATCAGTAACTTTCTGTTCCATGGCGCAAACTTCCTCTTGAAGCTGTTCTATTTCATTGTGGTAACGGTTTATAACCTCTCTTGCCTCTCTTAACTCAGTTTCCAAGTCCTGAAACGATGATGGAAAATTCTCTCTACTGCAAAAAAGTACAATATTCAGATATGAGAATAAGTAGAAATTACATATAGCAATTCACAGACATAAATTGATTTTCTTTATTCTCTTGGATTCTTTTATATTATCACGAACACAGGGTAAGGATCCAGGGATCCAGAATCATATGTTGTTGCATTTCTTATAAAAGGTTCAAGGGACAACCAGAGATAAGACTTTCTGCAGAAAAAAATATACTAAAGCCATTGAATGTCATAAATTCCAAGCCTCAACCAGATTAGTATCTACATCTCCCCTGCAGCTAACAGACTTTCCAGTCACATCTGCAAAGTATATACTAATGGCACTTATATGCAGCAGCGTATCCTAAAGCAAAGCAAATAATGAAAATGAAAAAGAAATGTGTGTACTAAGCATCATTTTGATTAAACATGACAGCAATAGACAAAATCAGCAATATCCCATTTTAACTCATTGGAACATATCTAGTTCCCCGCAGCCTTTACCAGGACAATAAAATAGGTATGTACTGTCAGGATGTTCTGACATAGAGACAGGTCAAGGGAAGGTGAGTTTTGAGTTTTAATGATACATAAATGGTAGGCCTGTGGCCTGTCCATTTCATCAACACAGATCTCTAAGGAAATAAATAATGCTCTCTACTGCTAATCACCAAAAGGCAAAAAATATAATGGCTCTGCTTCATATTTGCTTCATTACTCCACTACTTGCTGCAGTAGACATACCTCTGTTCAACAGAGGCTCTCCAAATCTGTACTCAGGATATTCTGACGTAGAGACAAGTCAATGGAAGGTGAATTCTGAGTTTTAATGATCCATAAATGGGAATGTACTGTCTGGATGTTCTGACATAGAGACAGGCCAAGGGGCAGTGAGTTTTAAGTTTTAATGATCCAAAAATGTGTATGTACTGTCAAGATGTTCTTTCGTAAAGACATGTTGAGGGAAGGAAAGTTTTGAGATTCAATGATCCATAAACGATAGGCCTATGGCCTGTCCATTTCGTCAACACAGATCTCTGCAGAAATAAATAATGCTCTCTGCTGCCAATCACCAATAGGCATAAAAAATAATGGCTCTATTTCATATTTGCTTCACTACTCGACTATTTGCTTCCAGTAAGCATACCTCTGTTCAGCAGAGGCTCTCCAAACCTGTTCTCAAACTGCAAGTTCTGTCCACACATCGAATGGAAAACATGTGGCAGCATTGTAGCTATACTCCAGTGATCAAATAAATGAATAATTGGGTAGATACAATAACGTTGTAGTGTATGGTAATGTAACTAATTGAAATGTTATGTACTCATACAAACCCACCACAAAATAATGAACACCCAACAAGAAGCAACTGCAAGATTGGATGTAGAATGTGGTTAATCAATGAACTAGCAACACACTCAACCAGTCATTTAAATCAATGAACAAAGCTAGGCTAACAATGTAGTTCTGTTATAGTTCCCGTGGTTTACATATAATAAAAAAATGGATTAAAACCAAAACAATGTCAAGTGAACACAACGATTAACACAATGAGACACGAAAGATTTTTTTTTTTTACACTGGAAATCCAAATGGGAAAACCAAGTTCTATGAGATTTTCATTGAGGGGAATCAAAAAGAAAAAGGTAAGCTATGCATAAAAAACATTATGCATTTGTACTCATTAGCAGAAACAAATTTACAGCTGGATTGAACTCAAGAACAATCTTTGCACATGCATGGCCAGACACAATGTCTCCTTTGTCCTATAATCTTTGAGTTGACTGCCTCTTAAAGCTTCTGCCTTTATAACTCTCCTTCATTTCCTCTTAGTCTCTGATCTCTTCTGTTCCATCCAATACACTTCTCCAAAGTCTTTACCTTTAATGGACTTCCTTGGAAGGCTAATCATCATAATGGTTCGTTTTGACTTCCAAGTAAATTTTGAACATTTTCGGAACTTTCCCAAAAAAACAATTAAATTCTTATTACAATATTTACAAAGATATTTTTGAAGAGGATCCAATTTAAATCATTTAAACTTAGGAGCTTGGGATAACATAGTTACAAATCATATATTAAAGTCCACAGAATAAAGGGATGTTTGTTTTAAATAAATAAATAGTTGCAAATTGTAATATCCCTTAGGGTTTGGAAAGAGCATATGACAAGTTTTGTATTCTAACTAGCATCACAATATACTTTGAATTTTGCAACCAGAGGCAATATTGAAATGCAATAAGACAGAGTAATCATATATTCAACAGTTCATTCCCATGAAACTAATTCAGCAGTACTTAAGTTGTTTAGATCCACGGTCCTCCCAATTTCACACCACAATTTAAATACATAATAATTGTTATTGCATCAACAAACCCTATTGTTCTAATACCCTAAATCTGACCTTGTAACAAGCCTTGGTAAGTTCTGCCTCCTGCTTTCATTTTTGATGCCACAGGTCTACACAGTGATGATCTGGTGCCCAGATCAAGTCTCAATTCCAATGCAATGCCTAAATTTACTTCATTGGGACAGACTATGGTCTTGTTGTCCTCAAGAGGCCCTTAGATCTGGGCCGCAACCACAGAATAAACCCTCGCTTCCAGAACAGCTTCAATTGACCACATTGCTATAGGAAAACGACCTCAAAGGCCCTCGCTGCCTCAAGTAGGGTTCTAATAGAGCTCTGTTGCTTTAATTTACTTCGTTGACATAGGAAATCCTCTGTCAAAAGGGTCGCTGCCTCAGACCAGGGTCTTAGGAGATTCCGCTGCCAAAAATTAATCCTCAATTACCCTAGATGCTAGAGGATATCTCCCTCAGGTGAGCCACATATGTAAGATACCCCCTTGGAATACCTTAGATTTCTCACCAAAATTTCTGAGTTTTGTTTAATTTTTCATTGTGTCATTTCGTCAAACATTTTGCACCAGTATGGCTGCAGGTGCACTTCAATTTAATTTTATCCCAAACAGAGAATCTGCAGTAACAAATAGATGCCCAGAATGCACTTTGACAGTGGTAATATACTTTTATTAACTCAGAAATTTGTCAAACAGTTGGTAAGTGCATGGCTGTAGGTGTAGTTCTTTTATATTTTATTTCAAATAAGATGCACAGTACCACATAACCACCAAAAAGTACTTCCAAATCAGCAGCAAGAGATCGATATTAAACACAAAGAGAGTACATACCACTGATAAGGGTTGCTCCAACAATAACAAGAAGCATAAAACAATAAATACCAGCAAACTGTTTGTAGAAATTATATAACTAATGCGTTATATGTCTAAGATTCTCCTGATCATACACTATTTGACTTCATGCACAATACAGAATCTATTCCACCATTGATCATCACATGCGGAAATTAAATCAATTGCAATGCACAAATGAAACCATAAAAATTCACACATTAACACAGTGATTTAACGGGAAAGCTTGAAGCTAAAAACCCCAACTATATGTATATAATATATGTCATAGATATCATGTAACAATCCTCATACAAAGCTAAACATGTCAAGCTCTCAGTACAATACAATCACTACACACTAATCAGGCCTAATCTTGCAAATCCATGCACCGATCTCTGCCACCTTTAACTTTGCCCCTCTCGTGCAATCCTACCTTTGAGAAAGATAGCTCACCCCGAATGAACTCGAATCCCACGGCACGCTGTGCTTAATCCTCATTGGCATCTCCACTGAGTGTTGGATGCAATCAATGCATCACTATAGTCACAACTGATAGTCATCTTGCCCTTTCACCTATCTCTCCATTGGTCTCCACTGAAACTGTCCATGCACTGTAGTTAACTGATGTATTCTTCAGTTGATTAATGAGTTAATATTTAGTGAATTAATTATTAATTAATTCACACCACTCTCACTAGTGTATCAACCAGTTAGACTAGATACAACTAGCTCAACTGTGTCTAACTGAGTTAAACTGAACACAACTCCACCAACTACTTCTACAACTCCACCAAACTCTGTCACATGAGTTCTAACTGAAGTCCTCCATGCAATATCTCCACTAAACCCTCGGGAATAGCGTAATTCCTTCTGTCAGCTGTTGTGCCACATCTATGCACTTAACTGAAGTGCTCCAAGAGAATAAGATAATGTTTATAGTCCAAATATTATTAAGAGCTAATAATATTCGACATATCTATTTTTAGACTAGCAATCTAAAAATAGATTCCGCCCAATATGTCTAAAAATATAAATCCATCTATTTTTCCAACTTGACCAACCATCCACAAATAGCATCCTGCAACTCATAGAATATGATCGACATGTCTAAAAATAGACTTGCACCAAAAATAACCTGTGGGCCCACTTAGTGAAGGCAAATCTTTTCACTAAGCTCATTATGTTGTTGAATCTCAACACTCCCTCTCAACAAGATAGGGATTATATTTCACCCTGATCCTGACTCTATGGTATTCAAATTTTCTCCTGGTGAGCACCTTCGTCAGAATATCTGCATCTTGATCCTCCATAGGAATATACTGAAGAAACATGATCTTCCACTACACACAATCTATGATATGATGATACCAGATATCAATATTTTTATATCTATCATGAAACACATGATTAACCGAGAGTTTAATGAAACTCTGATTATCACAATATATCACAGTAGGATCTAAGTGTGAACCGAACAACCCGACCAAGATCTTCCTCATCCATATAGCCTCGCATGCAGCCAAACTTGATGCGATATACTCGGCCTCCGCTGAACTGAGTGCCACGGATCTCTGTTTCCTGCTATACCAAGAAACAGATATAGACCCGATACTGAAAATCCCTCCAGATGTGCTCTTTCTGTCCATTGGGCTCCCTGCCCAATCTGCATCCGTGAAGCCATGCAGCTTCACCTCATCCGATTATCTGTACCATAATCCATATCCCAATGTGCCTCTGAGATACCTCAGAACATGCTTTCCTGCCTTCCATAAGAGCTTGGTAGACTTAACCACAGCTTGTAAAAGCTGGTTAACAGCATAGCATATGTCCAGTGATGTATTGACTAGATACATGAGTGAACCAACCAACTACCGATAAACAGTGGCATCCACTACCTCTACCGATGTAGCATCTTCTTTCCTCCAACCACCAGGAAGAGGAGTGTCGATAGGCTTGCAGCCTTGCATGTTGAACTTCTCCAGTATCTCCTGGGCATACTTGCCTTGAGACACAAATAGTCCACCCTTCCACTGCCAAATTTCCAATCCCAGGAAATAATGAAGGAGGCCCAAGTCCTTCATCTCAAACTCCTTTGCAAGATCAGCCTTGCATGAGAGTATCAACTGTTCATCACCTGTCAATATCAAATCATCTACATAAAGTACAATGATCAGCGACTTACCCTCCACCAAAATCTGGTATAGGTTTGGATCCGCCTCACTCTTGGTGAATCCAAGTCCAGTGAAATAACTGTCTATCCGTGTGTACCAAGCATGAGGTGCTTGTTTCAGCCCATACAGCGCTCTTTTGAGCCTGCACACATGCGACTCGCTGCTGAAGATTTTGAAACCTTCAGGCTGCTCTATGTACACCACCTCCTCAATGACTCCGTTGAGGAACGCAGTCTTCACATCCATCTGATGAATGTGCCAACCCATCTGCGTTGAGAGAGCTAGGATGCTCCGTATGGAAGAATACCTTGCGACAAGTGCAAAGGTTTCTTCATAGTCGATCCCCTCGATCTGTGAGAAGCCCCGGGCAACAAATCTTGCCTTGTACTTCTCGATGCTCCCGTCAGCAGCTTGCTTCCCTTTGTAGATCCATCTCGAACCTACCACTAATTTCTCTTTTGGCCTTGGGACAATCTCCCAAGCACTGTTTCTGACAATCGAATCATACTCTTCCACCACAACTTCCTCAAAAGAGGATGGCTCCGTCACGATACACTTGCTCATCAAAGCCATGTATCCAATAAATCAGTCAGGCGACTGTCTCTGTCTGCGTTGTGATGTAGGTGCTCCTACATTTTGCGCTGCATCAAGATTCAGTCACTCAACTTCTGTAGTGCGCTTCTGCCCTCTGATGTTTGGCACTGCATGAATGGTTTCTTCCACTCCATAAACCTCCTCTTGTGGCTGATCCACATCCTGAGGCTCATCTTTAGGAACTAATAGCTCCTCATCTGCATGCAAGTGTAGCTCCCTCTCAAGCAACAACTTCATGGCTTTCTCCTCATGAAATTTGATATCCCGTCGCACAACAGTCTTCGGACTGTCTGACAAATACACACGATAGTTGTGGGGTGTTTCTGTGTACCCCACAAATATCCCAACCTCTGCGGTCAGCTCCAGCTTCTTCCTGGCATCCTTTGTCACATGAATGTAAACAGGTGAGCCAAAAATCTTCAAATGAGAAATATCAGGCTTCTTACCCAAAAACGCCTCTTCGGGTGTACTCATGCTAAGTACTCTATGAGGACAACGGTTTTGCACATAAACCGCAGTGTTGCATGCTTCAACCCACAAGTGTATGGGAAGGCCTTGATCATGCAACATCGCTCGTGCAGCACCCACGATCGTTCTGTTCTTCCTCTCCGCAACCCCATTCTGCTGTGGCTTATGAGGCACTATGAGCTCTCTTCGAATTCCTTCTGCACTACAAAAGTCTTTGAATTCGCCAGAGATGAATTCACCACTATTATCACTCCTAAGAGCCTTCACCTGCTTCCCCGACTCTTTCTCAACCAATGCCTTGAACACACAGAACTTTGAGTATGTCTCGCTCTTCTTCTGCATGAAGAAGATCTAGCACTTACGAGAAAAGTCATCAACGAATATCACATAATACCTGTGCTTTGCTGTCGAAGCTACTGAGAAAGGTCCACACACGTCTGTGTGAATTCTCTCAAGGATCGTCGTGGCGCGACTATCCTTCTCATGAAAGGTGGCTTTCACAAATTTTCCCAAAGTACATCCCTTGCACTGATCTGACTACGCAAGTGTACCCTTGGGAAGCCCAGTAGAAATCTGCTGCAAAATTTCAAAGTGCCATGGTGAAGATGGCCCAATCTCCTGTGCCACAATTCGCCCTCATCTCGGCTCACCACTCCTTCTACTTTGCCTACCATTGCTGCACAGCCATCTACCTGCAATTGATAAAGGTTCTTAACTCGAACCCCTATCCTCCGGGTTTCACCAGTTGCCTTACTGCGCAAGAAAGCCTTTCCCTCGCTAAAGACAACATCATATCCCTTGTCATCCAACATCGCCACAGAGATCAGATTCTTCTTCAATCCTGGAACAAGAATGACATCCTTCAAGATGAAAGGTTTTCCAGACTCCCTCTCAAAGGAAATGGTCCCGATACCAGTCGCACTGTATCTGCCATCATCGCCCATCTCGATGTGCACTCCAAGATCCTTCTCATCCAGATCAGTAAACAAATCTGTCTCCAGTCATATGGAAAGACACACCACTGTCAAGAAACCACACTGATCCCATCACACTTGAAACCAAGCATTCAATCAACGAAAAATCCAGCTCAAACTACGAGGGTAAGACCTCTCCAGCTGCAGATCCAGCAGCCTGCTTATTTTTCTTCTTCTGTGGACAATTAGTGGCGTAATGTCCGTGTTGGTGACAGTGAAAGCACTTCACCTTGGACAAGTCCTGCTTCTTGCCTTTCGCACCGGATTGAGAAGGATTTTCTTTCCCTTCCCTTTCCTTGCTTTGGCAACCAAAGCACAATTTTCTTCATCTTCATTCTTCGATAAAGATCCATCCCTGGTACTCCGCCTTATCTCCTCCTGCACAAGATCCGACCAAAGTCACTCCCATCCCGGCAGTTTCTCCCGACCATTGACAAAGTCCTTGTAGGAATGCCAACTCTTCGGAAGCCCAAGGAGAGCCAAGCTCACCAAGTCCTCTTGATCTACAGTAACCCCCACACTTCCCAACTCATCCCTGCACTAGACAAACTTCGTGAGGTACTTGGGTATACTTTCACCCTTCTCCATTTTTATTTTTCTGAGCTTGTCTTTAAGCGCCAACTTCCTCTGGTCTCTTTTTCTTTGGAACAAGTCTGTCAAAGCTTTCCACATCAAGAATGGAGAAGCTTTACCATGAATGCTGGACACTATGTGATCCTTCACACCTTCCAATAGAATTCTTCGACATTTTTCTATCTTCTTTTGCCATGCGTCAAGTGCGGCTGCATCGCTAGAAGCAGGCTTTGGAATTTCTGCATCTATGAACTCCTTCAACCCATTATCCTCCAACACCGCCTCCATCCTGTCCTTCCATGCAATATAATTCGAGTTGCCCTCAAGGGCATACTCCAATCGCAATCCATTGAAAGACATTTCAACTTCGACACCAAGAAAACACTGCAGCAAATTCAAATTCCACCAGCACAAAACTCAACCGCTTCAATAATTGCAATTGCTCTGATCAATATCGCTCTGATACCATGTAGAAATTATATAACTAATGCGTTATATGTCTAAGATTCTCCTGATCATACACTATTTGACTTCATGCACAATACAGAATCTATTCCACCATTGATCATCACATGCGGAAATTAAATCAATTGCAATGCACACATGAAACCATAAAAATTCACACACATTAACACAGTGATTTTACGGGAAAGCCTGAAGCTAAAAATCCCAACTATTAGTATATAATATATGTCATAAAGATCATGTAACAATCCTCATACAAAGCTGATCATATCAAGCTCTCAGTACAATACAATCGCTACACACTAATCAGGTCTGATCTAGCAAATCCATGCACCGATCTTTGCCATATTCAAGCCTACCTCTACTACGCAATCCCTGCTAAATAATGGCTCTAAATGAACTCGAATTTCTCGAGCCTTGCTCACGAAATACTCATTGGCATCTCCACTGAGTGTTGGATGAAATAAATGCATCACTATAGTCACAACTGATAGTCACACTTTCTCTTTCACCTATCTCTCCACTAGTCTCCACTGAATTGTCCATGCACTGTAGTTAACTGATGTATTCTTCAGTTGATTAATGAGTTATTATTTAGTGAATTAATTAACTAATTAATTCACACCACTCTCACTAGTGTATCAATCAGTTAGACTAGATACAACTAGCTCAAGTGAGTCTAACTGAGTTAAACTGAATACAACTCCACCAACTACTTCTATAACTCCACCAAACTCTGTCACATGAGTTCTAACTGAAGTCCTCATGCATTAGCTCCAGTAAACCCTCGGGAATAGCATAATTCCTTCTGTCAGCTGCTATGCCACATCTGTGCACTTAACTGAAGTGCTCCAAGAGAATAAGATAATGTTTAGAGTCCAAATATTATTAAGAGCTAATAATATTCGACATATCTATTTTTAGACTGGCAATCTAAAAATAGATTCTGCCCAATATGTCTAAAAATAAAAGTCCATCTATTTTTCCAACTTGACCAACCATCCACAAATAGCATCCTGCAACTCATAGAATATGATCGACATGTCTAAAAATAGATATAGTCTAAAAATAGACTTTGCGCCAAAAATAGCCTGCGGGCCCACTTAGTGAAGGCGACTCTTTTCACTAAGCTCATCATCTTGTTGAATCTCAACACTGTTGAGAAATATGTGGCTGTAGGTGGCTGTTGCAATCTCAGAAAAGTACCAGCAATGCAATAATTTCTTCAATAGAGATAACATCTTGCATTCTACCCCAAATACAACTGATATAGACCAAGAAATGTCCCACAGGCACAACAGTCCCTTGTTTAGCAATCTAGTGAGGCTCGTGGCCCCTTACAGGATGCAAAAACTCAGCATATCGTGATGACAAACTCAGTTACAGGACTGTGACTCTCACCATCAAACTCATCAACATGTAAGAGTGACTTGACCCTCTTGAATAACTGAACTCGACCCCTCTTTTGTACTTGGCTCTCAGCCAGCAAGAAAGGAGTATAACTCAGACTCTTTTCTACACAGTGTGCTCAGCTACGAATGAGAGATAGCCCGGCTCGGAAAAGGGATGAATTCAGCCAGCATTTGAGAAAGGACTCAATCCTCTTTTCACAGCACCCACATCCTCAGTTTTATGGCTAACTCATCCAGCAATAAGAGAGGCAAAATCAGCCTCACATCAAGCTCAAATCGGGAAACTTCGATCAGCAAGAGAATAGGTACTTTGGCCCTCAAGAATGTGTCTCAGGTTTGGCTCTCCATCTCCAATAAACTCAGCTTGCAAATAGATATATAGAAAGTCCAATATTAGCAGGTAAAATCAATTGATAACATGGTTACCTCATTTATCTTTGTCAAATCTTCTTCTCCCCTGAAACACAATGGCATAATCTGAGTGATCTTGCTCCCCAAACTAGCTAGGGTGTATGGTTTCAACACCGAAACTAGCAACCAGACTTAGGGTTTTCAAAACCCTAGACTCATCTTTAAGAGCTCTCCGAAAATTCTAATTCTCAAGTGACAAAAATGCTAGAATGAGGAGAGACCCCTCATTTCCCTTTTTTATAGCTCACTTGACTCTTTTGCTGCCTTTTTCACTTTTTTCCCTAATTAAATAATAAAAGCATTTTTCCCTTCTTTTTTTAAAAAAAAATCTTTTAATAACTAATTAAAGTCACTTTTGACCCCAGAAAATGATTAGTTCACCTCCATGATCACACCGGCCATCCAAAGCCCCTTTTCATCATCCTACCCTATAGATCTTTTTGCCCCGATTCCAACGAGCTATTACACTAAGGTGTTTCTCCAAGTAAGCAGCTCAAAACAACACCTTAAGCATAGTTAATTAAAATATGCCCATTAATGACTCTGTTTTATGGAAATCGTCGGAATGTAGTGGAAACCAAATCTAACCATGCGAAATTGATCCTGATGATGAAAAATGGCAAGCGATCCCAGTGGACCCCCATATAACTCTTCAAAAACCTTTGGGCCCACCAATAACATAATCCTGCTCCCGTCACTTGGCTGACATAAGCTCTGGAAACCCCTCCTAGTCTCATCACGAGGCGATCCAAAAATTGGGGACATTACAACATAACGTGGACAGACCCTCGTTGCCCTTGCAAATGCCTTAACAGGCGTACATTGCCACAGAGTGCCCCTCAGATTCTCACTACACATATCGAACTCAAAGACTACATAATTGCCTTGGCCACAAGAAGATGCCATATGTTGCCTCAAGAATTGCCATCAGATGAGCCACAGCATTAAGAAGGCAACTGAGGTATGTTGTTGTTGATTAGGGCCTTAAAACATTTCACTATCTCAAAGGGTTCAGTGCCCTGTCACTAATCCACTATCATAGAAATTATTCCTTCAAGACAGTCATTGCCTAAGTTAGAGCTTCAGGTCTCTAGCACTGCCACAAAAGTGTTGCCTCAGGGTCCCCCGTTGTTTCAATAAATTGGCCTCATACGCCCTCGTTGTCCAAATAGGGTATCTACTACTACAAAAACCTCCTTTAAGTTGGCTGCAAGCTTCAAGATAAGGTTGGTTTGCTACCTCATTGTCCTCGGAATTGTATTGGATAGACTTCGCTATCACAAAAGTTGCCCAAAGAAGCCTATCCTCAAAATTTCTCCCTTGATTTCCAAAACCGGATGAGAGATGCCTTATAAAATTATGCCAAATAGAGTAGAGAGAAGGGGGTTGGCTAGGGTGGAATCTTTCACCACCAAAACCAATTAGAAAGAAAGGGATCTTAAAACCCTCAATAGCCTCCACTCACAAATTCGAAAGATCAACAATCCATGATAAGAAAAATGATTCTCCTCTCTCTTATTTATAGATTCCCTTTAGGGTCTCTTCACCTAATTTTAATTTGGGGGACTAACAAGTTTCCCTCCATTTTGCTCCAAATTTGGCTTCTTTCACGAATTTTCCTCCAATTAGCCAAATTTACCCAAAGTTACCCCAATAGCATTGAATAATGGGTTTCCCCTTTTATAATTGAGTATAGCCTACGGGGTCGGTAGGCTACTTCATCCTCCCTTGGGAAATTAATTAGGAGAGGACATTACAAAAATCATATATTAAAGTCCAAAAAATAAAGGGGTCTTTTCTCTAAATAAATAAAATGCAAACCAAATGAAGATGAAAGGTTACAACACTAGCTAGGGTTCGATCCACACTAATTCATGATTTATGTTAAAGAAATATGTGCCTTGACCCTTGTTACCACCCAGATTAGCAACCTTGCCAAGGTACAGTCAAGGTGCTAAGCAGTAAGCACACAATAGATGTACCCACTATCACCTCAGCACAATCTCGTCTTACTTTAGGCCAACTCCTATGATGCCATGGGGGGTATCTAAACATCTAGATTGCTTCACCAACAAGTTAGTAGACCAGTGCCTAAAAACCCTATACCATGATGAAGATTATGAGTTAATAAAACACAAGAGCTAAATCTGATATATAAATGAGTAACGTAGAAAATACAAACCAACACTTGAGACAGAGTGAAATACCCCAAATAGATACTACCTTTAATGTCACAAATTGAGGCCGAGGTTCATACACAAAGTGAGATGGTTTCTCCTTGAATTCCCTTAGTTGTATGACCTAAAAGAGGACAAGCTTGCTGCTGTCCTGCACTTCCAGCAGCAGTAAATGATGAAAATATGTGACCCTTCAAGTAACCCAAGAGTGTGGAAACATACTAGAATCAAGTAGTGTTGATAACATCGGTGATTATTATTAAAGAGTGCAACTAGGGGTTGATTCCCCCACTTGGAAGCCCCTCCTTGATGGCTCATTCACACCTTTGGATCACCCTTGATAGCATCTTCCTTGACATCAAAAATCAGAATTTTTGCTCACCTACAAATGGCATATTTCAAGGTCGGCCTCATCTCCACAAGTCGTGAGCCTACGTTAACCACTATAAATATAACATAAGTCCTCTTCATTTTGGCACATTCATCACATCACATTCTCTCTCATCTTCTGGTTGGTTCATACACCATCTGAGGCAGCGTCTTCTCCACACGTGCGAAAGGTTTTCTGGGTAGTTTCATTTCTGCGTTGCCTTTCAAATTCAGCCAACTTTGACCATGTGAAAATTTCTTAACCAAGAAACCCTACTGTTAAATCTCGATTTACTTCTCCTACTTGATTAAACATACAAGTTACTAATCTGAATATTCATAATTAACATCGAAGTAAATACAATTAACAGCCTACACATACAGATCATTTACTGAATAGCACGCTCATATGACAAACTGATAGATTTTTCGAACAAATGTCCCCGGAAAAACCCATTGTGGGAAAACTCGTGCAACAAATATGAGGGTTTATTATTATTAAGCAGCAGTTTCTGAGTACATCAAGAGTGCCATAAACTTGGCTGACCCAACAGAGAAAATCTCGGCAATCAGACAAAATGTGAGATATACCTCACTCTCGCAGGTCTCGGTTGATCCGGATGAGCAACTGGTGAAACCCCAACTGGCTCTGCGCAGTAACTGTGTAAGCCTGCGTAGCCTGGGCTAAGGGACTACATCACCCTAGCTCTGCGTGGATCTGCTTCTCCCGGATCTCGGTTTCAGCCCTACTGGCTCAAAAACCCTTGCTTCTGACAAAATTCTGGACTTCTGCTTGGAGATGCTACGCTGCCTCTGCATGGGCCTTGCGTGGGCCTGCGTCACCCTCCTGAGGGAATGTATCACACCCTCTGATGCCTACGTTGCATCCACTGCGTCTCTGTTGCCCTTGCTCTACATTGTACACTTGGCACTCCTGACCAATCACTACATCTACCACTCACTGCAACTTTGAGTCACTCGGATCTTATCTTCGTCCAAGCACTGCTTCGTCAGAAGAATTCGATCTCTTAGACTCTATGTGTGTTTTTCCAACTGACCCCAAGCCTTTCTCTTATACTTTTTCGTTGACACATCAACGATCGTGATTTAATCTTTTATCGACGGCTTAGATTAAAAGACTGCTTGATCCGCATCACTTAGAACATTTCATCACGTGTTTAATTAATTCACTTTAATTTTTCTAATTCCCTAAGTTAGACTTAGGGTTCTCATTATATATATATATATATATATATATATATATATATTAATATCTCACACACTAGATGAAATTTCTCCAAACGCTTTCTGGGTTTCGGAGGACTTGTGTGTCTTAGCCCCTCCGCAAAATTTCAGGGCTAGAGCACATCTGATGCTACCTCAAAATCTCAACACTCCCTCTTAGCACGGAGTGTGCTCTAGCAATACATCCACACCATGTATCGCAATATCTCGACAACAGTCTCTGCGCTGCTGATGCTTGGCTTGCTGCCCTCCATCCACTGCGTTGTTGCTTTCTGTACTACTGCTCATGTCACTGCTACATCTGTACTGCAGCTCCCTCTCAATTTGTTGCATCATGCTGCCCATATCACTGCCACTGCTAACTACTGCACTACAACTCAGTCATTAAGAAGTAAGCAACTAAAGGACCCCTGCCCAATCATTGACAGACAAGTCGGGCTGCATCTCATTACTGAAGCTCCCTTGGTTGATGCACTGCGTTTTCTTCCCTGAAGCCACTGCGTCGCTACAACACTACACCCTCTGCACTGTTGAAGTCCCATCAGCCTCTCTGCGATGTTGCTTCTACACTGCTGCTACCTCTGCACTGTGCTGCTCTCTCTATAGTGTCCCAGCTCGGCCCTCCGATTCACTGTGATCTCCTATACCCACTGCTCTACTTGTCCTGCTACCGTCTTAAGGCTCCCGTAGCTCGTATGTGATCCAAGAGTTGGGCATACTCAAGGATCCCGCCAACTTTATCTATAGTTGCTCTACAGATCCATATCGCCTCACTTACATGGTCATGAGCACTCATGGCTACGTCTATTAGGTCCCTACCCCTATAACCCCAATATTGTTATTATTGTGCCCTTACATTATTGTTGTTAGGTCAACTAGGATTATATTGTGACCCCGTGGACTCCTATATATAGAAGGAGGTTTTGTCATTTGTATCATCGAAGAATTGTTCATTTATGTAATGTATTGGAGGCTGCCCCCTCGAAGTGGTTGATTTCTAAGGCATTGATCTCTCTATTCTTCTATTTCTGGAGTTGGTTTCATAACATTTGGTATCAGAGCTTTGGATTCTAGGGTTTCGCTGCTCCAAACAGGTCATCGTGGCATTTTCGCTATAACGTTTTTTCTACAAAGGTTTAGAAGCTGAAATTTTTACAAAGTGAAGCCGAAATCCTAAGGACATTGTGTAAAAATTTTAGATCTTGGTTCGCAATATTGTCGGAGATATGATCTGTGGAAGTTAGGGTTTTTTTCAGGCTCCCGAATTTAACCTAAACAGGTCATCATGGCATTGTCGCTATAACTTTTTTTCTACAAAGGTTCGAACGCTGAAATTTTTACAAAGCAAAGCCAAAATCCTGAGGAACGTCGTGTAAAAATTTAAGATCTTGGTTCGCAATATTTTCAAAGATATGATCTTTGGAAGTTAGATTTTTTCAAACTCCCGAATTTCATCTCAAAGAGGTGACCGTGGGAAAATCGTCATAACTCTCTCTCTCTGAGCATCGGATTGGAATTCTGTAAAAAGTCCCTGCAAGTACATGAATTGTAGTTTCCTGTGTATCAATTTCAGAGTCGATGGAGGAAACAGTGACACGTGGCACGCTGTACAAGTTCGCTCTACTAAACCAGTCCATAATTAGGTCATTGTGGGAGATTGGGCATAACTTTGCCTTGAAGAATCCAAATCAAGTCAAACCTATGGCATTTAAAAGAAGCTTCAGAGGGCTACTACAAGGCCGAATTTCAGATATTGAAGATTCGAAATCACAAAGATAATTCAGTCTCAATATCGAGCTCCTCAAAACCAAGAAAAAAGTGTGCATTTTTTTTTCGAACTGCATAAGTCTTGTGTGAAAAATCAGTTTGAATTGATTCCAAGGGAATATTGTAGAATAGATATCAGTATTGGGTTCTAAAATGCCCCCTAAAAAGAATTTAACATCCATTAAGCCTTTAGAAGGCTCTACTATGACTCATGAAGACGAATAATGGCAACATGAAATATCAAAATTACAAGAGCAAGTGCACCAAATTTCGCTCTCGCAAAGAGCAACAAAAAATGAAATGGAAGTTTTGACGAAAGGAGTGGAAGCTAAGATGGATGGTTTGAAGAAAGGCATGGAATCTAAGATGGATGGCATGAAAGCTAAGATGGAGGGCATGGAAGCTGGCATGGAAGCTAAGATGGATGAAATGGAAGAAAAAATGAAAGAAAACATGGAAAACATGAAGAATGATCTAAAAGTAGACATGGAAGGTTTGACAAAGTTGATACAAGGAATGTTTCCTAATGGCGAAAAGATAGTAGAGGAAACTCATGATGAGAACAAAATAAATGTTAATCGTGATTTCAAAAACTCTAATGTTGGATGGAAGAACCACCATATTCCAAAGATAGATATGAAGAAGTTTAATGGCAAGGACCCCGTAACATGGATATTACCAATGGAGCAATATTTTGATCTCAATAATGTGCAAAACACACAAAAGGCACACATTGCAACTTTACATTTAGAACAAAATACATTTGTATGGTATTGATGGCTTTGCTCCCGTAAAAAAATTGTCACTTGGTCAATTTTTACGGAAGAAATGATAGCACATTATGAGGATACAAAGAGCAACACTTTCCTTAGCCAATTGATAAATCTCAAACAAAAGGGTTCAGTGGTGGAGCACATTGAGGACTTCCAAAATTGAATATAAGGGTAATTGATATTCCAGAGGAACACAGGATTGATGTCTTCATAGAGACTTTAAAAGATAACATCCAACATGAAGTTCGAGTTTGGGAACCTGATTCATTGGAGAAGGCATTCAAATTAGCAAGAAAAATTGAATGTAAAATTATGGTGACAAGGAAGCCTACCACTCACATCTATAAAGATGGAAGTGTTGCTACTCCTAGACTTCTACAATCTACAAGGTTGACACCACAACAATTGGAAGAAAAAAGAGAAAAAGGGCTTTGCTACAGTTGTGATAGCAAATACACTAAAGGTCATAAGTGTGCTGAGAAGAAATTATTTTACATAGATTGTGAAGAGGAAGAAGAAAATGAACAAGAAGAGGATATACACCCGGAACCAGCCATAGAAGGGGAAGAAATGAATCCGACCATATCGTGTAATGCACTGGCAGGAATTACCACTCCTCAAACTCTCAAGATAGAAGGACATATCAAGAAGAAAAAGGTAATAGTGTTGATTGATTCAGGTAGCACCCATAATTTTATTCATTGTAAGGTAGCCAAGGAATTGAATTGTTCCCTATACCCAGCACCAGAATGTCAAGTGATGGTTGCAAATGGAGGAACTATAAATTGCTCTAGAAAATGCCATAATATCAAGCTAACCATGGGGGAATATGTATTGACTAGTCCAATGCTTTCCATTCCTATAGGAGGTGTTGATGTTGTACTAGGAGTACAATGGTTACAATATTTGGGGACGGTAGCTTTTAATTTTCAAGAACTTTTCTTGAATTTTTTTTCAGAAGGAAAGGAAGTCGAATTACGGGGTATTGAAGGGAAGCTGAGAAGGATAATAAGCTCTAATGTCATGACAAAGCTTCTAAAGAAAGAACAACGAGGAGTAATTGCACAATTATGCTCACTAGAAGTTTCGACATCAAAATCATCTATTTCTGCAAATCTCCAACAAGTCTTGGATAATCATTCCAAGGTGTTTGAAACTCCCAAAGGACTCCCACCTATTTGTGATCATGATCATGCTATTCATTTGATTCCAGGAAGTGTTCCTCCAAACATCAGGCCTTATAGATTTCCTTATGTCCAAAAGCGCGAAATTGAACGTATGATTGCAGAAATGTTAGAGGCTGATATAATTCAACCTAGTCAAAGCACTTTCTTTGCTCCAGTAGTATTGGTGCACAAGAAGGATGGATCATGGCGCATGTGCCCAGATTATAGGGAGCTCAATAAGCTCACTATTAAAGATAAATTTCCTATACCTGTGATTGATGAATTATTGGATGAATTACATGGAGCAATTTATTTTACCAAGTTGGATCTTCGTTCATGACATCATCAAATTAGAATGAAGACTGAAGATATTCCGAAAACAACATTTCGAACTCATGAGAGTCATTATGAATTTTTAGTCATGCCTTTTGGCCTTACCAATGCACCTTCTACATTTCAAGGGTTGATGAATTCCATTTTCAAACCCTTCCTTAGAAAATTTGTGCTAGTATTTCTTGATGATATACTAATATATAGCAAGTCTTGGAAGGATCATGTTCAACATGTTGACAAGGTGCTCAAACTATTGGAGGAGAAACAATTATATGCAAAAACATCCAAATGTTTCTTTGGAGTACAAAAGGTGGAATATCTGGACATATTGTTTCTCATGAGGGTGTTAAGGTAGACCCTAACAAAATTAAAGCCATTAAGGAATGGAAAGTCCCCACAACCATAAAGCAGTTGCGAGGATTTCTCAGGTTAACAGGGTATTATCGCATGTTTGTTAAGAATTATGGGAGAATAGTAGCACCTCTAACAACATTATTAAAGAAAGATGCATTTTCATGGACTCCTAAAGCAACTAAGGCCTTTGAACATCTTAAAGAGGCAATGTGCCTAGCACCGGTCTGAGCTACTCCAGACTTCACAAAAACCTTTATTGTGAAATGTGATGCCTCAGGAAATGGAATTGGTGTTGTTTTAATGCAAGAAGGAAGACCCATTGCTTTTGAAATTCGTCCAATCAGAGGGAAGTATTTACAGAAAGCTATTTATGAGAAGGAAATGTTGGCAATACTACATGCACTAAAGAAATTGTTGATCAGCGGTTGTCATTGATGTCAACCCAAGCAGCACCAAGGGCTAACCCAATATTGCCTGGGAATTTTGACCTACCAAATTAATATATTCTGGGTCAATAATGCTTTTGATGGTTTCTACTTGTCGAGATGTTTCCGTTGATATATGGCACGCCATGTAATTCTTCACGGTTGGAGAGATATTCATGTTTGAAGTTTGTACCCCAGTTAGTGGGCTAAAACCCCATGGGGTTGGGGCATGGGTCATTGAAAAGTCATAATTAATATTTTTTAAGCTCCTAATATCCCTCTCACGTTCACTTGTTGAAGCCCCTCTCAGCTTAAGCATTCATATATATTGTGATCTTCATTTCCTCCTTAGGTAAGGGATTCGACCATCTGAAACAGGTCATCGTGGAATTTTCGCTCTAACTTTTTTTCTACGAAGGTTCAGAAGCTGAAATTTTTATGAGGCGAAGCCGAAATCCTGAGGAAGCTGCAGTAAAAATTTCAGATCAAGGTACGCAATATTTTTGGAGATATGATCTGTGGAAGTCAGGGTTTTTGCAGGCTCCTGAAATTCATCTCAAAAAAGTGACCTTGGTAAAATCGTCATAACTCTCTCTCTGAGTATCGGATTGAAATTCCATAAAAAGTGACAGATAGTGCACAGTTTGTACTTTTCACTCTATCAATTTCAAAGCCAAATGAGGAAACAGCGACACGTGGCACGCCGTACAAGTGCGCTTTGCTGAAACAGTCCATAATTAGGGCATTGTGAGAGATTGGGCATAACTCCCTTTTGAAGAATCCAAATTGGGTCAGACCTGTGGCATTGGAAAGAAGACTCAGAGGACTACTACAAGACCGAAAATCAGATATTGAGGATCTGAAATTACAGAGATACACCAGATTCAATATCGAGCTCCTAGAAGGCAAGAAAAAGCTAGATCATGTGTTGTCAAGGGTTGCAAAGGACCAGACTTTCTACGGCAGCAAAGCAAAGCAAGGTACAGCAGAGGGTAGCATGACAAGAGCAGCAACCAAGGTGCATAACAGCAGCAAGAAGTTCATCATATGAAGTGTTCAAGCGGGCAGCACTGCATACAATCATTGTAAAGGTATCATTGTACTTAGTCATTGTAAATACATTATTGTACAAATTGTACTAGTATCTATCTGCCAAGGGTTGAAGAGGCAGTGTTGGGAGGTCTAGGATAATCATTAGGTGGTTGTGTCAAAGTTGGGTTATGGTCTAGTATATCTTCTTCTACTACATCATTCTATATCATTGTAAAGTGGACCATTTTTCCTGGTACGGAAGTCCATTCTTCTTTTATTCTTCTATAGGATAGTAGGGTGGTGCTAGGGTGAGTTGTAGCTCATTGGGTGCTGGAGCATCCGTTCAGTTGACTACTGAAGAATCTCGGGCGTTGGAGCGTCCATCCAATGAGAGCTAGAGAAGAATGCTTTTCTAGATTCTAGGAAGTTGGAGCTTTATTTTCAATTGGAGTTGAATATTAAAGAATTATTAGAAAAGCATTAGGTGGTTTTTGTCCTGAAGTGGGTTTCCACCTTAAAAACTGTGTGCATTTGTGTTCCTCTTGTTTACTTCTATCATTGTACAAACACTGATAATAATTGAAGATTAACTAATGCTCTAATTGAAAGGAACACTGATTCACCCCCCCTCTCAGTATTTCCAACAAAAATGGCGACCTTACCTAGTGGGAAGACACTTCAAGGTAAAAACTTATCATGATAGTCTTAAACATTTTTTGGAACAAAGACTATCTTCAGAAGAGCAGCAGAAATGGGTCACAAAAATGTTGGATAATGACTTTGAAATCATCTACAAAAAAGGGGAGCTAAATGTTGTTGCAGATGCACTCTCAAGAAAGGATGAACAGGTGGAAGCATTGCTTTGTACCAATTCTATTATCCAACCTAATTGGATAACCGAAGCAAGGGATGAATGGAAGAAGGACGAAGAAGTGTGTGTTAAAGTCGGAATATGCATTCTGCCATAAGTCACTGATATCATCCCTTCATTTTTCATATTAGACGTCTCATTCTGAAATTTTTATATCATTCCATTAGGTCATGCCAAAAATTCTCTCACTGATGGTAACCTTCCTCAAATAAAACTTCATTCTCCCTCAGAAGACCATATTTGCTGCCTTATTCCCATGTTTCCTTGAGCACAACAACATCTATGAAAATACTCTTCTCATCATGATTTGTCTCAGTGAAAATCAATTATGAAGATCAGGTCTAAAGAGTCTCATTAGGTCATTAGGTTTTTTGTTTTTTTCAAGGTCACTGCCCCATTCAGATAAAGTCAACAGAGATATGAGGGGGACTCCAAGAGAATTTTATCTTCCTATATAGAAGATCATCATAATGTAATTTTTATGTTTTCAAGTTGTAATTATTTGTTTTTAATGACTTTTATATCAAAATGCCATTTTGATAAAAAATCAAATATGTAATTTATTTCTGTTTCCAAATGTAATTTTATGTTTTCATATGTAATAAATTCATCCATAGCTGTCAATGCAATCATTTCAGCCAAAATGAAACAAAGAAAGTCAAACTTCATTATTTGATCAACCTGCAAAGCCAAAAGTTAGAGAAGTTAAAGAGTATCAATGTTAAAAGAATGAGAAGAAAAAGTGAACATAAGGAAAGTGGGTAATTTAAATAAAACATTCAAATCCATCAAGCTATAAAGTCGTTCAAACACTTCAAAAGCAAGTCATTATCTTCATTTATCCATCCGCAGCCTGCAGCAACGGAGAAAATTTAAGTTTTTGAGCAAATCAGCAGAAAATCTAAGAGGCGCTGTGCGTTTGCTTTGCACGTTGCGCGTTTACCTTTCCATGTTGCGCATTTGCCCGACATATTCCAACCAAAGTCTTCAAGCGCTGCGCGTTTCCCATCTCACGCTACGTGTTTACCTGCATGCTGGGCGTTCTTCCAGCACGCTGCGCGTTTGATCATATAGGGTTCCAAAAGACTTTACAACCTCCAGCGAACTCACACTTCTTCACAAATTTCTTCAAAGGGTTTTTAATCAGTGAGTGAACCCTAAAATACCTCTCCTCTGGTATATTTTGTGTTTCATAAGAAATTTGAAGTATCTTCTAAAAGAAACCCTAGTTTTCATTTTTTCCTTCTCATTTTCATGTATAATCTTTACACTCATATCCCTAAAACATATCATTCATAAACATTGTTAAATCCTAGGGTTTTCATAAGACCTAGGTTCCCATTTACATTCACTCCTTCCATTTGCCTAAGCTATTCCTTTCAGCTCACACTCCCTTCATCTCATCTCATTTACCCTCGGGTTTCAAGGCTTCAAATTCATAATGTCTGAAGAGGAAGACAGAAATGTCAGTGAGGACCAAACACCAACAAAGAAATCATATAATAAAGGGGGGGAAATCATCAGATATGAACCAGCAACCATAAAGGAGCTCATGGCCTCTTCCCTCACTGTGTCATGTTTTAAACAAGTTGGTTGTTTGAGTTTTGTGAAAAAGTACAAAAGATCCAATATCACCCTATGTTGACAAGGTTGTTTATTTCCAATCTTCATAATAGGCAAGTCACTCTTGCTGGGCTCACATTTACTATGTCCACCGATATCATTGCAGCTACTACAAGGATCCCAAGTGTAAGAGAAAAATGGTTTAAGCAAGGAAACATTGACCATTCCTACTAGGAAACATATCTTAAACCAAGATACAAGGATGATAAAAAGACCATTTTCCCTTTCTCTCATCTCCTTGACAGATATGTCCCCATGATGAAAGTCACCCTGAAATACTTCACCTGTGAGGGGAGGTTTTCTCGAATCTATTCCTATCATATCCGGCTTCTCATGCATTTCACTAGAGTCAGAATGCTTCACATACCCTATTTTCTCTTCCGCAGCATTGACAAGATGGCATACATTGTACAAAAAAGGGATTATAGTCATTAAATGCAGAGTAGTTTCCACCACTCCCTCATCAAATTGATAGTCATGTACCAGCGTGATCAAATGAACATTCCATGGGGCACATTCATATCAAATGAGATTTTCACTACCCCACCTAGTCAGCATGATCAGAATATCCCCTCATCATCTCATCCTTCCATTTCTACTCCCCCATCTTAGCTTGCTGCTCATACATCATCACCAAGTCAGTTTCATTCACCTCATATTGATCCTTCTTCTTCACCTTTCTATAACCCTACATCATCATCACATCATGATTCAGAGTCATCCAACAGTGAGGAAGATATTGAGGCAACAAGGGCTAGTTTGACTGAGGTTCACCCTTTTCCTAAAACTTATCAGAGAGGCTACAGGCATGTTTTTGCTTCACTTGGAGTGAAAGGGGCCATGCCTTCTTCATCAACACAGCAGGTAGACAAAGGCAAGGAAAAGGCAAAAAAACCAATCATTGATGATGAGGAGGGTAAACATGACTTTCAGTTGATTGACCTAGGTGATGAAGATGAGGATAAAATCACTAATGCAGCGATTAAAGCCAAAGAGGAAAAAATTAGTGAACTTGAAACTAATCTTGAGAGGGCAAGATATGTAATTGGCTTCCTTGAGCAAGAAAATCAACAATTGAAAACCAAGCAAATAATCAATGAGGTGAAGTGTATCAAGGCACAAAGGGAAGCAGAAAAGGCTAAAGTGTTGCTTGAGGAGACATTAGAAAGGATTGGTGAACCTGATGATGAGGAGGATCAACCTCCGAAACAGAGACAAGGACTAGAGGGCTGAAAAGAGCTCTAGCCTTGGAGAAACAAAGGGACGCTGAGCTAGCAGACCAGCTTACCTTAGATGAATAGCTTGCCAAAGAAATCAATGAGCACAAAGAAGCATGGCTTGAGAGGGTCAACCAACACTTGGAGCAGCTCTTGGCCAAGGCTCAAAAGGACAATGACATTCAGAGAAAGATGGCAAAGCACTATGCCATGAGAAACAAAATTGCAAGGGGCAAGCTCAAACGAGCCCATGCAAAAATGCAAGCTTTGACCAAGCAAGGAGAGAAAAAGAAGTTAGACATACTTGCTGAGGTGTCACTCCAGAGTCCATACCTCAAACACTCAATGAGCAAGTACCCTCATAATTTTGGCACGTTTTTGCACTCATGTTCATTTCAGTAATTTTTTGCAATTTTCAACACAGAAATTTTGCTAAAAGCGTAGCGAGCTGCACGCTATGCTCTTTTTTGGGGCCTCCAATTGACAAATGACCACCACCATCATGTTCATAATGATGAGGACATCAACCCTAGCAACTTTCAGAAGATTTGGAGGACAACTAGTCCCTTAAAAATGCAAAAAACTACCAAAATTTCATGTTTCTGCCTCCTTTTTGGCCTGCTCGCTGCGTGTTTACCAGTCTTGGGAGATCAATTTTTTGACAAGGCAAATGAGCACCATTTTGGAAAATGGATGTAGATTTGGAAACTAGACTCAGAGAGCTTTCCAATGAGCTATCATGGAGTTGATTTGGACACCGGGAAGGCACTCAAAACCAGCCTTGACAACAGGCTATTTTTTTTGCTTGCACGCTGCGCGTTTACCAGAAAATTTCCAATTTTCATAGTCTTTAGCAATTTTTCTCTAGTTTGACTTTTTATCTTGGGAAATGAGAAATTACTAATGTAAATGGTCAAGATGAATGTAAAAGTCATGTTTTTACTTTTATCTAGGGTAGATACATTAGGTAAGTCAATCAGTTGAGGTGTAATGAAGCAGTTCCTAGAGATAGGAATGAGTCACTTTTCTCATCCTACACTCTAGCTTTCAGTTCAACTTTTCATGTAACAGCTCCCTCACCTCATGGATTCGACCCCTAAGGATGAGAGGAGGTGGTTTGAAGTCTATTTAGCTCAGGTTTTCATAGTTGGTAGTTGGCATCAGTTTGAAAGTTTGTGTATTGATCAAGAAACATTTTGGCATGGATTTTAATGACAAATTGCAGTTGTTTCTTTGGGATTCATGTGGTATGAATGTTTGACATAGTTTTTTCTCTGTGATCATTTGTATGAGTGTTTTGTAAGCTCATAAACCTTTTTCATGTCTATTATATGTTAAATTTCAAGTTGAAAGGCAAAATTCATGTTTTTTATGCTCTGTTTTGGGGAATTTTGAATAATTTGTCCATTTTCTTCGGTTTAGGGAGGATTCATCTCATATGCTCTTCCTAGCTCCTCACCGGTCTATTCATCTCATCAAAATCACCTTTAAGTGTTAAACCTTCCTACCTACCTTGCCTCATCGAATGGACTGCAATTTCATCTCATTGGCCCTAATTTAGTCCCCTTGACCTAATCCTCGTTTCAGTGAGCCCAACCCCAAAGCAAAACAAATCCCTGCATTTCATACCTAGCCTAAAACCCTAATTGCTCCAGCCCTCCTGGCTGTGACCCTTTGGAGAGAGCCCTCTCCAACTTGATAAGGCTAGCTATCAAGTCAAAAGCTTGCTTTGTGGTTAACTCTGTTGGGATTCTTTCTTCAGCCTTGGGAATCTGGTGGAGTGATAACATACTGGCGTCGTTGTCAGGGAACGAAGAGACAAACATTTCCCTGGGTGTACGACAAACATCAGATCTGATTGTTGATGCTGAACAACGATCAGGCATAAGAAGGTTGTGCATCATTCACCTGGCGACTCCAGTGTCGAAAAATCCCAAGATTCAGAATTCTCATGGTGACTCCACTCTTCAAGAAATGATAGCCTGAAGAACTTTTTGGTGACTCACTGTTTTCAAAATGGACTTGATTGCTCGAAGGTATGCTCCTATGAATCGAGCTCATATTCCTGGTTTTCCGAACCGTATTCCTCGTATAGATCGGCAATCAGGACTGTCAAAGTTTAAGGGTCAGGACGGTGAAGATGCTAGTTTGCATTTGGTCAAATTTCATTTGCATATTCATAGACTAAAGATTGAGTTTCCTAAAGATTATCTGATGAAGATGTTTATGGCTACCTTGGAGGAAAAAGTGAGATCATGGTATGAGAGTCTACCATCTGCTAGTTTATATTCTTTAAAGGACTTTCCCTCGGTTTTCTTTCAAAATTATCAAAGCTCTAATTCTTCCATGTCAATGATTGATAGTTGTTGTGAGATCTCTGATAATTTCATTGAGTTTCTTGAAAATTTGTATGGGAATGAAGAGTGTCTAGATGATGAGCTCATAGAATCCCTTAATGATTTTTCCTCCCAACAAGAAATAGCAGTTTCCTCCTTAGATGAAGAGATCCTTAAGCCTTTGCATGATAACCCTTTTCATCACCAACAAGAATCAGTAGCTCTCTCCTTAGATGAGACAGACTAGGACCAAGAAAGAGAAGTGCCAATTCCCAATCCTAAAAATGAAAATCACCAAATCAATGTAAATTGCTTTAAAACTCAGTTTTCTCCTTTATCTAAAGATGAGATAGATCAGCTCCTAAACAGTGATATTACAACCCAAGTGAATGTAGATTTGCAGCTCTTACAGTGTTCACACAGTCAAGAATGTGTGATTGAAGCATCTTCCATTATTGAAAATGAAAGTCTGGGTTTGAATGATGATAGTCATGAGATTGATGAGGCCATACCAGAAGTTGTTGTGAGTAAACCGATTTGTGATGATGGTTTCCTGCAAGGAAATCAGCTAATAGAGACCATTGTCTTTCATGAAGAAAATAGGGATGTCATGTTTAACAATCTTGAAGAATGTTTCTTATTTAAGGATGACTTAGAATATGAATTTGAGGAGAATGAGCCTAAGAGAGACAGTATGCCAGAGAAAGAATCGGAGTTGCTCATGCTTCAGGAATTTGTAGCCAACACTCAAACAGCAGAAAGTCATACTTCCCTATGCTATCCTATGGATCAACAACCAAGTGTTCTTTCAGATCAAAATGAAGAGTGTGCTTGTGTTTTTGCTGAATCTCAAGACAAGGTAACGTTTCATATTTTTGAAGATCCTTTTACTGATTTGCTACAGTTAGCAGGGAATATGTATTTTCTTGTTTTCATGGACCAACAACACATGTTCAGTAAACACTCAGAGTCGCCTAGCTTTTGTTTTTTTTGCCTGCTCGAGGAAAGTGAAAGCAAAATTCAAGCAAGTAACCATCTGCTGGATTGGTTACACTGGAAAGATCACTTCACATGATTGTACATATGTCTTCAGAAGGCAGGTCGTTGTCATCAGAATTTGAAGCCCTCAAGTCTCAGTGATGTACTGCCATCAATAAGTACGGTAAGTTCAGTTTTTAAGTCTTGTTTCAGTCAAGTCAAGTCAAATTGAGTCATTTTCATTCAGTTTGTGTCATTAAGTTGTCAAAAAGTCAGTCTTGCATTTCAGTTTCAATTATTTTTTACCGTATTTGGCCCAATGGAATAAAGCACTGATCTCCTCAACTCAGAGATCTGCGGTTCTTGACACCTCTATCAGAGCTTCCATCCCCAATAAGGCCAATGTTAGAGTCAGAATATGCATTTTGCCATCAGTGACTGATATCATCCCTTCATTTTTCATATTAGATGTCTCATTCTGAAATTTTTATATCATTCCATTAGGTCATGCCAAAAATTCTCTCACTGATGGTAGCCTTCCTCAAATAAAACTTCATTCTCCCTCAGAATACCATATTTGCTGACTTATTCACATGTTTCCTTGAGCACAACACCTATGAAAATACTTTTCTCATCATGATTGGTCTCAGTCAAATCAGTTATGAAGATGAGGTCTAAAGAGTCTCATTAGGTCATTAGGTTTATTGTTTTTTTTTCAAGGTCATTACTTCATTCAGATAAAGTCAGCAGAGATATGAGAGGGACTCGAAGAGAATTTTATCTTCCTATAAAGAAGATCATCATAATGTAATTTTTATGTTTTCAAGTTGTAATTATTTGTTTTTAATGACTTTTATATCAAAATGCCATTTTGATATAAAATCGAATATGTAATTTTTTTTTTTTTCATATGTAATAAATTCATCCCTAGCTGTCAATGCAATCATTTCAGCCAAAATGAAACAAAGAAAGTCAAACTCCATTACTTGATCAACCTGCAAAGCCAAAAGTCAGAGAAGTTAAAGAGTATTAGTGTTAAAGAATGAGAAGAAAAAGTGAATGTAAGGAAAGTGGGTAATTTAAATAAAAAATTCAAATCCATCAAGCTATAAAGCCATTCAAACACTTCAAAAGCAAGTCATTATCTTCATTTATCCATCCACACTGCACAGTCTGCAGCAAAGGAGAAAATTTAAGTTTTTTAGCAAATCAGCAGAAAATATCAGAGGCGTTGCGCGTTTGCTTTGCACGTTGCGCGTTTGGTTGAACATTGCGCATTTACCTTTCCACGATGTGTGTTCGCCCGACAAATTCTGACCAAATTCTTCAGGCCCTGCGCGTTCCCTGTTTACCTGCACGTTGTGCGTTCTTCCAGCACGTTGCGCATTTGATCAGACAGGGTTCCAAAAGACTTTACAACCTCCAGCAAGCTCACACTTCTTCACAAATTTCTTCAAAGGGTTTTTAATCAATGAGTGAACCCTAAAACACCTCTCCTCTGGAATATTTTGTGTTTCATAAGAAATTTGAAGTATCTTCTAAAACAAACCCTAGTTTTCATTTTTTCCTTCCCATTTTCATGTATAATCTTTATACTCATATCCCTAAAACATATCATTCATAAACACTGTTAAATCCTAGGATTTTCATAAGACCTAGGTTCCTATTTACATTCACTCCTTCCATTTTCCTAAGCTATTCCTTTCACCTCACGCTCCCTTCATCTAATCTCATTTACCCTAGGGTTTCAAGGCTTCAAATTCATAATGTCTGAAGAGGAAAACAGAAATGTCAATGAGGAGCAAACATCAACGAAGAAATCATATAATAAAGGGGGGGAAATCATCAAATATGAACCAGCAACCACAAAGGAGTTGATGGCATCTTCCCTCACTGTGTCATGTTTTAAACAAGTTGGTTGTTTTGAGTTTTGTGAAGAAGTGCAGAAGATCCAATATCACCCTATGTTGACAAGGTTGTTTATTTCCAATCTTCATGATAGGGAAGTCACTCTTGCTGGGCTCACATTTACTATGTCCACCAATATCATTGCAGCTGCTACAGGGATCCCAAGTGTAGGAGAAAAATGGTTTAAGCACGGAAACCTTGACCATTCCTACTATAAACCATATCTTAAACCAAGATACAAGGATGATAAAAAGACCATTTTCCCTTTCTCTCATCTCCTTGACAGATATGTCCCCATGATGAAAGCCATCATGAAATACTTCACCTGTGAGGGGAGGTTTTCTCGAATCTATTCCTATCATATCCGGCTTCTCATGCATTTCACTAGAGTCAGAATGCTTCACATACCCTATTTTCTCTTCCGCAGCATTGACAAGATGGCATACATTGTACAAAAAAGGGATTATAGTCATTAAATGCAGAGTAGTTTCCACCACTCCCTCATCAAATTGATAGTCATGTACCAACGTGATCAAATGAACATTCCATGGGGCACATTCATATCAAATGAGATTTTCACTACCCCACCTAGTCAGCATGATCAGAATATCCCCTCATCATCTCATCCTTCCATTTCTACTCCCCCATCTTAGCTTGCTGCTCATACATCATCACCAAGTCAGTTTCATTCACCTCATATTGATCCTTCTTCTTCACCTTTCTATAACCCTACATCATCATCACATCATGATTCAGAGTCATCCAACAGTGAGGAAGATATTGAGGCAACAAGGGCTAGTTTGACTGAGGTTCACCCTTTTCCTAAAACTTATCAGAGAGGCTACAGGCATGTTTTTGCTTCACTTGGAGTGAAAGGGGCCATGCCTTCTTCATCAACACAGCAGGTAGACAAAGGCAAGGAAAAGGCAAAAAAACCAATCATTGATGATGAGGAGGGTAAACATGACACAGAACATGACTTTCAGTTGATTGACCTAGGTGATGAAGATGAGGATAAAATCACTAATGCAGCGATTAAAGCCAAAGAGGAAAAAATTAGTGAACTTGAAACTAATCTTGAGAGGGCAAGATATGTAATTGGCTTCTTTGAGCAAGAAAATCAGCAACTAAAAACCAAGCAAATAATCAATGAGGTGAAGTGTATCAAGGCACAAAGAGAAGTAGAAAAGGCTAAAGTGTTGCTTGAGGAGACATTAGAAAGGTTTGGTGAACCTGATGAGGAGGAGGATCAGCCTCCGAGACAGACACCAAGGACTAGAGGGCTGAAAAGAGCTCTAGCCTTGGAGAAACAAAGGGAAGCTGAGCTAGCAGACCAGCTTACCTTAGATGAACAGCTTGCCAAAGAAATCAATGAGCACAAAGAAGCATGGCTTGAGAGGGTCAACCAACACTTTGGAGTAGCGCTTGGGCAAGGCTCAAAAGGACAATGACATTCAGAGAAAGATGGTAAAGCATTATGCCATGAGAAACAAAATTGCAAGGGGTAAGCTCAAACGAGCCCATGCAAAAATGCAAGCTTTGACCAAACAAGGAGAGAAAGAGAAGTTAGACATACTTGCTAAGGTGTCACTCCATACCTCAAACACTCAATGAGCAATTACTATCATAATTTTGGTACATTTTTGCACTCATGTTCATTTCAGTAAATTTTTGCAATTTTCAACACAAAAATTTTGCTAAGGCACAGCGCGCTGCATGCTGCGCTCTTTTTTGGGGCCTCCAATTGACAAATGACCACCACCACCATCATGTTCATAATGATGAGGACATCAACCCTAGCAACTTTCAGAAGATTTGGAGAAGAACTGGTCCCCAAAAAATGCAAAAAACTACCAAAATTTCATGTTTCTGCATCCTTTTTGGCCGGCTCGCTACGTGTTTACCAGTCTTGGGAGATCACGTTTTTGACAAGGAAAATCAGCAGCATTTTGGAAACTGGAGGTAGATTTGGAGACTAGATTCATAGAGCTTTCCAATGAGCTATCATGGAGTTGCTTTGGACACCAGGAAAGCACTCAAAACCAGCTTTGAAAACAGGTTATTTTTTCTGCTTGCACGCTGCGCGTTTACCAGAAAATTTCCAATTTTCACAGTCTTCAACATTTTTTCTCCAATTTGACTTTTACCTTGGGAAATGAGAAATTACTAATGTAAATGGTCAAGATGAATGTAAAAGTCATGTTTTTACTTTTATCTAGGGTAGATACACTAGGTAAGCCAATCAGTTGAGGTGTAATGAATTAGTTCCTAGAGATAGGAATGAGTCACTTTTCTCATCCTACACTCTAGCGTTCAGTTCAGCTTTTCATGTAACAGCTCCCTCACCTCATGGATTCAACCCCTGAGGATGAGAGGAGGTGGTTTGATGTCTATTTAGCTCAGGTTTTCAAAGTTGGAAGTTAGCATCAGTTTGAAAGTTTGTGTATTGATCATGAAACATTTTGGCCTGGATTTTAATGACAAATTGCAGCTATTTCTTTGGGATTCATGTGGTATGAATGTTTGACATATTTTTTTCTCTGCGATCATTTGTATGAATGTTTTGTAAGCTCATAAACCTTTTTCATGTCTATTATAGGTTAAATTTCAAGTTGAAAGGCAAAATCCATGTTTTTTATGCTCTGTTTTGGAGAATTTTGCATAATTTGCCCATTTTCTTCAGTTTAGGGAGAATTCATCTCATATGCTCTTCCTAGCTCCTCACTGGTCTATTCATCTCATCAAAATCACCTTTAAGTGTTAAACCTTCCTACCTACCTTGCCCCATCGAATGGACTGCAATTTCATCTCATTGGCCCTAATTTAGTCCCCTTGACCTAATCCTCATTTCAATGAGCCCAACCCCAAATCAAAACAAATCCCCGCATTTCATACCTAGCCTAAAACCTTAATTGCTCCAGCCCTCCTGGCTATGACCCTTTGGAGAGAGCCCTCTTCGGCTTGATAGGGCTAGCTATCAAGTCAAAAGCTTGGTTTGTGGTTACCTCTGTTGGGATTCCTTCTTCAGCCTTGGGAATCTGGCGGAGTGATAACAGTGTGGACACTCATTCAAAAGTTACAGCGAGATCCTAGTACATCTAATACATTTAGTTGGAAAAATGATTCCTTATGGTACAAAGATCACTTATATATTTGTAAGAATGCCCAACTAAAACAAAAGATTCTTTTGGAATTGCACACTTCTCCTTTAGGAGGACACTCAGGATTTTTAAAAACTTACCACAGGGTGAAGAAAGAATTTTTTTGGGATGGTCTTAAATCTGATATTCAAAAGTTTGTGGTGGAATGTTTGGTTTGCCAACAAAATAAAGTTGAAACAATTAAGACCCCGGATCTTCTACAACATTTATCCATTCCAAGTCAACGTTGGGAGGAGATTTTAATGGATTTTATCACAAGTTTACCTAAGTCCGAAGGAAAGAGTGTCATCATGGTGGTAGTTGATAGACTTCCCAAGTATGCACACTTTTTTCCATTATCTCATCCATTTAAAGCAAGTACAGTTGCTACTACATTTATGGAAACAATTCAAAAGCTACATGGAAACCCAAAGATTATTGTAAGTGACAAAGATCCCATTTTTATTGGAAATTTTTGGACGGAATTATTTTCTTGTTTGGGTACTCAACTAGCTCAAAGCTCATCTTATCATCCTCAATCCGATGGTCAAACTGAGATAGTGAATAAATGTTTGGAAGGATATCTTCATTGTTTTGTATCTTATAAGCAAACACAATGGGTCAAGTGGTTACCTCTCGCTGAATGGTGGTATAACACTTCCTTCCATACTGCAGCAAAAATGACCCCATTTATGGCACTTTATGGATATCATCCACTATCCATCACATCATCTTTAAGAGAACATTCTAAGGTTCAAGCAGTGGAAGATCACATCGAGCATCAACAAGAAGTTCTCCAACTCTTAAAGGATAACCTAAATTGGCACAAAATCGAATGAAACAACAGGCAGATCAACATCGCAACGAGAGAAGTTTTGATGTAGGAGATTGGGTATTTTTACGGCTACAACCATACAAACAAATCTCCCTCAAGCAAGCTAAGAAGGATAATAAATTATCGCCAAAGTACTATGGTCCTTACAAGGTGTTGCTAAATATTGGTACTATGGCATACAAATTAAAGCTTCCTGCTTCTTCGCGAGTGCATCCAGTTTTCCATGTTTCATGTTTAAAGAAGGTTATATAGGTGACAAACTTCCAGTTCAAACAATATTGCCAAAACTTGACAAGGAAGGAAAAATCATATTGGAACCTGAAGCTGTCATGGAAACAAGAATTCGACAGCGACAAAATCGATCAATTCCAGAGTATCTCATCAAGTGGAAGAACTTACCCACTAAAGATTCTACATGGGAGGATGAGAATTTTATATGGAAGCATCCGGAGCTACTCAAGCATCAAGGACAACACTTTTTTGAAGGAGAGGAGCATGTTAGGTCCCTATATTACTAGTATAGTCCTTTATTGTTGTTAGTGTAACCCCCTTATTGTTATTGTTGTACCCATGTAACCCCAATATTGTTATTATTGTGCCCTTACATTATTATTGTTAGGTCGAATAGGATTATATTGTGACCCCGTGGACTCCTATGTATAGAAGGAGGTTTTGTCATTTGTATCATCGAAGAATTGTTCATTTATGTAATGTATTGGAGGTTGCCCCCTCGAAGTGGATGATTTATAAGGCGTTGATCTCTCTATTCTTCTATTTTTGGAGTTGGTTTCATAACAACATCATCATCACTCTCATCGTCCTTTGCTGCTGCTGCCTTGGATTCAGAAGATCCCTTGTCCTTCTTCTTAGGACAAGTGCTGGCAAAACGTCCAAGTTCGCCACAATTAAAGCACTGGACCTTGGAAAGGTCCCTCTTCTACTTCCCTTGTTGCCTTCATTCCTTTGATGCAAGGGTTGCATCCTCTTCCTCTTCTTTCTTTACCTTGACTATTATGCTTCCGCTGCTTTGCCTATTGGTGAATCTCTTGATTTCCTCCTGACGGAGGATTGCCCACATGTCTGCCCAGGATGATAATGTTGCCCTGCCCAATATGCTTTGGACAAACGTTTCCCATTCCTAAGTGACTTCATTCAGGGAAGTCCTTACCAAGAGTCCTTCATCCGGAGTCGCACCCATGGCAATCAGTTGATCCCGAATAGTCTGGAGTCTGAAGAGGAAGGGATCTATCTCCTCACCCTTCTGCATATGGAACAACTGCATGTGATTCTCCAGAAGAATTTTCCTTTGGACAGAGCCTCCCTGATACATCATCTCCAAAGCTGTCAACATCTCATTTGTCGTGTTCTTCCTGGCAATATGTGGCACGACGAGATCTTTGACTCCATCCATGATCAGGCACTTAGCCCGTGCTTGATTTTCCTTGAATTTCTTCAGAGGATCTGGATCGGCATGCACAACTAGACATTCTCTACATGGTCCTTGATGTCGTACTCATCAAGGACTGCCAGGATCCTAGCCCTCTAGATAACGAAGTTGGACATGTCGTCCAATGTGTCCTGATCTCTTAGACCATGAGAAGCCATCTAGCTCAAATCTGTCAAAACAAATACTCTTCTCCCTATTTCTGCCGCAATACTCAACAGAAATATTGGATCTGGATTTCTTGGCAATTAGAAACCCTCTATAGTAGTTGCTCCCTCCGACAACTGATTTCCCTCCCGGAAATCCTTGGCCAAAACAACTAAACAGTTCTCTACGATCACCCTCCTGATAGAATCTCATATCTGTTTAGTAACTATCCTCCTCCCGCTCCTTGTCAAATCAGCTAGGAACGATTCTGCACCATCAGAATCTCCACCACACTAGCAACTATTGAAGATCTGAAGCCCTGCTTCAGTATTATGACAATACTTCACAACAAAAAGAAATTGGACTGTGTCCCTCTGGCTGGCCTCTACGTGAGCACACTGGCTCAGCGCAGCTTCTGCGCAACGCAGGCTGCTCCTGCGTCCCTCTAGAAGGCACTGCGTTGTCTCTATATGGAAGTGCGTCAACCCCTGCGTAGCCTCTGCTGGGATTGCGTCCTCCTGATGTTGCGCTGCCCTCTTTCGATTTTTGGTTCTTTAGCTACTCTCTCAGCAAAAGTTTCTTTAGCCGATTTTGCTGAAGATTCAACTTGATCTGCAATGCTCTAATACCATGTCAAAATTTCTTAACTAAGAAATCCTACTGTTAAACCTCAATTTACTTCTCCTACTTGATTAAACATACAAGTTATTAATACGAATATTCAGAATTAATATTGAAGTATATACAATTAACAGCCTACACATACAAATCATTTACTAAATAGCACGCTCACATGACAAAGTGACACACAGATTTTTCGGACAAATGTCCTCGAGAAAACCCAATGCGGGAAAATCGGTGCAACACATATGACGGTTTATTATCATTAAACAATAGTGTTTGAGTACATCTAGGGTGCCATAAACTTGGCTGATGCAAAAGAAAAAACCTCGGCAATCAGAGAAATGTGAGATATACCTCACTCTCGCAAGTCCTGGCTAATCCGGATGAGCAACTGGTGAAACCCCAGCTAGCTCTGCGCAAAAACTGCGTAAGCCTACGTAGCCTGGGCTGAGGCACTGCGTCACCCTAGCTCAGCGTGGATCTGCTTCTCTCAGATCTCGGTTTCAGCCCTGTTGGCTCAGAAACCCTTGCTTTCGAAAGAATTTTGGACTTCTGCTTGGAGATGCTACACTGCCTCTGCGTGGGTCCTGTGTGGGCCTTCGTCACCCTCCTGAGGGACTGCGTCACACCCTCCTGTTAAAATTTGGGTACCAAAGGACAAGTGGTTCCCTAAGGCTTTGATCTTTGGCCTAGGGAAAAGTGTCCACTTTATTTGTACTTCTTTTCCTAAACTGACTTTATAAGTGGTAAAGTCAATCTAATTTTAAAGTGACTTTATACGTAATAAAGTTACATTCTAATTTTAGAGTGACTTTATTAAATTCAATGAAAAATTAGAAAGTGAAAAAATGACTATGGAAATAAAAGGCTAAGTGGGTCTTTAAGTGCGTGAGTTAAAAAATAGAAAGTGAGAATTAAATGCACATTTATTCTCATCCCTAGATCTAAATGAACCTCAGCCATTAGATCTTAGGGTTACCCAAAAGGTCATTTAGGGTAAAAGGAGAGAAGAAGAAGAAAAGATCAATCCAGTCTTTCATGAGCTATTGAGAGAAAGAGGAGAGAGCAACGAGAAAATTTTTGAGCAAGGAGGAGGTGAAGGAGAGCAGCAAATTCATACAGCAGCTTGGCACACATCCCAAGGCAGCATTTCCAAACAGCAACATTTATTTGTCATGCATACCAAGGCAGAATCCGTACAACTTTTTGCACACATTTTGAGGAAGGTACAACATAGTTTTCAAGGAGGAGAAACATGTGTTAAAGGCACGATTTTCGAGGCAGATTTTGGGGCACAAATTTCGAGGACTGTTGTATCGTTTCCGTACAGTTCTGTACAGCCTATTTTGGGCATGTTTTTCAAAGCAGTCGTACAACATTAAATGTTGTAATTTATTGCTGTAATTTTTTGTTTGTTGGCACAAATTTCAAGGTGGAAGTATGGCATGGAAATCGAGATAAGTTGGTTTTTGTGATTGCTCTAATTTTTCCTATGTAATTCATTTTCTCTGTAAAATATTTCCAAAAATAAAGAAGAGCTCTCAAACTGGTTTTCCCCAAGAGATGTAAGGGGTTTTTCCAGAGTCACATTGACCAAAAATCACTGTGTCATTTTCTGTGCGTGGTTGTTATATTTTTGCTGTGTTCTATTTCTGCATTTTCCGGCAGTGGTGAAATCTCCAAATTTGTGTTTTTAGAATTATTGTCATTTCCAGATTTTAGAATTTTTATCATGCTTGGATTTAAAACTAAATGCATGGAGTGATAAGGAAAACTGATAACCGGAGTGGGCGTTGAAATTCTTCATGGTATCAGAGCTTAGTTGGCTAAAAAGTGCAGTTTTGGACAGCAAGTGAAAAATTACAGCGAGCTGATTTTTACACAAAAAACAGAAACCTTTACCCAAATTTGAAAATTTCAGTTTGTTAGGACAGTGAAGCATGTCTTTGGGTTCGAGGGTTGAAGACAGGTTAGATGGGCAGAGTAACTACAGTGCATGGAGGGAGAGAATCCAAAGTATCTTTGAGGAAGTAGAGGTCTAGGGCATTATGGTACATACTACACAGCACCCAGTAGCAGTACCTGCTGACCCTGTACAGTTAGCAGAGTTTAATAAAAGAATGCTAAGGCCAAAAGACTGATTCTGGATTGAGTCAAAGATCATGTCATTCCTCATGTGAGAAGAAAGACTTATGCACATGAAATGTGGACAGCCTTGTCTAGTCTTTACCAGAGCTCAAACGAAAACAGAAAAATGGTCCTAAAGGAGAAACTGAAGGCCATTAAAATGGCTAAGACTGACAGTGCTACAACATAGCTCACAAATATCACTTCAGCGAGAGATGAGTTGGCAACCGTAGGTGAGACCGTTACACCCACTGAGTTGGTGAGGATTGCTTTGAATGGTATTTCCAAGACTTGGGAGAGTTTTGTGGATGGTATTATTGCACGTGAGAACCTTCTCGGATGGGATAGGTTGTGGGATGATTGCATTCAGAATGAGATCAGAAAGAACCATCTTAGGGCAGCCAAACAGGTGGAGGAGGATGATAATGTGGCATTGTTGGCAAGAGGCAAGAAGGGCAAAGCAAAGAAGCAAGCTTCCACCAATGGAGGCAAAGGCAAAGGTAAAGGTAAGAAGCAAAACAAAGAGAATGACTATTCCAAAGTCAAATGTTGGAATTTTCAAAAATTGGGACACTATATTGTTGTGTGTTCGGAGAAGAAGAACAAAAAGGGGAAAGAGAAAACCATGGCAGCTTCTACAGAGATAGAGGGCTTCTCAGAGAGCTTTGACCGGGAGTTTGGGTTCATAGCTTGTGAGTCCTCCAGTGTAGGATCACCTACACAAGTTCAGAGGGAGTGTGCACTCTCCTCTACTAGCAGAGAATCTTCTAGTATTTGGCATGTTGACAGTGGGGCTTCTCGTCATATGACAGGAGTTATGGAGTACTTATCAGATCTTTCAGAGAGTGATACTGATATGGAGGTAGTACGTGGTGATGACAGCATTATTAGAGCAGTCGGTGTGGGAACATTGACATATGATAGGGAACCCAAACCTCCCTTGAAAGTGTCAGATGTTCTATATGTGCCTGGAATGAAGAAGAACCTCATACCTCATATTCGTTTCAGCACTTGAGGACAGAGGGTATGAGGTGTTGTTCAGGAGAGGGAAGGTGCTTATATATCCTAAGGGAACTCCAGCTGCTTCAGCTAGAGTGATTGGTGTGTGCCATGCCAAGGTGTACAAGTTCTCATTCTAGCCACTGATGGCATTGAGTAGCAACACCCGAGACCGGACCGACAGCAGATCTAGCAGTTCAGAGTTGTGTGAGATTTGGCATCGCAAGATGGGGCACATGTATCATGGGGCCTTGAGGACATTGCGGGAGATCACCATTGGTGTGCCAGATTTCAGTTCTGATCACCTTGATGTATGCAGAGGATGTGCTATGGGGAAGTTTTCCAAATCCCCTTTTCCCAGCAAGTGACAGCAGAGCGAAAGGGATCCTTGACTTGATTCATTCCGATGTGAGTGGTCGGATGTCTCATGTTCCTTGGGTGGCTATGAGTATTATGTTTTATTCATTGATGACCACTCCAGGAAGACCTGGATTTATTTCTTGAAGACCAAGAGTGAGGTGTTCAAGTGGTTTCAAGAGTTCAAAGCTCTTGTGGAGACCTAGAAAAGTAGGAAGATCAAGTTCCTCAGGTCGGACAATGGAGTTGAGTATACCCTTGGTGAGTTTGTGGATTTTTGTGCTAAGGCAGGCATTAGGAGGGAGTTCATGGTTCCTTACAACCCCTAGCAGAACGGGGTGGCAGAGAGGAAGAACAGATCCATTGTAGGAGCTGCCAAAGCCGTGCTTCATGATCAGGGGTTACCTTTATTTTTGTGGGCAGAGGCCTGCAACACTGTTGTTTACTTGCAAAACAGGAGTCCACATCGTGCCTTGGGGAATGTGACTCCTGAGGAGGCTTTTCCTGGGAAGAAGCCTGATGTTGGGAGCTTTCGTATCTTTGGGTGCCTTACATATTCCTATGTCCCCAAGGAGAAAAGGAACAAGCTAGAACCTACTGCAGACAAGGGCATCTTTGTGGATTATAGCTAGACCTCTAAAGCTTATCGGATTTATATTCCTGCGTAGAGGAAAGTGGTTGTCAGGCAGGATGTGAAGTTCGAGGAGGAGAGAGCTTTCAGGAGGTCACGAGAGTTGCATTATCTAGAGTCACTAGACTCTTAGGAGCAGCTGAGTCAGCCACAGGGATCCAGTGCACAGGGTGCAGGAGGTCAGGTATCAGGAGGTACATCGATTACAGTGTCGGGTCCATCAGTGAGCAGTGGCTCTCAGAGTCAGGTGGTGGTTCTTCAAGCAGCATGCAAAGCAGTCCACAAAGCAGTTCACAGGGTAGTCCACTGATGGACAGTTCACACAGTACTTCAGCTTCTACAGGCACAGGTTCAGGCATGAGATCAGTTGGCAGGCCTTCAGGGGTTCAGGCTTCTGATGATGATGAGGATTCTTTCACTCTGGTGGGAGAAGTACACTCAAGGAAGAGGAAGCCCAAGTGGCTTCAAGGCACCTTGTGCGAGGCCACATCAGTTGCTGGGCCAAAGAGGTAGGTCAGAGAGAGTAAACCACCTGAGCGGTTATGTAGTTACATGGCATTGGTAACAAGCATCGTTGATACTGAGCCTTCTAGTTAGGAGGAGGCAGCCAGCCAGCAGGTCTGGAGAGAGGCCATGATGGAGGAGTATTCCTCTATTATGAAGTACGATGTTTGGGAGGTAGTGTCGAGGCCTGAAGGTAAATCAGTTGTTACTTCCAGATGGCTCTACAAGATAAAGCATGTTGCAGATGGCAGCATAGAGAAGTTCAAGGCTCGGTTTGTGGCAAGAGGATTCTCACAGGTAGAGGGAGTTGACTATGAGGAGACCTTCGCTCCCGTGGCTCGGTATACATCTATTCGCTCCATTTTATCAATTGCAGCAGAGATGGGTTGGAAGATCCACCAGATGGATGTGAAGACCGCCTTTCTCAATGGCTTCATTCAGGAGGAAGTTTATCTTGAGTAGCTGCAAGGCTTTGAGATGCATGGGAAGGAGTCCCATGTATGCAGATTGAAAAAGGAACTCTATGGCCTGAAGCAAGCTCCTAGAGCTTGATACTCTCGGATTGATACATACTTGCAGCAGTTGGGTTTCACTAAGAGTGAGGTTGATCCGAACCTATACTTCATTGTGGTAGGTGAGGAGCCTCTCATCTTGGTGTTGTATGATAATGACTTGGTCATCAGACTCATTGAGGGTTGCAAGAGAGATCTTGCTTTAGAGTTTGAGATGAAGGATATCGGCTTGATGCATTATTTTCTGGGATTGGAGATGTGGCAGGAGGAGGGGCATATCTTCCTGGGACACGGGAAGTACACCATGGATATTCTTAGCAGATTTCACATGGAGGACTGCAAACTCATGTCTACACCTATGATCACTCACTGGAAGAAGCTTCAATCTTCAGATTCCGAGTTGGTGGATCCTACACTATACAGACAGCTGATTGGATCATTGATGTATTTGGCCAACACTCGGCTAGTGTAAATTTTTGTAGATGTTCTATGCTTGATGCAACTTTACTTTTATTACAGCAATCACCCAAACAGTTAAGTAAAATGTTGATAGAACATACCAGTGGATCTATGGAAGACAAACCAGAAACAGGAAAAATGTGATGGTGCGTTACGGCGGTCAACAGGATGCTTCAACCAGCAAAGTCTCCTTGATTAGCCAACCCAGAAAGTGTCACAACAATCCTCAAATCAATCACCAAGTCAACACTGTCTTAAAAGTCAACGCAGTGGCATGAACATAAAATTCAACGTAATAGCTCAACTTCTGGCCAACCTTTGACCTCCGGGTCAACCTTTTGACCTCGATTCTTGTGCCAATGTGTACGGCCTCCCAAAATCGAAGTCTCCAATAAATTTCAGCGTCTTTGGACCATGCGTTGACCAAAGTCAACGCTGGTCAAACTTCCTTGGAAACCCTAGCTGCAGCGATCTGCGTCTTTCTTCTTGGCTGTACAAACTCGTCCTTTTTCCCACGTGTGAGCTGAATTCGTCCTCCAAGGAGCTCGTACTAAATCAAAGAAGAGAAGAAGATGTGTGATGAGTGAGTGTGAAATGCTCTCCAACTTTCATTGTATTTATATACATTATTGAGGTGTGTGACACATTTGCTGGGGGTGTAAAACCTTAAGGCCGACCTGCACATATAATTTATTATAAATAATAAATTCAAAATAAATGTTCTGCTCATCGGATTTAGATAAATTTTATATGGATCTTCCACCTCTCCGAAAGAGGAATCCAATAAAAATATCGTATCTTCATCTCTACATCACAACATGGAGTTTGGACCTAGTTGTCCAATTTTATTTGGGAAGCTCTACAGGGAGAACTCCAACACTGCAATGCCCTCAAACATCGTGCGTCATCCCGCCGTAACCGCCTTATCGCTCTTATTTCTGCACGAAGTGGGTCAATCACAAAGACATCAACCCTACCGACAACGGTACCTTAGGTCCAAACCGTATGGTCCCAATAAAGCGCTCTCCAACCTACCAACCCGAAGTTGGCTATCTGACCCGAAGTCAGGCAGAGGTCCCAGACCTCACTAAACTTGATCCCAGATCAAGTGGTTGGACCGTGCCATCCTAGATAGAGAGTACGGCAATCTCTGATGCGTCCATCAGTATTTGCTACTAGTCTCTATCTTTTCCCACCTCATTGGCCAAATGAGAGGTACTTCCCATGAGCCCTGAACTCAATGGGTAGGATGCATACGGGGCATAGAAAAATGAGAGGTGAACCAACTCAATAATCACAACGGTGGGGCAGAAGCACCACAAGGTTCGGCAAGCCTAGCCCCGTGAGTGCTTATAGCTCCGAGAAGCTATCCCCAAAGCCCCCAAGAGCTCCCAGAGCTTATCGTCCAATGGGACCCACATCATAGGGTCGTTCCACGATACCAAGATTCTCACGAAAGGTTAGGAACTTGACCTTCCCCAGGGGCTTTGTGAGAACATCCGTGACCTGCTCATCAGTTCCTATATGATCGAGCCTTACGGCGCCTCGCTGTACCATATCCCGGATAAAGTGGTACCTGATATCAATATGCTTGGATCGGTCGTGGAACACATGATTCTAAGTCATGCGAATCCCACTCTGGTTATCACAGAGTATCACGGTGGTATCTAGCACATGTCCAAACAACTCACTAAAGAGCTTTCGCAACCAAATTGCTTCACAACAGGCCATACTTGCTGCAATGTATTCGGCCTCAGTGGTGTTCAAAGCCACCGACTTCTGCTTCCTGCTCATCCATGAAATCGAAGCAGAACCAAGATTGAAGCAGCATCCCGATGTGCTCTTACGATCCACCACACTGCCAGCCCAATCGGCATCAGTATATCCACGGAGTGTTACACTCCCGGCAGTGTATCTCAACCCATGGTTTATCGTGCCCCAAGATATCTCAGAAGATTCTTGGCACCAACCCAGTGAAAGTGATGAGGCTCAACCATCTGCTGACTCAAAGTGTTCACTGCAAAACATATATCTGGACGGGTGTTCACTAAGAACATCAAAGCTCCTACGAGTTGACGATACTCAGTAGGATTGGCCAATACGGGCCCAGCAGCGCTGCCACTCAACTTCTTGAAGTTGAGTTCCATTGGTGTTGACACTGTCTTGCAGTCCACCATACCAAATCTTTCCAGAAGTTTCACAATGTATTTTCCTTGAGAAAGGAAAATCTCTCCAGGTCTCTGCCAGACCTCCAGGCCTAGGAAGTAGTGCATCAGTCCTAGGTCCTTCATCTCGAACTCAGCAGCGAGCTCCCTCTTACATTGATGAATGAGAGGGTCAGCACCTGTCAAGAAGAGGTCGTCCACATACAGCACTAGAATGAGAGGCTTCTCCTGCACAACCTTGAAGTAAAGGTTCGGATCAGCATTACTTCGAGTGAAGCCCAGCTTCATCAAGTAACTATCCATCCTCTCGTACCAAGCTCTGGGTGCTTGCTTTAACCCATAGAGGGCTTTCTTCAATCTGCAGACATGAGTGTCTCGATCCCGAACTTCAAATCCCAGAGGTTGTTCCACATACACCTCTTCCTTTATTGCACCATGCAGAAAAGCGGTCTTGACATCCATCTGATGAAGACTCCATCCTTGCGTAGCAGCAAGGGCTATGATTGATCGAATGGTGGTATATTGTGCCACAGGTGCAAATATGTCATCATAATCTACTCCTTCCTTTTGAGAGAAGCCACGGGCAACAAATCTTGCCTTGAACTTTTCAGCACTTCCATCAGAACCATGCTTGATCTTGTAGAGCCATTTCGCGGTGACAACTGATTTGTCCTTCGATCTTGGAACCACATCCCAGACATCATTCTTCATTATGGACTCATATTCTTCGTGCATAGCATCCTTCCAGACTTGATGCTTTACGGCTTCCTCAAAAGATCCAGGTTCAGATTGTACAATGGTACTCATGGCAGCCAGATACCCTTGGTATCTACACGGCTTCTTGCTTTCACGGAATGTCCCCCTTGGGGCAGCATGCCCCTCAGCATCTTCGAGGGTGTCCCTGAGCCATGATGGTCTCTTTCCCAGTGAAGGAGATGGATCGATAGGGTCCATTGGTCCTTCAACATCAGGCATTGTCTCATCCTGCGGTTCTTCTTGATTTCCAGACCTTGCTTCATGATTTTCCTCAGATCTTGGAAGATCTACTACTTTCTTCAGGGAAGCATCTTCGTCAAAAGTGACATCATGGCATATCTCTACTTCCCTTTGACCAAGTACATAGACCCTATAGGCTTTAGAGGTTTTGCTGTAGCCCACAAACATTCCTTTCTTCCCAGAAGCATCCAGCTTACTTCTCTTTTCTTTTGGCACATGAAAATAAACAGGGCATCCAAAAATTCTAAAATGTGAGACATCAGGTTTCTTACCAGTGGAAACCTCTTCGGGAGTTTTGGAGTCCAGAGCGGAATGAGGGCATCGGTTTTGAATGTATACAGCAGTATTTGCAGCTTCTCCCCACAGAAACTTCGGTAGACCCTGGTCACATAGCATGGCACGGGCAGCTTCCACAATAGTCATGTTCTTGCGTTCAGCAACACCATTCTGCTCAGGAGTATAGGCAGTAGTAGTCTCCCTCTTAATGCCAGCTTCTCTGCAAAAGTCCTTGAACTCATTTGACTCATATTTAGTGCCATTGTCGGTCCTCAAAATCTTGATCTTCTTTCCTGTCATATTTTTCACCAAGGCTTTGAAGGTACGAAACCACATGAAAGCCTAATCCTTCTTCTTCAAGAAGTAAATCCAGGTTTTGCGGGAGAAGTCATCAGTGAATGTCATATAGTAAGAACATCCTCCCAGGGATGTCACAGGCAACATACCAGATAGATCAGAATGGACCAGTTGCAAAATATCAGATGTCTTTGTGGCACTTGTGGGGAAAGGTCCCCTTGTATGCTTTCCTTCGGCACAACCCTTACATACACCTTCATGATTATTTCCAAAGTCGGGCATCCCTGTCACCACCTTCCTTGCTTCGGGAAGGGCCTTGTAATGAAGGTGTCCAAAACTTCGGTGCCATAGTTCAGTTTGTCGCATAGTATCACATGTCATATAGCTCCTAGTGGACTTCCTTCAACTTGGTAGAGTGTTCCAACTCTAAAACCAATCACGATAGCTTCCTTGAGGTTCTTCTTCCACATGCGCACTTTTCCATCAATGAATGCCACATTGAAGCCTTTGTCTTCAATCGCTGATATAGACACAAGGTTCTTCTTCAATTTTGGTACATAGAGTACATCCTGCAAATGTAGAACTTGTCCTTGAGACAAGTGGAGGGTCACAGTCCCTGTCCCTTTCACAGGATATGTGGCATTATCTCCAAGGATAATTTCTAGATTAGTATCCTTCTCAACCATGTCAGAGAGTGCTTCCTTGAACCCAGTGATGTGTCTTGAGGCACCACTATCTATCAGCCAGACATCCATAGTGTCGGGCGGAGATGCAGCAGAGAGGGCAGATATAAGAATGTATTCATTTCTTTTATCAACAACATTTGACTCCTCATACCTGGAGTTTCTAGACCTTTTGAAAGGTTGATTGTTTCCGCCAGAGGGAGTCTTCCTCTTTCCTTTGGACCTGTCGTTTCTTTGATTTCCATTCCTCCGGTTGTTGTTGTTGTCATCACTATCGGGAGAATCCTTCTTGAAAGGACATTCTCTAGCATAGTGACTAGGCCTATGACAAGTGAAACACTTGCCCTTCTTTCCTTGGGCCCTAGCTCTTCCTTTGTTCTTAGGACCACCAGAGTTCTTCTTTCTAGATTGAGCAGCATAGGCAGCATTTCTATCATTTTCATATTCCTTCATTCTTATCTCTTCTTGCATGCATCTGGACAGTAGCTCGTCAAAGTTAGGAATTGTACTATTATTGAGAATGGTAGTGTTGAATACTTGCCATTCATACGGGAGTCCTCCAAGTGCGGTGAGTACCATCTCACGATCGACTATTGTCTCCCCAATAGCCAGCAGATTGTTCCTGATCTCGGTCAATTTCAGAAAGTATGTTTGGACAGACTCATCCCTGCCTTTCTTAGATTCTTCAATTGATTCTTGAAGAATAGCACTTGGTTTACATTGTTTACCTTGAACATTAGGATCAATTTATCATACATCTCTTTAGATGTACCCAACTCAAAGATGTAGGGCACCAAGCTTTTATGAATGGATTCCCTGATCATCAGCTTTGCTTTGATCTCCCCCTTCTTATACTTGGTTTTAGTAGCAGCAGTAGCATTGGATGGAGGTTCTTGTATCTTACCCAGTACATGGTCCATGAGATCATGGTCTTCCAATTTGAGATCTAATATCATCTTCCAAGCATGGAAGTCATCCCTTCCAGTCAACTTGTCATTCTCCTTGAATTCATAACTTGTGGAACCCATTTTCTTAGATGGTGATTGCTAAAGTTAGGGCTTGTCTTCACCTTAGCTCCGATACCATGTAAATTTTTGTAGATGTTCTATGCTTGATGCAACTTTACTTTTATTACAGCAATCACCCAAACAGTTAAGTAAAATGCTGATAGAACATACCAGTGGATCTGTAGAAGACAAACCAGAAACAGAAAAAATGTGATGGTGCGTTACGGCGGTCAACAGGATGCTTCAACCAGCAAAGTCTTCTTGATCAGCCAACCCAGAATGTGTCACAACAATCCTCAAATCAGTCACCAAGTCAACACAAGTCAACTCCAGAAAAGTCAACGCTGTCCAGAAAAGTCAACGCAGGGCAGCAACATAAAAGTCAACGCAGCTCCAACTTCGGTCAACCTTTTGACCTCGGTTCTTGTACCAATGTGTACGGCCTCCCAAAATCGAAGTCTCCAATAAATTTCAGCCTCTTTGGACCATGCGTTGACCAAAGTCAACGCTGGTCAAACTTCCTAGGAAACCCTAGCTGCAGCAATCTGCGTCCTTCTTCTTGGCTGTACAAACTCGTCATTTTTCCCACGTGTGAGCTAAATTCGTCCTCCAAGGAGCTCGTACTAAATCAGAGAAGAGAAGAAGATGTGTGATGAGTGAGTGTGAAATGCTCTCCAACTTTGACTGTATTTATATACATCATTGAGGTGTGTGACACATCTGCTGGGGGTGTAAAACCTTAAGGCCGACATGCACATATAATTTATTATAAATAATAAATTCAAAATAAATGTTCTGCTCATCGGATTTAGATAAATTTTATATGGATCTTACACCTCTCCGAAAGAGGAATCCAATAAAAATATCGGTATCTTCATCTGAGCATCACAACATGGAGTTTGGACCTACTTGTCCAATTTTAACAAGATATATGTTTTGCAGTTAACACTATGAATCAGTTCATGCGTGAGCCCAGGGGAGTTCACTAGGTGGCTGCAAAACACATTCTTCGTTACTTGCAGGGTATTGAAGATTATGGTCTCGATTACAGACAGGGTGATGGAGTGAGGCTGGCAGGGTACACTGATTCAGATTGGGCAAGTTGTGCTTCAAGCAGGAAGAGTACTTCAGGGATCAAATATCACTTTATTCGAGACTATGTCCAAAAGGGAGTTGTCAAGCTTGAGTATATTTCCAAAGCTGAGCAGGTGGCAGACATCTTCACCAAAGCCTTACCACAGGGCAAACATGTCTATTTCAGAGACAAAATGGGAGTGGTGAGGAACACTTTCCTCGATAAGAGGGAGTGTTAAAATTTGGGTACCAGAGGACAAGTGGTTCCCTAAGGCTTTGAACTTTGGCCTAGGGAAAAGTGTCCACTTTATTTGTACTTCTTTTCCTAAACTGACTTTATAAGTGGTAAAGTCAATCTAATTTTAAAGTGACTTTATAAGTGATAAAGTTACATTCTAATTTTAGAGTGACTTTATTAAAGTCAATGAAAAATTAGAAAGTGAAAAAGTGACTATGGAAATAAAAGGCTAAGTGGGTCTTTAAGTGGGTGAGTTAAAATATAGAAAGTGAGAATTAAATGCACATTTATTCTCATCCCTAGATCTAAATGAATCTCAGCCATTAGATCTTAGGGTTACCCAAAAGGTCATTTAGGGTAAAAGGAGAGAAGAAAAAGAAAAGATCAATTTAGTCTTTCATGAGCTATTGAGAGAAAGAGAAGAGAGAGCAAGGAGGAGGTGAAGAAGAGCCGCAAATCCATACAGCAACTTGGCACACATCCCAAGGCAGCATTTCCGTGCAGCAGCATTTATTTGGCATGCATACCAAGGCAGAATCTGTACAGCAGCTTTTTGAATGCATTTTGAGGAAGGTACAGCATAGTTTTCGAGGAGAAACATCAGTCAAAGGCATGATTTTCGAGGCAAATTTTGGGGCACAAATTTCAAGGACTGTTGTACCGTTTCCATACAGTCTGTTCTGGGCACATTTTTTTAAGCAACCGTACAACATTAAATGTTGTAATTTATTGCTGTAATTTCCTATTTGTTGTGTTGAGAATTTGTAGGGTTGTAGGTTAATACAAATTATCTTCTTGATAATTACTTGTGACCTTACTTGTGATACTTATATCTTCTCTTCTTTTAGTTTAGTTAATCTTTCATCAAGTTAATTATCAAAAGCACAAGCCACAAAAGTTAGGCTTCTACAATCTTGTTGTCACGACTCTTAACAATGTATATCAGCTACTTATCTTGCAATAGTCTTCTGAAGTCTGCTCTACACTTATCCGCATTCATACGCTGCTCTTAAGTGCTGCCCTTCCTGCACTTATCCGTATACATACACGTTTCTTATTTAATGTTATGTTCGCAATTATATACTTTCTTATGTCCGCACTGTTGTCTGGAATATGTCCACACTACAAACAAGTATATGTGTGCAATGTCTCCTTGTAGATGCCTTTCACATGGGCAATGTCTCCTTGTAGATGCCTTTCACATGTGCAATGTCTCCTTGTAGATGCCTTTCCTCCATTCTTTTCGATCATATGGGCTTCCTTTCTTTCTGTTATTGAGATTGTACCTTTAGGACCATCTTTCTTGTAATGTCCATAAGCCTTCCACATTTCCTCAACAAATGTTTGAGTCTTTTATCCTTCAACATTTTTTCCCTTGATCTTATTTATTGCATAGAATAGTTCTTTCAGCTTAACTTATATTCTCTTGATGTCTCCAATCCTTCATAGGCTTTTCATGACTTTACTTTCTTCGAGGACTGTGACTATCCTCCTCATGCAAGGATTCATGGTAACCCAACCAGCTTATAGATCTCCCTGCAAAAACAAAGTCATTTAACCAAATTTGATTATAGAATGAAAAATACTTACTTGATAAGTGAAGATAAAGTCTTCATCTTGATTTCTTCGATGGCGGTGGAGAAAGGATGTGTTAGTGCTTTCTCTTTGGATGATCTTCTTCAAGGGTAAGGATTAGATCCTTGTTGTAATGATGATAATGCCTTAGAATTACAATTCGCATCATACCAAAAATTGTTATCACACCATCTGCATTTACTGGATAGAGACCTCAGGATTTCGGATCCTTAGAACTTCATGACAGAGCTTCGGATATCCTTAGAACGGTATATTGTAGCATATTGGATTAATTTATTATGCTCAAAACTGCATTAGACCTTCTTATATTCTGAATCTATTATAGCTCTTTTTCAGTGAATTCCCAAGCTTGGCCTTCTTTTCTTTCTCTGCAGTTTCAGCCTAATTGTTATAGAGGCTGCCTAAATATATTGATATCAATACATTATTGTTACCCATGCACTCGCATCTCTGTATAGATTATTGTTATGTATCAATCTCCCTTCACATGTGGATCATACTGTATTCCATAGCTAGTAAGGAGCTCGTATCACTAGTAGCCCAGATTTCGTATCACGTCTAGTTAGTCATCCAAAACTTGCATCAAGATTCTAGAAGCTCTTTTGAATGATTTAGAGATGTGCCAATAATGAGAGTCAAAGATCTTCAAGCTACCTTCTCCCTTCTTCTCCTTTACCTCAGCTCCAATACCATGTTGAGAATTTGTAGGGCTATAGGTTAATACAAATTCTCTTCTTGATAATTACTTGTGACCTTACTTGTGATACTTATATCTTCTCTTCTTTTAGTTTAGTTAATCTTTCATCAAGTTAATAATCAAAAGCACAAGACACAAAAGTTAGGCTTCTACAACCTTGTTGTCACAACTCTTAACAATGTATATCAGCTACTTCTCTTGCAATAGTCTTCTGAAGTCTGCTCTACACTTATCTGCATTCATATGCTGCTCTTAAGTGCTACCCTTCCTGCACTTATCCGTATACATACACTTTTCTTATTTACTGTTCTATTCGCAATTATATACTTTCTTATGCCCGCACTGTTGTTTGGAATACGTCCGCACTGCAAACAAGTATATGTTTGCAATGTCTCCTTGTAGATGTCTACTGAAGCTTCATATATACATCTACATTCCTTAACCCAGACAAATACGCAATTTTTCTTTTGAGATAATTCTGTATCCTCTACAGTGATTTTCGCATTGTTTCCTTGCGTATGCTCGGCAGTGATGTCCTTGCATATTCGCCGATGTCCGCACAATCTCCTTGCGTATTCTTTGGTGCATTCTCTGCAGTGGTGTCCGCACTGTCTACTTGTTTATTCTCTGTGGTGATGTCCGCATTTTGTATCGATGAGATTACCACATATAATCCGCACTTTATATTGCTGAGATTACCGCATATGATCTGCACTTTAGACCTGTCTGTAATTCTGTCTCTCCGTTAACCGAAAACGTGTTCCTCAAATGAACCACAGACATGGTGTATATATAGTGCTCTTGTCCAGACTTTAGGTCGACTTCTTAACTGAGAATTAGGCCAACATGTAGCTGCAAATTAGGTCGACTTTCATCATCATATAATGCTTATCTTTCAACGTAGATTAGGGTTGTCATAAGCTATTCTTTCACAGATACTTTGACAAGGTCTTGGAGCACTAGATCCTATAATAAACTCTTGCTTATGAACCCATGAAGCAAGTCCAAAATACATTTGATTATCTTTGTTTTCTACTTTCCATAAATCCATAATCAATATGAAGACCAACCTAGTTACATTTTCCAACATGTTGTTGGCACAAATTTCAAGGTGGAAGTTTGGCATGGAAATCGAGATAAGTTGGTTTTTGTGATTGCTCTAATTTTCCTGTGTAATTCATTTTCTCTATAAAAGATTTCTAGAAATAAAAAAGAGCTCTCAAACTGGTTTTCCCCAAGAGCTGTAGGGGGGTTTTCGAAGGTCACATCGACCAAAAATCACTGTCATTTTCTGTGTAGCTCTTATATTTTTGTTGTGTTTTATTTATGCATTTTCCAACAGTGGTGAAATCTCCAAATTTGTGTTTTCAGAAATTATTGTCATTTCCAGATTTTAGAATTTTTATCATGCTTGGATTTAAAACTAAATGCATGGAGTGATAAGGAAAACTGATAACCGGAGTGGGGATTGAAATTTTTCACCTCTGATGGTTGCACTGCCTCCACTATGTCTCTGTTGCCCTTGCTCTGCACTGTACTCTTGGCCCTCCTGACCAATCACTGCATCTTCCCCTCACTGCAACTCCGAGTCACTCAGATCTGATCTTCGTCCGAGCATTGCTCTGCTAGAAGAATTCGATCTCTTAGACTCTGTGTGTTTTTCCAACTGACCTCAAGCCTTTCTCTTATACTTTTTCACTGACACATCGACGGTCATGGTTTAATCTCTTATCGACGGTTTATATTAAAAGAGTGTTTGATCCGCGTCACTTAGAACATTTCATCACGTGTTTAATTAATTCACTTTAATTTTTCTAATTCCCTGAGTTAGACTTAGGGTCCTCATTAAAAAAATTAATTATTTTAATATCTCACACACTAGATGAAATTTCTCCAAACGCTTTCTAGGTTTTGGAAGTTTTGTGTGTCTTAGCCCCTTCGCAAAATTTCAGGGGTAGAGCACAGCGGATGCTACCTCAAAATGTCAACAGACCAGACTTGAACAAGGACTTTCAACGATTGTTTGACTTTGTTTTGACTTGGAAAGATTCAGTTTGGGCAAGCCACATCTATTGGCATGTAGATTTAAGATTTATGGGCAGGTTGACTAGTGTTGACCGCAGGCTGGACCACAGGCTTTGACCGCAAAATGTTGACCGAGTTTGACTAGTTTTTCTTCAATGTTTTAGGTTGACTTTGACCTATTCTATAGGTCGAGTTCCACGCTGCCTTGACCAAGAATTTTGGAGGTTGTTTGACTAGAATTTGACCACCGTTGACTTGACTGGTTAGGGCACATTGACTATTTTTGAAAATTTCAGAATTGTAGACTTTGACACATCAGATTGGACTTCCTGTTTTGGCATTGGATATTGGTTGGTCGTCTTCCTTTGATAGTCAAAGTCTTGACTTTGACTTTGTCATCATTGTACTAAATTGGATCTTCTCTCTCTGTTGAACATTTGATATTAATCAATAAGAAGGATTGGTTGGGTTTTCCCCCTTGTGGGGTTTTGCCCTGGCATTAGCCTAAATCTCTGTGCTCATTGTCTTGGCTTGTCTTCTTTTGCATTGTTGATGATGTTCTATCTACAATTACTATCAATGGTATCCAAAGTGAATGCTAATTGATTTCTATTGAAGTTTAATGTGATTGCTATTGAAATCTGAAGTGGAATTATTATTGGGGTAACAAGACATTGAAGTAATTGTTGCAAGCATAGAACATACAATAAAAATTAACATGGTATCAGAGCAAAGGTGAAAGACAAGGCCAAGCCCAAAGAAGAAGTAAGCAATCATTGTTGGAATACTTGCTACTGCTGAAGAAGCAATGTTGGACAAGTCTCCATGGCTGCTACCTCTTATTTCAAGACTGAGGATAAGCTCAATGACAAATCAGATTATCATGCCTGGAAGATGACTCTTGATTTGACCTTGGAGGAACATGAAGTGTTGTATTATGTACAAGGGAAAGTGGTGAAGCCTCCTTCAAATGCACCTATTGCTGCTAGAACGAAGTATAGAAAAGGTCAGATCGAAGCTAGAAAATCTTAGCTGACTCCATTCAAAAGCATTTAACTCTTATATCTCTGATTTCGGAACTTCCAAGGAAATGCATGATAAGTTGACAGGGATGTTCAAATTCAACAATGCAATTCAAATCCTCTTTCTCAAGAACAAGTTAAGGGATATTAAGATGGACAAAGGGGAGTTTATACAAGCATACTTTATGAGAATAACTCAAGTAAAGAATGATTTGCTATCCATTGGAGAAGTTACTACTGACAGGGAACTCACCCTTATTGCACTTGGAGGCCTTTCAAGGCCGTGGCAAAACATTTTTCACTGCTATTCTCAATAATGACAGGATAGCGAAATTGATGAACTATTGGCAAGATGCACTCAAGAGGAAACAAGGATGATGGAGAGGGATAATATTTTCAATGGAAATGAACCTATTGCCTTCTCTGCTCATGCTAAAAGGAGGAATGATGTCGGTCCATCAAATTCAAGAAGGCAAGGTCAAGGATCTAAAAAGGGATTTAAAGGAAAAGACAAGGAAGATGCTTCAATTGCAACAAGTTTGGAAACTATGCTAAAGAATGTCCTAACACGAAGAATCCTTCAAGGGACAACAACAACAATCAAAGAAATAATAGGTCTAACAACAAAGGAAAAAGGAATGCTCCTGTTGCTCGAGAAGGAAATAATTGACCTCGCAAGAGGACAAGAAATCTCAGGTATGATGAAAACAATGTGAAAATTTCTAAATATAGAAACCCTACTGCAGTATCTTGATTTACTTCTCCTACTTGTTTGATTTAATTAACAAGTTATTTTCTGAAATCTTCAGTAAAATATCAAAGCAAACACAACTGTAGCCTACACATACATACAGATCATTTACTGAAGCATAACGCACACATGACAAAGGACACAACATTTTTTGGACAATGTCCCCGAAAAAACCCAATGCGGGAAACCTTTGTAGAACTCTTAGAGGGTTTGTTAAATGTTTATTAAGCAGAATATTTGAATACAATCAAGGGCACCATTAATGGTTTTCCCAAAAGAGAATTCACGACAGATGTACCTATCACTCGGAGATAGAAAATATGGTTGATTCAGTCGAGGAAGCACTCCTCTGGAGACTGAAAATACTGAATACGAGCCCTTTCTGGCACACTGGAACCCCAACGCTACTCCTCCAGCATTTGTGTCAGCTTCTCCTGCCCAGCGCAGCACAGGCTGCTCCTACGTCACCCCTCTGGGCTCAACGTCACCCAGAAGGCCCTGTGTCAGCCTATACGCTACCTCCGCGTGAGCCTGGCTGGGATGCGTCCCTCCTACTGGTCTCTGTGCTGCATGGTACAGATCCGCCTCTCTGCCTTAGTATTCTCAGCCTCGGATTTGAATATCCCTCGTCGATCTGCCCCGCACAAGCACTGCAAGCTCACTCAAAAATTCTCATAAAACCGCGCCCCAGAATTTCGACTTAGCTCAAGTGCTACCGCTTTGTGTGTGTTCTCCAACTGACCCCAAGCCTTCCTTTAATACTTTTCTCGTTGAGAAATCAACGGCCATGATCTAATCTCTAATCAACGACTAAGATTAGAAAAGACTTGATCCATGTTATTTAGAACATTCTCACCCACATGTTTAATTAATTCTCTTTAATTATTTAATTTCCCTAAGTTAGACTTAGGGTCTCCATTAAAATAATTAATTTATTGAATAACTTTCACACCAGGTGGAATTTATCCAAACGATTTCTGGGTCTTAGAGATCTCATGTGTTCTAGCCCCTCCAGAAAGTTTCGGAGCTAGAGCACATCTAATGCTACCCAAAATCTCAACACTCCATCTTAGCAAGAAATATGCTCTAGCAACACTTCACTCCAAAAACATTACTCTGATCTTTGGCATCGGTCCCCTGCGTTGTTGATGCTTGGCCTGCTACCCTCCATCCACTGTGTTGTTGCTTTCTATACTGCTGCCCATGACTCTGCCACATCTGTACTACAGCTCCCTCTCAAATTGTTGCATCATACTGCCTATAGCACTGCCACTGCTAATTGCTGCACTGCAACTCAGTTGCTGAGAAGTAAGCAACTGAAGGACATCACCCAACAACTGACAGACAAGTCAATCTGGCTGCATCTCATCACTGAAGCACCCTCTGTTTTTGCTATGCATTGTCTCCCTAGAGCCTCTGCATTGTTGTTGCTTTGCACTACATAAGCACTGCCCCTTTGCGCTATTGCTTCCATGTTGTTGCTGCCACTGCACTGTGTTGCTCCAATCTTCACCGTTCAAGCATTGTCTTGTGCCTCTCCATGATCCTCTGCATCCACTGACTTCAGTCATCTTGCTATTGTCTTGAACAACTCCCGTAGCTCGTATGTGATCCAAGAGTTTGGGCACCTCAAGGATCCTGACGCTACCATCTGTAGCTCACTCTACAGATCTATGTCGCCCCACCTCTTCTCTCGAGGTACATGAGCACTCATGGCCACATCATCATTGTTTCCGTCATCCCCTTTCGTTGTTGTTGCCTTGGAATCCGAATCCTCCTTGCCATTCTTCTTAAGGAAAGTATTGGCGAAGTGTCCCAATTCGCCACATCTAAAGCACTGGACCTTAAATAAGTCCTTCTTCTTCTTCCCTTGTTGCCTCTGTCCCTTAGATGCTAGGGCTGCATCTTCCTCCTCTTTCTTAATCTTGATCCTCCGCTGTTGAATTCCCTCTTGGTTATTCTCCTGATTTCCTCCTGTCGAAGGATTGCCCACATGTCCCCCCAATTTGGAAGTTGTGCTCTACCCAAAATACTTTGGACAAATCTTTCCCTATCATCGGTGACTACATTCAGGGCAGTACTCACCATGAGTCCATCATCAAGAGTTGCCCCCATGGCAATCAGCCGGTCTCGGATAGTCTGCAATCTAAAGAGAAAAGGATCGATCTCCTCTCCCGTGTGCATTTGGAACAACTGTATCTGTCTAGAAGCATCTTCCTCTAGACGGAGCTACCATGATACAACGTGGTTAATGACGTCCACACCTCGTTTGTCGTTTTCTTCTTGGCAATATGCGGAACCACGTGATCTTTCACTCCATCCATGATCAAGCGTTTAGCCTCCACCTGATTTCCATTAACTACTTTAGAGGATCAACATCGGTCGGCACAGCCAAGATATTCTCGGCATGGTCTTTGATGCCATATTCATCAAGGACTGTCAGGATTTTGGCTTTCCAGATGGCAAAGTTAGACACATTGTCTAACCTATCCTGATCTCTCAGTCCATACGAGGCCATCTCTGCTCAAACTATCGAAGCAAGTGCTCTTCTCCCTTCTACTGCTGCTACACTCAACAAAAAGGTCGGATCTGGGTTTCTTGGCGATAGAAACCCTCCAGAGAATATGCTCCCTCTGACAAATGATTTCCCTCCTGGAAATCCTTCACCAATTCTGTCGAATCAACCCTCTACGATCACTCCACTTGATCGAATCTCAGATTTCTTGGCTAGAAAATTTGCTGAGGAATTGTTTCCCCTTACTTTGTCAACCCTGCTAGGCACTGTTCTGCACCAGCAGAAACAATGCCCCACCAGCAACTTCGAAGATCAGAAAACTGCACTTCCAGCCACGATAATCGGCACAACATCACACTCTCTTGGGCTGCGTCACCCTCTTAGGCCTGCGTCAGCCTCTGTGTGAGCAGACTGGCTCTGCATCACCCCAGCAGGGCCTCTATGCTATCCCTCTAGTGTTGCGCTGCCTCTTTTTGAATCTGTGCAACTTCAGTTGCCCTCCTACAACAAAAAAATCTTCAGCCCTATGTTGATGACTTCAACTTGATCTGCAATCGCTCTGATACCATGTGAAAAATTCTACATATAGAAACCCTACTGTAGTATCTTGATTTACTTCTCCTACTTGTTTGATTTAATTAACAAGTTATTTTCTGAAATCTTCAGTAAAATATCAAAGCAAACACAACTGTAGCCTACAGGTACATACAAATCATTCACTGAAGCATAACGCACACATGAAAAAGGACACAGTGTTTTTTGGACAATGTCCCCGAACAAACTCAATGCGGGAAAACCAGTGCAGCAATTCTTAGAGTGTTTGTTTATTAAGCAGAATACCTAAATACAATCAAGGGCACTAGTAATGGTTTCCCAACAGAGAATTCATGACAGATGTACCTATCACTCAGAGACAGAAAATATAGTTGATTCAGCCGAGGGAGCACTACTCTAAAATTACTGAATACGAGCCCTTTCTGGCCCACTAGAACCCCCAGCGTTGCTCCTCCATCCTCTGCGTCAACTTCTCCTACCCAGCGTAGCCACTGCACAACCTCTACGTAGCACAAGCTACTCTAGTGTCATCCCTCTGGGCTCAGCATTGCCTCTGCGTCACCCAGAAGGCCCAGCCTCTATGCTGCCTCTGCGTGAGCCTAGCTGGGTTGCGTCCCTCCTGCTGATCTTTGTGCTGCCTAGTACGGATCTGCCTTGCTGCCTTAGCATTCTCGGCCTCAGATCTGAATATCCCTCGTCGATCTGCCCCTCACAAGCACTACAAGCTCACTCGAAAATTCTCAGCAAATCGCGCCCCAAAATTTCGACTTAGCTCAAGTGCTACCGCTATGTGTGTGTTCTCCAACTGACCCCAAGCCTTCCTTTAATACTTTTCTCGTTGAGAAATCAACAGTCGTGATCTAATCTCTAATCAAAGGCTAAGATTAGAGAAAAGACTTGATCCATGTTACTTAGAACATTCCTACCCACGTGTTTAAATTAATTCCCTTTAATTATTTAATTTCCTTAAGTTAGACGGGCCATTAAAATAATTAATTTATTGACTAATTTTCACACCGGGTGGAATTTCTCCAAACAATTTCTGGGTCTTGGAGATCTCATGTGTTCTAGCCCCTCCACAAAGTTTCAGAGCTAGAGAAAAACTGATGCTACCCAAAATATCAACAAATAATGTTGTTGGAAAACAAGATAAGTATTATCTCATATCTTCTTGACCTACTACCTCTCTTCCAGACACCATGGATCATTGATTAATTGATAGTGGAGTTGTTAATTTTGGACAACTAGGTCCAAACCCCATGTTGTTATGCTTAGATGAAGATACCAATATTTTTATGGGTTCCTCTTTCAGAGAGGTGCAAGATCGATCTAAAGATCTCTTGATCCGATGAGCATGTTAGGTCCCTATATTACTAGTTTAGTCTCTTATTGTTATTAGTGTAGCCCCCTTATTGTTATTGTTGTACCCCTGCAACCCCAATATTGTTATTATTGTACCCTTACATTGTTATTGTTAGGTCGGCTAGGATTATATTGTGGGCCCATGGACTCTTATATATAGAAGGAGGTTTTGGTCATTTGTATCATCCAAGCATTGTTCATTTATGTAATGTATTGGAAGTTGCCCCCTCGAAGTGGTTGATTTCTAAGGCGTTCATCTATCTTTTCTTCTATTTTTGGAGCTGGTTTCATAACATTTGGTATCAGAGCTTTGGATTCTAGGGTTTCGTTGCTCCAAACAGGTCATCGTGGCATTTTTGCAATAAATTTTTTTCTATGAAGGGTCATAAGCTGAAATTTCTACAGCATGAAGCCGAAATCCTGAGGAACCTCCTATAAAAATTTCAGATCTTAGTTCAAAATATTTTCAAAGATATGATCTGGGGAATTTTGGGTTTTTTCAGGCTCCCGAATTTCAACTAAAACATTTCATCGTGGCATTTTCTCTATAACTTTTCGTATATGAAGTTTCAGAAGCTGAAATTTTTGCAGTGTGAAGCTGAAATCCTGAGGAACCTCTTGTAAAAATTTCAAATCTTGGTTCGCAATATTTTTGGAGATATGATCTGTGGAAGTCAGGATTGTTTCAGGCTCCCGAATTTCATCTCAAAGAGGTGACTATGGGAAAAACGTCATAACTCTCTCTCTGAGCATCGAATTGGGATTCTGTTAGAAGTCGCCGCAAGTACAGGAACTGTAGTTTTCGGCATATTAATTTCCGAGCCAAACGAGGAAACAGTGACACGTGGCAAGTCGTACAAGTTCGCTCTACTGAACCAGTCCATAATTAAGTCATCGTGGGAGATTGGGCATAACTTTGTCTCGAAGAATCCAAATGAGGTCAAACCTGTGGCATTCGAAAGAAGATTCAGAGGGCTAATTCAGGGCTGAATTTCAGATATTGAAGATCCGAAATCACAGAGATAATTCAGTTTCAATATTGAGCTCCTCAAAAGCAAGAAAAAGGTGTGTATTTTTTTCGAATTACATAAGTCTCGTTTAAATAAAAATTAGTTTGAATTTATTCCAAGGGAATATTGAAGAATAGATATCAGTGTTGGGTTTTAAAATTCCCCCTAAAAAGAATTCAAAACCCATTAAGCCTTCAGAAGGCTCTACTATGACTCATGAAGACGAAGAAACACAACATGAGATATCAAAATTACAAGAGCAAGTGCACCAAATTTCACTATCGCAAAGAGCAACAAAAAATGAAATGGAAGTTTTGAAGAAAGGCGTGGAAGCTAAGATGGATGGTTTGAAGAAAGGTGTGGAAGCTAAGATGAATGGTTTGAAAGCTAAGATTGATGGCATGGAAGTGGGCATGGAAGCTAAGATGGATGGCATGGAAGCTAAAATGGATGACATGGAAGCTAAGACCGATGAAAAAATTAAAGACAACATGGAAAACATGAAGAATGATTTGGAAAAGTTGATTCAAGAAATGTTTCCTAATGGCGAAAACATAGTAGAGGAAACTCATGATGAGAACAAAATAAATGTTAATCGTGATTTCATAAACTCTAATGTTGGATGGAAGAACAACCATATTCCAAAGATGGATATGAGCAACTTTGATGGCAAGGATCCTGTAACATGGATACTACAGATGGAGCAATATTTTGATCTCAATAATGTGCAAAACACACAAAAGTACACATTACAACTTTACATTTAGAAAAAAATACATTTGTATAGTATCGATGCTTTGCTCCTGTAAAAAAATTGTCACTTGGTCAATTTTTATGGAGGAAATGATAGCACATTATGAGGATACAAAAAGCAACACCACCTTTAGCCAATTGATAAATCTCAAACAAAAGGGTTCAGTGGTGGAGCACATTGAGGACTTCCAAAAATTGAATATAAGGGTAACTGATATTCTAGAGGAACACATGATTGATGTCTTCATAGGGACTTTAAGGGATAACATCCAACATGAAGTTCGCGTTTGGGAACCTAATTCATTGGAAAAGGCATTCAGGTTGGCAAGAAAAATTTAATGTAAAATTATGGCAACAAGGAAGCCTACCACTCACATATATAAAGATGGAAGTGTTGCTACTCCTAGACTTCCACAACCTACAAGATTGACACCACAACAATTGAAAGAAAAAGGAGCAAAAGGGCTTTTCTATAGTTGTGATAGCAAATACAATAAAGGTCATAAGTGTGCTAAGAAGAAATTATTTTACATAGATTGTGAAGAGGAAGAAGAAAATGAACAAGGATCTTCAAAAGAAAAGGATATACACCAGGAACCAACCCTAGAAGAGGAAGAAATGAGTCTGACCATATCGTGTAATGCATTGGCGGGAATTACTACTCCTCAAACTCTCAAGATAGGAGGACATATCAAGAAGAAAAAGGTAATAGTGTTGATTGATTTGGGTAGTACCCATAATTTTATTCATTGTAAGGTAGCTAAGAAATTGAATTGTTTCCTATACCTAGCACTAGAATGTCAAGTGATGGTTGCAAATGGAGGAACTATATATTGCTCTGGAAAATGCCATAATATCAAGCTAACCATGGGGGAATATGTATTGAATAGTCCAATGCTTTCCATTCCTATGGGAAGTGCTGATGTTGTACTAGGAGTACAATGGTTACAACCTTTGGGGGCAGTAGCTTTTAATTTTCAAGAACTTTTCTTGAAATTTTTTCAAAAGGAAAGGAAGTCGAATTACGGGGTATCGCAGGGAGGCCGAGAAAGATAATAAGCTCTAATGTCATGACAAAGCTTCTAAAGAAAGAACAGCGAGGAGTAATTGCACAATTATGCTCACTAGAAGTTCCAACATCAAAATCATCTATTCTTGCAGATCTCCAAAAAGTCTTGGACAATCATTCCAAGGTGTTTGAAACTCCCAAAGGACTCCCATCTATTCGTGATCATGATCATGCTATTCGTTTGATTCCAGGAAGTGTTCATCCAAACATCAGGCCTTATAGATACCCTTATGTCCAAAAGAGCGAAATTGAATGTATGATTGCAGAAATGTTAGAGGCTAGTATAATTCAACCTAGTCAAAGTTCTTTCTCTGCTCCAGTGGTATTAGTGCACAAGAAGGATGGATCATGGCGCATGTGTCTGGATTATAGGGAGCTCAATAAACTCACCACTAAAGATAAATTTCCCATTCTTGTGATTGATGAATTATTGGATGAATTACATGGAGCAATTTATTTTACGAAGTTGGATCTTCGTTCAGGATATCATCAAATTAGAATGAACATTGAAGATATTCCGAAAATAGCATATCAAACTCATGAGGGTCATTATGAATTTTTGGTCATGCCTTTTGGCCTTACCAATGCACCTTCTACATTTCAAGGGTTGATGAATTCCATTTTCAAACCCTTCCTTAGAAAATTTGTGCTAGTATTTTATGATGATATACTAATCTACAACAGGTCTTGGAAGGATCATGTTCAACATGTTGACAGGGTGCTCAAACTATTGGAGGAGAAACAATTATATGCAAAAACATCCAAATGTTTCTTTGGAGTACAAGAAGTGGAATATTTGGGTCATATTGTATCTCACGAGGGTGTTAAGGTAGACCCTAACAAAATTAAATCCATCAAGGAATTGAAAGTCCCCACAACCATAAAGCAATTGCGAGGATTTCGCAGGTTAACAAGGTATTATCGCAGGTTTGTTAAGAATTATGGGAGAATAGCAGCACCTCTAACAACATTATTGAAGACAGATGCATTTTCATGGACTCCTGAAGCAACTAAGGCCTTTGCACATCTTAAAGAGGCAATGTGCCTAGCACCGATCTTAGCTACGCCAGACTTCACCAAAACATTATTGTGGAATGTGATGCCTCAAGAAATGGAATTGGTGTTGTTGTAAAGCAAGAAGGAAGACCCATTGCTTTTGAAAGTCATCCAATCAAAGGAAAGTATTTACAGAAAGCTATTTACGAGAAGGAAATGTTAGCAATACTACATGCACTAAAGAAATGGCGACCTTACCTAATGGGAAGACACTTCAAGGTAAAAAACGATCATGATAGTCTTAAACACTTTTTGGAACAAAGACTATCTTCAGAAGAGTAGCAAAAATGGGTCACAAAGATGTTGGGTTATGACTTTGAAATAATCTAAAAAAAAGGGAAGCTAAATGTTGTTGCAGATGCACTCTCAAGAAATAATGAAGAGGTGGAAGCATTGCTTTGTGCCATTTCTATTATCCAACCAGATTGGATAACTGAAGCAAGAGATGAATGGAAGAAGGACAAAGATGTATGGACACTCATTCAAAAGTTGCAGCAAGATCCTAGTACATCCGATACATTTAGTTGGAAAAATGATTCCTTATGGTACAAAGATCGCTTATATCTTTGTAAGAATTCCCAACTAAAACAAAAGATTCTTCTGGAATTGCACACTTCTCCTTTAGGAGGACACTCAGGATTTTTAAAAACTTACCACAGGGTGAAGAAAGAATTTTTTTGGGATGGCCTTAAATCTGATATTCAAAAGTTCGTGGCGGAATGTTTGGTTTGCCAGCAGAATAAAGTGGAAACAATTAAGACCCCGAGACTTCTACAACCTTTATCCATTCCAAGTCAATGTTGGGAGGAGATTTCAATGGATTTTATCACAGGTTTACCTAAGTCCGAAGGAAAGAGTGTCGTCATGGTGGTATTTGATAGACTTACCAAGTATGCACACTTATGTGCATTATCTCATCCATTTAAAGCAAGTACAGTTGCTACTACATTTATGGACAGAATTCAAAAGCTACATGGAAGCCCAAGGGTTATTGTGAGCGACAGAGATCCCATTTTTACTGGAAATTTTTGGACGGAGTTATTTTTTTGTTTGGGTACTCAATTAGCTCATAGCTCATCTTATCATCCTCAATCTGATGGTCAAACTGAGATAGTAAATAAATGTTTGGAAGGATATCTTCGTTGTTTTGTATCCGATAAACAAACACAATGGGTCAAGTGGTTACCTCTCGCTGAATGGTGGTATAACACTTCCTTCCATACCGCAGCAAAAATGACCCCATTTATGGCACTTTATGGATATCATCCACCATCCATCACATCATATTTAAGAGAAAATTCGAAGGTTCAAGCAGTGGAAGATCACATCGAGCATCAGCAAGAAGTTCTCCAACTATTAAAGGATAACCTGAATTTTGCACAAAATCGAATGAAACAACAGGCAGATCAACATCGCAGCGAGAGAAGTTTTGATGTAGGAGATTGGGTATTTTTACGGCTACAACCATACAAACAAATGTCCCTCAAGCAAGCTAAGAAGGATAATAAATTATCGCCAAAGTACTATGGTCCTTACAAGGTGTTGCAAAGGATTGGTACTATGGCATACAAATTGGAGCTTCCTGCTTCTTCGCGAGTGCATCCAGTTTTCTATGTTTCATGCTTAAAGAAGGTTATAGGTGAAAATATTCCAGTTCAAACAATATTGTCAGAACTTGATGAGGAAGGAAAAATTATATTGGAACCTGAAGCAGTCATGGAAACAAGAACTCGACAGCTACGAAATCGATCAATTTCATAGTATCTCATCAAGTGCAAGAACTTAGCCACTGAAGATTCTACATGGAAGGATGAGAATTTTATACAGAAGCACCCAGAGCTACTCAAGCGTTGAGGACAACACTTGTTTGAAGGAGAGGGGCATGTTAGGTCCCTATATTATTAGTTTAGTCCCTTATTGTTATTAGTGTAGCCCCCTTATTGTTAATGTTGTACCCCTGTAACCCCAATATTGTTATTATTGTGACCTTACATTGTTATTGTTAGGTCGGCTAGGATTATATTGTGGGCCCATGGACTCCTATATATAGAAAGAGGTTTTGGTCATTTGTATCATCCAAGAATTGTTCATTTATGTAATGTATTGGAGGTTGCCCCCTTGAAGTGGTTGATTTCTAAGGTGTTGATCTCTCTTTTCTTCTATTTTTGGAGTTGGTTTCATAACAGAGCAAAACATTTATTTTGAATTTATTTTTAATCCATTCAAAATATGTGCAGGTCGGCCTTAAGGTTTTGTGCCCAACAATTGTGTCACACACCCTCAATGTTGGATATAAATAAGCTCAACGTTGGAGGACATTTCACTCATCTCATCCTCACACATTCTCTCTCCTCATCTGATTGGTTCGATCACTTGGAGTCTCTTCTCTCTCCACACATGGGAAATCTGGCAGTGGCACTTTTCTGTTTTTTGGTCTAGGGTTTCTGCAGCAAACTTTGATTAGCGTTGACTTTGGCCAACACAAGGTCAAATTGACCCGAAACTCTCCCAAAATCTCGATTTCCCTAATCCGCATTTTCTGGCACTATTTCCGAGGCAAAACGTTGACTTTGAATTTTCGGTGTTGACCTAATTGTTGTTGTTGTTTGTGTTGACCATTGAGTGACAGCGTTGACTTTTGGGTGGACTTTTGAGTTGACTATTTGCTTGTCCTAGAGGGTTGTGTGAAATTGCTAGTTGGCTAACCATATTGAGATTTTGTTGGTTGAAGCATCCTCTTGACCGCCGTAACGCACTAACACACATATATTTCTGACTTGTCTTCTGTCGATTTACTGGTATGTTCTATCAGCATTTTACTTTATTGTTTCTGTGATTGCTGTCTGATATTGGAGAAAAAGTAAAGTTGCATCAAGCATAGAACGTCTACACAAATTTACATGGTTTTAGAGCTGAGGTGAAGACAAAGCCCTAATTTGTAGCAATCACCGAAGAAGAGGATGGGTTCCTCAAACTACAATGGCTTCAACGCTGATGACAAATTGACTGGGAAGGATGACTTCCATGCTTGGAAGATGACATTCGATCTTATGTTGGAAGACCAAGATGTCATGGACTATGTGCAGGGTAAAATCTAAGAGCCTCCATCCATTGCAACTGTTGCCACCAAAACAAAGTATAAGAAGGGGGAGATCAAAGCAAAGTTGATGATCAAGGACTCAATTCACAAGAGTTCGGTTGCTTACATCTCTGAGCTGGGCATATCCAAAGAGATGTATGATAAGTTGGTCCACATGTCAAGGCCAACAATGCGAATCAAGTCCTATTCTTCAAGAATCAATTGAAGAATATAAAAAAAGGCAGGGATGAGTTTATTCAATCATATTTTCTGAAGCTGACCAAGATCCGGAACAATATGATGGCTATTGGGGAGACAATAGTTGATCGAGAAATGGTACTCACTGCACCTGGAGGGCTCTCATCCGAATGGCATGTGTTCAACACTACCATTCTCTATAATAATGTGATACCTGACTTTGACGAAGTACTATCGAGATGCGTATAAGAAGAGACAAGAATGAAGGAAATGCTACCTTCGCTACTCATTCTAGAAAGAACTTTGGTGGTCCAAGGAACAAAGGAAGAGCAGGGGCCCAAGAAAATAAAGACAAGTGCTACACTTGTCACAAGCCAGATCACTATGCTAGAGAATGCCCTTTCAATAAGGATTCTCTCGATGATGATGACAACAACAACAACACCCGGAGGAATGGCAATCAAAGGAAAACAAGTTCAAGGGGAAGAGGAAGGTTCCCTCCGAGGGAAATGGTCAACCTTTCAAAAGGTCGAGAAATTCCAGGTATGAGGAATCAAATGTTGTTGATAAAATAAATGAAATCATTCTTGTATCTACCCTCTCTGTTGCATCTCCATCCGACACTATGGATGTCTGGTTGATAGATAGTGGTGCCTCGAGGCACATCACTGGGTTCAAGGAAGCACTCTCTGATATAGTTGAGAAGGATACTAATCTGGAAATTATCCTTGGAGATAATGCCACATATCCCATGAAAGGGATAGGGACTGTGACCCTCCACTTGTCTCAAGGTCAGTCCTCTGCTTGCAGGATGTACTCTATGTACCTCATTTGAAGAAGAACCTTGTGTCTATATCGGCCATGGAATACAAAGGTTTTAATGTGGCATTCACTGATGGAAAGGTGCACATGTGGAAGAAGAGCTTCAAGGAAGCTATCACGATTGGGTTTAGAGTTGATAAACTCTACCAGGTTGGAGGAAGTCCACTGGGAGCGATGACATGTGATACTATCCGACAAACTGAACTATGGCACCGGAGGTTTCGACACCTTCACTACAAGGCCCTTCCCAAAGCAAGGAAGGTGGTGACGGGGATGCCCGAGTTCTCAAATAATCAAGAAGGTGTAAGTCAGGGTTGTGCCGAAGGAAAGCATACAAGGGGACCTTTCCCCTCAAGCGTCACAAAGACATCTGATGTCTTGCAATTAGTACATTTTGATATGTCTGGTATGCTGCCCTTAACATCCTTGGGAGGATGTTCTTATTATATGACGTTCATCCATGACTTCTCTCGCAAAACCTGGATATACTTCTTGAAGAAGAAGGATGAGGCTTTCATGTGGTTCCACGCCTTCAAAGCCTTGGTGGAAAATCTGACAGGGAAGAAGATCAAGATTTTGAGGACCGATAATGGCACTGAATATGAGACAAATGAGTTCAAGAACTTTTGCACAGAAGCTGGCATCAAGAGGGAGACCACAATTGTCTATACTCCCGAGCAGAATGGTGTTGCTGAACGAAAGAACAGGACCATTGTGGAAGCTACCCGTGCCTTGCTATGTGACCAGGGTCTACCGAAGTTTCTATGGGGAGAAGCTGCGAACACTACTGTGTACATACAAAACTGATGCCTGCATTCCGCACTGGACTCCAAAACTCCCGAAGAGGTTTTCTCTGGTAAGGAACCTGACGTCTCACATTTTAGAGTTTTTGGATGTCCTGTTTATTTTCATGTGCCGAAAGAGAAGAGGAGCAAGCTGGATGATTCTGGGAAGAAGCAAATGTTTGTGGGCTACAGCGAAACTTCGAAGGCCTATAGAGTCTATGTGCCTAGTCAACGGGAAGTGGAGATATGCCACGATGTCACCTTTGATGAAGATGCTTCCCTGAGGAAAGTAGTCAATCTTCCGATATCTGATGAAGATCATGAAGCAAGGCCTGGAAATCAAGAAGAACCGAAGGATGAGATGATGCCCAATGTTGAAGGATCGATGGACCTGATTGATCCACCTCCTTCGATGGGGAAGAGACAATCATGGCTCAGGGACACTCTCGAGGATGCCGAGACATATGACCCCAAGGGGGACATTCCGTGGAAGCAAGAAGCGGAATAGATACCAAGGGTATCTAGCAGCCATGAGTACTATCGTACAATCTGAGCCTAGATATTTTGAGGAAGTCGTAAAGCATCAAGTCTGAAAGGATGCTATGCACGAAGAGTATGAGTTTATAATGAAGAATGATGTTTGGGATGTGGTTCCAAGACCGGAGGACAAAGCAGTTGTCACCTCGAAATGGCTCTACAAGATCAAGCACGGATCTGATGGAAGTGCTGAAAAGTTCAAGGTAAGATTCATTGCCCGTGGCTTCTCTCAAAAGGAAGGCATAGACTTTGATGACATATTTGCACTTGTGGCCCGATATACCACCATTCGATCTATCATAGCCCTTGTTGCTACGCAATGATGGAGTCTTCATCAGATGGATGTGAAGACCGCATTTCTGCATGGTACGATAAAGGAAGAGGTGTATGTAGAGCAACCTCTGGGGTTCAAAGTCCAGGATCAGGACACCCATGTCTGCAGGTTGAAGAAAGCCCTCTATGGGTTGAAGCAAGCACCCAGAGCTTGGTACGAGAGGATGGTACGAGAGGATAGATAGCTATCTGATGAAGCTGGGCTTCACTCGTAGTAATGCTGATCCGAACCTTTACTTCAAGGTTGATAGAGAGAAGCCTCTCATTCTGGTGTTGTATGTGGACGACCTCTTCCTGACAGGTGCTGACCCTCTCATTCATCAGTGTAAGAGGCAGCTCGCTGCTGAGTTCGAGATGAAGGACCTAGGACTGATGCACTACTTCCTAGGCCTGGAGGTCTAGCAGAGACCTGGAGAGATTTTCCTTTCTGAAGGAAAATACATTGTGAAGCTTCTGGAAAGATTTGGTATGGTGGACTCTAAGTCCGTGTCGACATCGATGGAGCTCAACTTTAAGAAGTTGAGTAGCAGCGCTGCTAGGCCCATGTTAGCAAATCCTACTGAGTATCGTCAACTTGTACGAGCCCTAATGTTCTTATTGAACACCCATCCGAACATATGTTTTGCAATGAACACTTTGAGTCAACAGATGGTTGAACCTCATCACACTCACTGGGTTGGTGCCAAGAATATTCTAAGATATCTTCGGTGCACGATAAACCATGGGCTGAGATACACTGCCAGGAGCATGACACTCCTTGGATATACTGATGCAGATTGGGCTAGCAGTGTGGTGGATCATAAGAGCACATCGGGATGCTGCTTCACACTTGGTTCTACTTCGATATCATGGATAAGCAGGAAGCAGAAGTCAGTGGCTTTAAGCACTGCGGAGGCTGAATACATTGCAGCGAGTATGGCTTGTTGTGACGCAATCTGGTTGGCAAAGCTCTTCAGTGAGTTGTTCGAGCATGTGCTAGATACCATCATGATACTCTGTGATAACCAGAGTGGGATTCGGTTGTCCAAGAATCCCGTGTTCCATGATCGATCCAAGCATATTGATATCAAGTACCACTTTAGTCAGGATATGGTACAGCAAGGCGCCATAAGGCTCGATCATATAAGAATTAATGAGCAAGTTGCGGATATTCTCACAAAGCCCCTGGGGAAGGTCAAATTCCTAACCTCTGTGAGAATCTTGGTATCATGGAATGACCCTATTCTGAGGGTCTTGTTGGACGATGAGCTCTGGGGGCTCTGGGGGGCTTTAAGGATAGTTTCTTGGAGCTATAAGCAACCACAAGGCTAGGCTTGCCGAACCTTGTTGGTGTGCATCTGCCCCACCGTTGTGATGATTGAGTTGGTTCACCTCTCATTATTTGTGCCCCGTATGCATCCTACCCATTGAATTCAGGGCTCATGGGAAGTACCTCTCATTTGGCCAGTGAGGTGGGAAAAGCTAGAGACTAGTAGCAAAGACTGATGGACGCATCAGAGATTGTCGTACTCTCTATCTAAGATGGCACGGTCCAACCACTTGATCTGGGATCAAGTCTAGTGAGGTTTCGAACCTCCTACTGACTTCGGGTCAGATAAACCAACTTCGGGTTGGTATGAGACTCTTTGTGAGTCCTATAGAGGTTTCGGACCTCTGGTCTGAATCTGTCAGCCGAGAATGATGTCTTTGTGACTGACCCACTTCTGTTCTGAAATAAAGAAGCCAGCAAAGCAAGTTACGGCGGGATGACGCACGATGTTTGGATTGCACAGGTGGATGGAGTTCTCCCTAGTTGAGAGGGAGTGTGAATTTTGGACAACTAGCTCCAAACTCCATGTTGTGATGCTCAGATGAAGATACCAATATTTTTATTGGGTTCCTCTTTCGGAGAGGTGTAAGATCGATCTAAAGATCATCTTGATTTGATGAGCAGAACATTTATTTTGGATTTATTTTTAATCTATTCAATATATGTGCAGGTCGGCCTTAAGGTTTTGTGCCCCATCAGTTGTGTCACACACGCTCAATGACGGATATAAATAAGGTCAACGTTGGAGGACATTTCACTCATCTCATTCTCACACATTCTCTCTCCTCATCTAATTGGTTCGATCACTTGGAGTCTCTTCTCTCTCCATAGGTGGGAAATCTGGTAGCAGCACTTTTCTGTTTTTCAGTCTAGGGTTTCTGCAACGAACTTTGACCAGTGTTGACTTTGGTCAACGCAAGGTCAAATCGACCCGAAACTCTTCCAAAATCTCGATTTCCCTAATCTGCATTTTCTGGCACTATTTCCAAGGCAAAATGTTGACTTTGACTTTTCAACGTTGACCTAGCTACTGCTGTTGTTTGCGTTGACCATTGACTGACAACGTTGACTTTGGGTTGACTTTTGAATTCACTGTTTGGCTGTCCTAGAGGGTTGTGTGGCATTGCTGGTTGGCTGACCATATTGAGACTTTGCTGGTTGAAGCATCTTGTTGACTGTCGTAACGCACCAACACACATATATTTCTGACTTGTCTTCTGTCGATCTACTGGTATGTTCTATCAGCATTTTACTTTATTGTTTATGTGATTGTTGTCTGATATTGGAGAAAAAGTAAAGTTGCATCAAGCATAGAACATCTACACAAATTTACAGGAGCCTCAAGGATTTTCACTAGATATAAGGAGGTTCTCTCAAATTTAGTTGATAGGAAGACTAATTGAAATATTATTCTTGGAGATAATGCCACCTACCCCATAAAAGAGATAGGAATTGTTACTCTTCACTTGAACTATGGTCAAACCATACATCTTCAGGATGTTTTGTATGTGCCCGAACTGAAGAAGAATTTGGCGTTTATTTCTGCGATGGAAGACAAAGGCTTCAAGGTATCTTTCATTAATGGAATGTGTTAGTGTCAGTATTTGCATCCTGCCATCAGTGATCAAAAATCCTCTTTTCATATCATTTTAGGAGTCCCACTCAGAAATTTTTGTCATTCCACTAGGTCATGCAAAAATTTGGTCATTGATTAGGGTATTTAGATCATTAATACTCCTTTCTCCTCCATGGTCAATGGACATCATCATGGTCAGGTCATTCATTGTTGAAAGAGTCCCATAGTCATCATGGTCATCATTCAGCTCATTTCTAAGGCTCCAGTTCAAATCAGAATATGAAAGTACATGGTGGCTCCACTACACCGCCAAAGGAGAAAATTGATTATCAAAGCTACAAAGAAACTAAAACTCAAGTTCATTTGCTCATTCCACATTCAAGAGACTTCTCTTTACCAAGAAAGCTCACTCCCACTCTCACAAAGGCCATTTTATGCCATCAAAAGACAAGTTTTCCTCTTGTGTTGTGCTTTTGCCAAATGGAGTTGTGTTTTCCCAAGGGTACCCAAATCATCATTGCAAAAGGTTGCTTCAACAATTTCAGGTTCCAAACTATCATTTCCAAGTAAGTGGCTTTGTGTTGACCATATTTGTCTCTCAGTTGTGCTTGGAAAGCTTATTTTCCTCTAAGAGGGTTTTGAGGCCATTTTTCTTGGTTCCATGCCTTCCATGGTTAAATCATCAACAAAACTTGTATCATGATGCTCTTACACCTTCACCTATCCTTAATATACCTTCCTAAATGCTTCCCATCACTCCTATCCCTCAAAATCATCATTTTTCCACAAGCCCTAGCCTATTGCTACAATTTGACACTTTTCTAGGCTAGGCCTGTGTTTTTCCCTTTTGGACCCCTTCCCCTCACTCAATCCTTGAAATTCCACTTTCCCCTACTTCCTAGCATCCCTCCCTACCTCCAAATATTTTCCTAAGAATTTAGAAGCCCCCTATCCCCTTTATTTTACCTTCATTCTTATAAATTGCCCAAATCCCCTGTTTTGCCTACACTAAACCCTAATTTCCTCTCCCATTGATCTAGGGTTTGCTATGGAATCAGAGACATATTAGCAGAGGAGGCATAAGGGAGGTCATATCAGCAATTATGAGGCTATTCCAACTCACAAACATCATGTCTTCATCATTTTTCAAGAAGTCATTCCAAGGGACAAATCATTTGCCACACATAGGGCCAGTTTTTCTTCAAACTATGTTTCTGACCAAATGGTGATGAATTTTACAAAATTGAAAGAGATTTTTGTCCATCATAGGTCAAGGAAGAAAAACCTCCTTCAGTTTTTACACAGGTGTCATGGTTTTAGAGAAATGTCAAAAATACAGTGGCTACAAGAGAGTTGTTGCACTGCTGGAGTGACCTTGGGAAAATCATTTTTTCTCCCTGATAGAGTGTCCATTTGACTTGCTTGATAAGTCAAATGATAACTAGACAGAGAGAGTTTTCCAATTGTTGTCGGCCCTATAATTTATAAGATTGGCAAGAATAAACGATAGAGGACAACATCAAACCACTTTGGAATCCAGGTCCTAGCCTTCCTAGACTCAGAGAGGCTCTCTCTATTTATGATTTAATTTTACCTTAATATTATGAATGCCGATGTTAGGCTAGTTACAGTGATGGTGAGAATTGGTTGTTTTGATTTTGTTGGTTTGATGAGCAGGTCTACAGCGACTAATCCATTGGGCTATGGAGTCAAAAGGCTAAATTGGTGCATCAACTTTTCAAGAGCATCACAGGGCAAGCTAACTGTGCTAAATGGATCTTTAGAGCAGTGTGAATTATGAGGTGGAGGAAATAGTAGTGTTCAGTAGTGATTAAAGAGAAGTTAAGAATTCTGTAAATTTTTGTAGATGTTCTATGCTTGATGCAACTTTACTTTTATCCCCAGTATCAAACAACAATCACATAAACAAGAAAGTAAAATGCGGATAGAACATACCAGTAGATCGACAGAAGACAAGCCAAAAATTACACTTAACTTGATCAGTAAAATATGTGTTGTGTGTTATGGCAATCAACAGGATGCTTCAACCAGCAAAGTCTCAATACGGTTAGCCAACTAGAAGTGTCACACAACCCTCTCGAATAGCTATATCCGTCAACCCAAAGTCAATGAAAGTCAACGTTGTCCCAGTCAACGGTCAACGCAAAACAACAATAGCAAAAAGTCAATACAGCCCGATCAAAGTCAACGATCAACCTCGATTTCTGTGCCAATAAATGTAGACTGCAGAAATCAAAATTTTGACCAAGTTTGGGGTCAGTTTGACCATGCATTGACCAAAGTCGACGCTAGTCAAATCTGCACTGAAAACCCTAGGTCGAAAACAGAAAATCCTTTTGCTGCGTTTTCCCACGTGTGAGAGAAGAAGAGCCTCCAAGGTGATCGAACCAATCAGATGATGAGATAGAATGTGTGATGATGTGATGAGTGAAATGACCTCCAACGTTGACCTATGTAGAAATTTTCTATTTCCCACCCCGGTTTTCAGTTTCACCTTATTTCTCCAAATAGTTAAATGCCCTTTCCCATATCCTTACATTCAACAAACTGGAAAATAAATTTTTGCTAAAAACACAAATTTTGGAAAATTTACAGAATGCTGGAAAATGCAGAAATAAAAAATCAGTAGATACAAACAGCCATTCAACACAGGATAACACAGTGATTTTTGGTCAAAGTGACCCTGGAAAAACCCCCTACAACTCTTGGGGAAAACCAGTTTGAAAGCTCCTTCTTATTTCTGGGAAAATGCTTTTTACAGTAAGAGAAAAACTCAGAAAAAATCAGCAAGTACAGATTACAACTTATCTTGTTTTTCGTGCTTTACCACCACCTCGAAAAACGTGTAAACAGCAAAACAGACCAGCAATAAATGTTGTACGGCCTCCTTGGTTTTAGTGCCAAAATTTGCAACCTTAAATGTTGTTGTACGGACTATCTAGAAAAGCGTGCAAGCTGCCATAAATGTTGTTGTACTGTTTTTCTCGATTTCCGTGTAGAAAAAACAACAAGACTGTTGTACGGATTTCTGCCTCGAAATCTGTGCAAGGATACAACCACTTGTTGTACGGCCTCCCTCAAAAAACGTGCCAGCAAAACAGCGTCTCTGCTCCTCGATTTTCGTGCCAACTTGTTGTACGGCCCTCTTGGAAACTAAGCCAAAATTGTTGTACGGATTTTCTAGAAAATCGTGCCCAAAATCTGTCTTTCACTATGTGCTAACTCTGTTGTACGGACTTGCTGAAACATTGCCTTGGAATGTGTGCCAAGCTGCTACCTCCTTCTCCTCACTGCCCAGAAATCTCCCTTGCTCTCTTTCTCTCCTTCTCCCAATTTGCTCATGAAAGAATGAATGAGCTTTTCCTCCTTTCCCTCCTTTAACCTAACCCTAAGTGACTTTTGGGGAATCCCTAAATCCAATGGCTGAAATAGATTGAGATCTAGAGCTGAGATTAAATGCTCATTTAAATCTCACTTTCTATTTTTTAATTCACCCCACTTTAATAAAGACCCACTTAGTCATTTATTTCCAAAGTCACTTTTTCTTTCTAATTTTACATTGACTTTATTAAAGTCACTTTAAAATTAGACTTTAGTAACTTTATCACTTAAAGTCACTTTTAAATTAGATTTGACTTTATAACTTTATAAAGTCACTTTAAGAGAAAAAATTAAATTCTTTTGGACACTTTTCCCTAGGCCAAAGATCAAAGCCTTAGGGAACCACCTGTCCTCCGGTAACCAAATTTCAACACTCCCTCTTACCGAGGAAGGTGTTCCTCACCACACCCATCTTGTCTCTCAAGTAGACATGCTTGCCCCGTGGTAAGGCTTTGGTAAGAATATCTGCAACCTGCTCATCAGTGGGAATATACTCAAGCTTCACAGCTCCTTTCTGAACATAGTCTCTAATGAAATGATATTTGATCTCGATATGCTTTGACCTGTCATGAAATACTGGATTCTCCGTGAGTTTAATGCAACTCTGATTATCACAGTAAATCACTGAAGGTCTCAACGGCTGACCAAATAAGCCAAACAAAATCTTGCGAAGCCAGATGGCCTCACAACTAGCTAGACTGGCTGCCATATACTCTGCTTCCGCTGAACTCAATGCTACTGACTGCTGCTTCCGGCTGAACCATGACACCACTGCCGAACCCAACCCAAAACAACACCCTGAAGTGCTCTTCCTATCAGAAGCACAACCTGCCCAATCAGAATCAGTGTAACCTGCCAATCTCACTCCATCCCCCTACCTATAGTCCAGACCATAATCCACTGTCCCCTGCAAGTACCGCAAAATGTGTTTTGCAGCCACCCAGTGAACCTTCCTAGGCTCACACATAAACTGACTCATCGTGTTGACTGCAAAACAAATATCTGGCCTAGTGTTGACCAAATACATCAAGGAACCAATCAGCTGTCTGTACAATGTGGGATCCACCAACTCGGAATCCGAAGCATGAAGCTTCTTCCAGTTGGTGATCATCGGTGTCGACATGGGTTTACAATCCTCCATGTGGAATCTGCTAAGGATATCCACAATATACTTCCCCTGCCCCAAGAAGAAATGCCCCTCCTCCTGCCACACCTCCAAACCCAAAAAGTAATGCATCAAGCCGATGTCCTTCATCTCAAACTCCGCCGCAAGATCTCTCTTGCAGTGCTCTATGAGTCTCTCTGCACCCGTAATGACTAAGTCATCCACATACAGCACCAGAATGAGAGGCTCCTCACCTATCACAATATAGTAAAGGTTCGGATCTGCCTCACTCTTTGTGAAACCCATCCCCTGCAAGTATGTATCTATCCCGGAGTACTGTCGGAGCCGCTCAGCCATAAAGGGCTCCTTCGGGGCCCCATAACAGGGACTCCTTCCACACCTCAAAGCCTCCGTGGCCTTCTCACACCTCCTCCCCGTATGAAGCTACCGAGAAATGCGGTCTTCACATCCAGTCCGAAGTTGATCTTCCAACCCATCTCTACTGCTATCGATATAATGGAGCGAATCGAAGTATATCGAGCCACATGAGCGAAGGTCTCCTCATAATCAACTCCCTCTACCTGGGAGAACCCTCTAGCTACAAACCTCGCTTTGAATTTCTCAATGCTGCCATCTGCAGCATGCTTTACCTTGTAAAGCCATCTGGAAGTAACCACGGATTTGCCCTCAGGCCTCGGCACCCCCTCCCAAACATCATTCTTCATGATAGAAGAATACTCCTCCTGCATGGCCTCTCTCCAGACCTGCTGGCTAGCTGCCTCCTCATAGCTAGAAGGCTCAGAGTCAAGGATGCTGGTAGCCATTGCCATATAGCTACAAAACCTCTCAGGTGGTCTGCTCTCTCTGACCGGCCTCTTAGGCCTAGCAACAGATGTGGCCTCTCTCAAGGTGTCCTGAAGCCACTTGGGCTTCCTCTTCCCTGAGCATACTTCTCCCATTGGAGAATGAAACTCCTCCTCATCATCATCAAGAGCCTGAACTCCCCGACCGTCCGTCTACGGGTCCTCCCGCACTCGAACCCGAAGAGAAACAGGCACTGCAGAACCGTCCACGTTGGGACTCAGTGAACCGCTCTCCCACTGCCTCCGCAGCGCCCGGGCACCACCTCCTTCCCGACTAGTGAGCCACTGCTCACTGACGGACCTGACATCGTCATTGATGTACCTCCGGATCCTCCTGATCCCTGCCCACTGGATCCCTGTGACTGACTCAGCTGCTGCTGAGGGTCTGGCTGATCCAGATACTCTAACTCCCGTGACCTCCTAAAGGCCCTATCCTCCTTGAACTTCACATCCAACCTGACAACAACTTTCCTCTGTGCAGGAATGTAAATCTGAAAGGCCTTTGAGGTCTCACTGTAGCCCACAAAGATACCGTTCTCTGCGGTGGGCTCTAGTTTGGTCCTCTTCTCCTTGGGTATGTAGGAGTATGTGATACACCCAAAGATACGAAGATGACCAATATCAAGCTTCTTCCCAGAAAAAGCCTCCTCCGGAGTCATATGCCCCAAGGCACAATGCGGACTCCTATTCTGCAAATAAACAGCAGTGTTGCAGGCCTCTGCCCACAAAAACAATGGCAACCCCTGATCATGTAACAAGGCTTTGGCAGCCCCTCCGATGGATCTGTTCTTCCTCTCCGCAACCCCGTTCTGCTGGGGGTTGTAAGGAACAGTGAACTCCCTCCTAATGCCTGCCTCCGCACAATAGTCAACAAACTCTCCAAGGGTGTACTCTCCTACATTGTCCGACCTTAGGGACTTGATCTTCCGACCTGTCTGTGTCTCCACAAGAGCTCTAAACTCCTGAAACCGCTTAAAGACCTCACTCTTGGTCTTCAAGAAATAAATCCAAGTCCTCCTGGAGTGATCATCAATGAATAAAACATAGTACTCATCCACTCAAGGAAACATGAGACATCCGATTGCTCACATCTGAGTGAATCAAATCAAGTATCCCAGTCGCTCTACTGTCACTGCTGGGAAAAGGGGATTTGGCAAACTTGCCCATCGCACATCCTCTGCAAGTATCAAAGTGATCAGCACTGAAATCTGGCACACCTGTAGTGATCTCCCGCAAAGTCCTCAAGGCTCCATGATGCATGTGCCCCATCCTGCGGTGCCAAATCTCACACTGCTCAGAACTGCTAGCTCTGCTGTCGGTACTACTGCTCAATGCCAAAAGGGACTGAAATGCAAACTTGTGCACCTTTGCATGGCGTACACCTATCACTCTAGCTGAATCAGCTGGAGTGCCCCTGGGATACATCAACACCTGTCCTCCCCCCGACTAATATATCTCATATCCTCTATCCTCCAAAGCTGAGACGGATATGAGGTTCTTCCTCATCCCTGGCACATAAAGAACATCTGACACCTTCAAGGGAGGTTTAGACTCCCTTTGAAATGTCAGTGTTCCCACACCGACTGCTCTAACAACTCTGTCATCACCGAGTACTACCTCTATATCAGTGCCACTCTCTGAAAGCTCTAAGAAGTACTCACAGACTCCTGTCATATGACGTGAAGCCCCACTGTCCACATACCAGATACCCGAAGATGCTCCACTAGTCGAGGGAAATGCATGCTCCCTCTGAACCTCTGTGGCAGGTAATCCTGCACTAGAGGACTCACACGCAATGAACCCAAACTCCCGGTCAAAGCGATCTGCAAAGTCCTCAACCTCTGCTGATGCTGCCATGCTCTGGTTCTTCCCCTTCTTCTTCTTCTTCTCCGGACACACAACTGCATAGTGTCCCATCTTCTGCCAATTCCAACACTTCACCTTGGAATAGTCCTTCTGTGTGTTACCCTGTTTACCTTTACCTTTACCTTTGCCCCCACCATTGCTTGTGGAAACCTGCTTCTTGCCTTTGTCTTTCTTGCCTCCTGCCAACAGTGCTACATCCTCATCCTGCTCAACTGGCTTGGCTGCCCCAAGCTGACCTTTCCTGATCTCTGTCTGAATGCAATCATCCCAAAACCTCTCCCATATGGGAAGGGTCTCACGTGCACAAACCCCATCAGCAAAGTTCATCCATGAACTGGGGAGGCCATTCACTACTATCCGCACCAACTCAGTGGGTGGAATGACCTCTCCAATTGCTGCCAACTCATCTCTCACATTAGTAATCTTTATGAGATATCTAGCTGCACTATCAGTCTTACCCATCTTAATGGTTTTCAGCTTCTCCTTCAGGACCATTTTCCGGTTCTCATTGGTACTTTGGTAGAGATTGGACAATGATGTCCACATCTCATGAGCATTTTTCTTTCCTCTCACATGAGAAATGCAATGGTCTTTGATTCCGTCTAGGATCAGTCTCTTACCCTTGTTGTTCTTTCTATTATATGTTGCCAACTGAACAGCATCATTAGGCACATTAACAGGCTATTGTTGGGTATGAACCATGATATCCCAGACTTCTGCCTCTTCAAAGATACTCTGCATTCTCTCCTTCCAAACACTGTAATTGGTATGCCCATCCAACCTATCCTCCACCCTCAATCCCAATGACATCCTACTGTCCTAAAACTGAAAAATAGCACTGTTGTAGTAAAGATAAAAATTTTGTTTGTGAAAAATCAGCTCGCTGGAATTCTCTGAGTGAAAAATCAGCAGGCTGTATTTTTCTCCTTGCTGTCCCAAACTGCACTTTCAGCACTCAAGCTCCGATACCATGTAGAAATTTCCTGTTTCCCACCCCGGTTTTCAGTTTCACCTTATTTCTCCAAATAGTTAAATGCCCTTTCCCATATCCTTACATTCAACAAACTGGAAAATAATTTTTTGCTGAAAACACAAATTCTGGAAAATTTACAGAGTGCTGGAAAATGCAGAAATAAAAAATCAGCAGATACAAACAGCCATTCAACACATGATAACACAGTGATTTTTGGTCAAGGTGACCCTAGAAAAACCCCCTACAACTCTTGGGGAAAACTAGTTCGAAAGCTCCTTATTTCTGGGAAAATGCTTTTTACAGTAAGAGAAAAACTGAGAAAAAATCAGCAAGTACAGATTACAACTTATCTCGTTTTTCGTGCTTTACCACCATCTCGAAAAATGTGTAAACAGCAAAACAGACTAGCAATAAATGTTGTACGGCCTCCTTGGTTTTCGTGCAAAAATTTGCAGCCTTAAATGCTGTTGTACGGACTATCTAGAAAAGCGTGCAAGCTACCATAAATGTTGTTGCACTGTTTTTCTTGATTTTCGTGCAGAAAAAACAGCAAGACTGCTGTACGGATTTCTGCCTCAAAATTTGTGCAAGGGTACAGCCACTTGTTGTACGGCCTCCCTCAAAAAACGTGCCAGCAAAACAGCTTCTCTACTCCTCGATTTTCGTGCCAACTTGTTGTACGTCCCTCTTGGAAACTGAGCCAAAACTGCTGTACGGATTTTCTAGAAAATCGTGCCCAAAATCTGTCTTTCACTGTATGCTAACTCTGTTGTACGGACTTGCTGAAACTGCCTTGGAATGTGTGCCAAGCTGCTACCTCCTCCTCACTGCCCAGAAATCTCCCTTGCTCTCTTTCTCTTCTTCTCCCAATCTGCTCATGAAAGAATGAATGACCTTTTCCTCATTTCCCTCCTTTAACCTAACCCTAAGTGACTTTTGGGGAATCCCTAAATCCAATGGCTGAAATAGATTGAGATCTAGGGCTGAGATTAAATGCTCATTTAAATCTCACTTTCTATTTTTTAATTCACCACACTTTAATAAAGACCCACTTAGTCATTTATTTCCAAAGTCACTTTTCCTTTCTAATTTTACATTGACTTTATTAAAGTCACTTTAAAATTAGACTTTAGTAACTTTATCACTTAAAGTCACTTTTAAATTAGATTTGACTTTATAACTTTATAAAGTCACTTGAGGAGAAAAATTAAATTCTTTTGGACACTTTTCCCTAGGCCAAAGATCAAAGCCTTAGGGAACCACCTGTCCTCCGGTAAACAAATTTCAACAACCTATATATATCCATCAGTGAGGGTGTGTGACACATCTGCTGGGGCTTCAAACCTACATTTCAATTCTGGCCGACCTAGCACATAAGTGGCATAAATTCAAAATAAATGTTCTACTCATCAGATCAAGATGATCTTTAGATCAATCTTGCACCTCTCCGAAAGAGGAGTCTAATAAAAATATTGGCATCTTCATCTGAGCATCACAACATGGAGTTTGGGCCTAGTTGTCCAAAATTAACACTCCCTCTCAACTAGGGAGAACTCCATCCACCTGTGTCATCGAAACATCTTGTGTCATCCCGCCGTAACTTGCTTTGTTGGCTTCTTTATTTCAGAACAAAAGAGGGTCAATCACAAAGACATCATTCCCGGCTAACAAATTTAGCCCAGAGATCCGAAACCTCTATAGGACTCAAAAGAGTCACATACCAATCCGAAGTTGGTTTACCTGACCCGAAGTCAGTTGGTGGTCCGAAACTTCACTAGACTTGATCCCAGATCAAGTTGTTGGACACGTGCCATCCTAGACATAGAGAGTACGGCAATATCTGATGCGTCTATCAGTCTTTGCTACTAGTCTCTAGCTTTTCCCACCTCACTGACCAAATGAGAGGTACTTCCCATGACTCTGGGACTCAATGGGGAGGATGCATACGAGGCACAGATCATGAGAGGTGAACCAACTCAATATCATAACGGTGGGGCAGAAGCACACCAACAAAGTTCGGCAAGCCTAGCCCTATGGTTGCTTATAGCTCCTAAAAGCTATCCCCAAAGCCCCCCAGAGCTCATCGTCCAACAGGACCCTGAGCATAGGGTCGTTCCACGATACCAAGATTCTCACGGAAGGTTAGGAACTTGACCTTCCCAAAGGGCTTTGTGAAAATGTTCACGACCTGCTCATCAGTGCCTATATGATCGAGCCTTACGGCGCCTTGTTGTACCATACCCCGTATCAAGTGGTACCTGATATCAATATGCTTGGATCAATCGTGGAACACGGGATTCTCGGACAACCGAATCCCACTCTGGTTATCACAGAGTATCACGGTGGTATCTAGCACATGCCCGAACAGCTCACTAAACAACATTCGCAACCAAACTGCTTCACAACAGGCCATACTCGCTGCAATGTATTCAGCCTCAGCGGTGCTCAAAGCCACCGACTTCTGCTTCCTGCTAATCTATGATATCGAAGCAGACCCAAGTGTGAAGCAACATCCCGATGTGCTCTTATGATCCACCACACTGCCAGCCCAATCTACATCAGTATATCCATGGAATGTCATGCTCCGGCAATGTATCTCAACCCATGGTTTATCATGCCCCGAAGATATCTCAACAGATTCTTGGCACCAACCCAATGAATGTGATGAGGTTCAACCATATGTTGACTCAAAGTGTTCACTGCAAAACATACGTCCGGACGGGCGTTCACTAAGAACATCAGGGCGCCTACTAGTTGACGATACTCAGTAGGATTTGCTAAGACAGGCCTAGCAGCGCTGCCACTCAACTTCTTAAAGTTGAGCTCCATTGGTGTCGACACAGACTTACAGTTCACCAATTCAAATCTTTCCAAAAGCTTCACAATATGTTTTCCTCGAGAAAGGAAAATCTCGCCAGGGCTCTATCAGACCTCCAGGCCTATGAAGTAATGCATCAGTCCTAGGTCCTTCATCTCGAACTCAGCAGCAAGCTCCCTCTTACACTGATGAATGAGAGGGTCAGCACCTGTCAGGAAGAGGTCGTCCACATACAGCACCCGAATGAGAGGCTTTTCTCTATCAACCTTGAAGTAAAGGTTCAGATCAGCATTACTACGAGTGAAGCCCAGCTTCATCAGGTAGCTATCTATCCTCTCGTACCAAGTTCTGGGCGCTTGCTTCAACTTATGGAGGGCTTTCTTCAACCTACAAACATGTGTGTCCCGATCCTAGACTTCGAACCCTAGAGGTTGCTCCACATACACCTCTTCCTTTATCGCACCATGTAGAAATGCGGTCCTCACATCCATCTGAAGAAGATTCCATCCTTGCGTAGCAGCAAGGGCTATGATAGATTGCATGGTGGTATATCGAGCCACAGGTGCAAATATATCATCATAGTCTATGCCTTCCTTTTGAGAGAAGCCACGGGCAATGAATCTTACCTTGAAATTTTCAGCACTACCATCAGATCCATGCTTGATCCTATAGAGTCACTTCGAGGTGACAACTACTTTGTCCTCCGGTCTCGAAGCCACATCCCATACATCATTCTTCATAATGGACTCATATTCTTCATGCATAGCATCCTTCCAGACTTAATGCTTTACGGCTTCCTCAAAAGATCCAGGCTCAGATTGTATGATTCTACTCATAGCTGCTAGATACCCTTGATATATATTCGGCTTCTTGCTTTCACGGAATGTCCCCCTTGGGGCCATATGTCTCTTGGCATCCTCAAGAGTGTCCCTGAGCCATGATGGTTTTCTCTTCATTGAAGGAGGTGGATCAATAGGGTCCATCAATCCTTCAACATCGGGCATCATCTCATCCTTCGGTTCTTCTTGATTTCCAGGCCTTGCTTCATGATCTTCCTCAGATCTCGGAAGATTGATTACTTTCCGTAGGGAAGCATCTTCGTCAAAGGTAACATCGTGGCATATCTGGAGCACTTCCCTTTGACCAGGCACATAAACTCTATAGGCCTTCGAAGTTTCGCTGTAGCCCACAAACATTCCCTTCTTCCCAGAAGCATCCAGCTTGCTCCTCTTCTCCTTCAGTACATGAAAATAAACAAGACATCCAAAAACTCTAAAATGTGAGACGTCAGGTTTCTTACCAAACAAAACATCTTCGGGAGTTTTAGAGTCCATAGCAGAATGTGGGCATTGGTTTTGTATGTACACAGCAGTGTTTGCAGCTTCTCTCCACAGAAACTTCGGAATAGCATGGCACGGGCAACTTCCACAATGGTCCTGTTCTTTCTTTCAACAACACCTTTTGGCTCAAGGGTATAGACAGTTGTGGTCTCCCTCTTGATGCCAACTTCTCTACAAAAGTTCTTGAACTCGTTCTTCTCATATTCAGTGCCATTATCGTTCCTCAATATCTTGATCTTCTTCCCTGTTGAATTTTCCACCAAGACTTTGAAGGTACGGAACCAAATGAAAGCCTCATCCTTCTTCTTCAAGAAGTATATCCAGGTTTTGCGAGAAAAGTCATCTATGAACGTCATATAGTAAGAACATCCTCCTAAGGATGTCACGGGCAGCATCCCAGACAGATCAGAATGTACCACTTGCAAGACATCAGATGTCTTTGTGACACTTGAGGGGAAGGTCCCCTTGTATGCTTTCCGTCGGCACAACCCTGACATACACCTTCATGATCATTTGTGAACTCGGGCATCCCCGTCACCACCTTCCTTGCCTCGGGTAGGGCTTTGTAGTGAAGGTGTCCAAACCTCCTGTGCCATAGTTCAGTCTGTCAGATAGTATCACATGTCATCGCTCCTAGTGGACTTCCTCCAACCTGGTAGAGTGTATCAACTCTAAACCCAATCGTGATAGCTTCCCTGAAACTTTTCTTCTAGATGCGCACCTTCCCATCAATGAATGCCACATTGAAACCTTTGTCTTACATGGCCGAAATAGACACAAGATTCTTCTTCAAATCAGGTTCATATAGTACATCTTGCAAGCGGAGGACTTGACCTTGAGACAAGTGGAGGGTCACAGTCCCTGTCCCTTTCACGAGATATGTGGCATTATCTCCGAGGATGATTTTCAGATTAACATCCTTCTCAATCATATCAGAAAGTGCTTCCTTGAACCTAGTGATGTGCCTTGAGGCACCACTATCTATCAACCAGACATCCATAGTGTCGGGTGGAGATGCAGCAGAGAGGGCAGATACAAGAATGAACTCATTTCTTTTATCATCAACAATTAGATTCCTCATACCTGGAATTTCTCGACCTTTTGTAAGGTTGCCCATTTCCACCAAAGGGAGCCTTCCTCTTCCCTTTGAACCTATTGTTCCTTTGATTGCCATTCCTCCGGTTGTTGTTGTTGTCATCATTATTAGGAGAATCCTTCTTGAATCCTTCTTGAAAGGGCATTCTCTAGCATAGTAGTCGGTCTTGTGACATGTGTAACATTTGTCTTTCTTTCCTTGGGCCCCTGCTCTTCCTTTGTTCCTAGGACCACCATTGTTCTTCTTCTTTGCACGAGCAGTGAAGGCAGCATTTCCTTCATTTTCATATTCCTTCATCCTTGTCTCTTCTTGTATGCATCTCGATAGTACTTCGTCAAAATCAGGTATCACATTGTTATTAAGAATGGTAGTATTGAATACAAGCCATTCGGAGGAGAGACCTCCAAGTGCAGTGAGAACCATTTCTCGATCAGCTATTGTCTCCGCGATGGCCAAAAGATTATTTCTTATTTCTATTAACTTCAGAAAATATGATTGGACGGATTCATCCCTGCCTTTCTTCAGATTCTTCAATTGGTTCTTGAAGAAAAGGACTTGATTTGCATTGTCGGCCTTGAACATGTTGACCAACTTATCATACATCTCCTTGGATGTGCCCAGCTCAGAGATGTAGGCTACCAGACACTTATGAATTGAATCCAGGATCATCAACTTTGCTTTAATTTCCCCCTTCTTATATCTCGACTTGGTGGCAGCAGGTGCAGTGGATGGAGGCTCCTGGATTTTACCCTACACATAGTCCATGACATCTTGGTCTTCCAACATAACATCCAAAGTCATCTTCCAGGCATGGAAGTCTTCCTTCCCAGTCAATTTGTCATCAGCTTTAAAGCCATTATAGTTTGAGGTACCCATGCTCTTCTTCAGTGATTGCTACAAACTTGGGTTTTGTCTTCACCTCAGCTCTGATACATGTAAATTTTTGTAGATGTTCTATGCTTGATGCAACTTTACTTTTATCCCCAATATCAAACAACAATCACATAAACAAGAAAGTAAAATGCTAATAGAACATACCAGTAGATCGACAGAAGACAAACCAAAAATTACACTAAACTTGATCAGCAAAATATATGTATTATGGTGCATTACGGCGGTCAATAGAATGCTTCAACCAGCAAAGTCTCAATACGGTCAGCCAACCAGAAGTGTCACACAACCCTCTCAGATAGCTATATCAGTCAACCCAAAGTCAACGAAATTCAACATTGTCCCAGTCAATGATCAATGCAAAACAGCAGCAGCAAAAAGTCAATGCAGCCCGATCAAAGTCAACGGTCAACGTCAATTTCTGTGCCAATAAATGTGGACTACAGAAATCAGAATTTTGACCAAGTTTGGGATCAGTTTGACCATGCGTTGACCAAAGTCAACGCTGGTCAAATCTGCGCTGAAAACCCTATGTCGAAAACAGAAAATCCTTTTGCTGTGTTTTCCCACGTGTGAGAGAAGAAGAGCCTCCAAGGTGATCGAACCAATCAGATGATGAGAGAGAATGTGTGATGATGTGATGAGTGAAATGACCTCCAACGTTGACCAATATATATCTACCAATGAGAATGTGTGACACATCTATTGGGGCTTCAAGCCTACATTTCAATTCTGGCGGACCTTGCACATAAGTGGAATAAATTCAAAATAAATGTTCTGCTCATCAGATCAAGATGATCTTTAGATTGATCTTGCACCTCTCTGAAAGAGGAGTCCAATAAAAAAATTGGCATCTTCATCTAAGCATCACAACATGGAGTTTGGACCTAGTTGTCCAAAATTAACAAATTCTTTAATCAGACTTCAGCAAAAAACATTAGATTGTAAATACAGACAGAATTAAGGTGCTCCAACGGCAAATCTTAATCTAAAATTTCTGTTTTACAATCAGATGAATAGATGCACAGTAAGAAAAACAATGGAAACATTTAAAATAGAGAAGTAACATATCACCATTTAACACAACTCAAGTATCCTATAGAACGGTCTTTTATTATTGATGCCCAGCCCCAAAATTACAGTGCTCCAATACAGTAGTTCTTATAATGCAGGGTCCAACAAGGTCCAACCAAATCCAACCCCTGATACTGCTAATGCATGCAGTATTTAACTAAAAACTATGTCGGTTGCCCTATCTAATTTGGTAACTTTTCATTAATTACATTTAAGCAAAAACTAGACAAATGTGGTCATGCAAGGCCCGAACAAAATATCTCTGACAAAACACCGCCTCTGGAATTAACTTTGGAAACTCTTCATGAATCTAAAAAACTTCATCAGCTCTTCGTGAATCCAAAAATGCGTTGAAAGTGGCTGAGGTGGTCAAGAAGAGGCAACAATGGGTAGCTCTAACATCTGGCTCTACTTTTGGGCCGCCTTTGCTAGATCATTAAACATGATGCGGTGCTGGCAACTCTTCGTCGATCAGTAGCTATGCTAATGTGTTCATTATCTTTTATGTTTCGACTGTTATATCATATCACAACAGTTCTGCACAAACACCCTTTACCCGACTCAACCAAGTTGGCACGTTTCCAACAGTGCCACCATATCTCCTCTTGCCCGATTCTGCCTCTTCTGCTCGTGTCGGGTCCCTTACCCGAGCTTTTATGCTCGCGTTCACTTTCCTTCATAAAACAGCGTGACTACAAAGAACCCTCGACCTTTAAATTGATGCAATTTGCAGCAAAACTGCATATCTTACACAATACGCAGACCCATGGGTTATGGGCCCACAAAAGTTTCCTTAGCGCAACAACAGATCGCAATATCGCAACTTTACCGATTTCGCAAATCGACAATCAAACAATATTGCAGATCGCAATTTTTATGATTTACCTTATTACATATCGAGTATCGCAACTTACAACAATTAACTGCGATATCTTAAAAATAAACTTATAAATCACCGATTGCGATATGCGATGGCAATATCGCATTGCAACATCACAACCCAAAACCAATCGCAAATCGGCATTTCGCAAATTTAAGTCTCCTCCGTTAACTGTTATATCATATTGCATGCGATGTGCAATGGGCGGTGGGGAAAGGGCGACGTGACAAGGAAAGGTGGGTCCCTTTAATATTGCATCAGAAGTTAGAAGCGGAAAATGGGAATGCGAAAAGGTAAGTAAAAGTGTGAAGTTACGATGCGATGAAAAGGTAAAGGGTCAATGGAATAAAGGTTTGTTGCGGTAAGGTAAGGTTTATGGGGGTTTATATCATATATATAACATATGATACATACATACATATATATATATATATATATATCAAATAGCCTAATGTGGGGGGCAGAGCTGAAGTGGAAGTGTTGGGGCTTAATATAAAGTCCCAAAACTTTATATATGTGGGTTTTGGAGGGTTTGATGAGATGGATAGTGCTAACCGATACATTTAAGCTTATTCTGGACTATATTGGAAATGAGGTGAATACAGCCATCCTATGCCATCTTTTGTGCCAGAAGTACCTTCTTGGAAATAAATGACAGTCATGGAATATTATTTTCGATATAAACGATCTGAACAGAAATAATCAGTCACCTTGAGATTCTGTAAATTATAGAACCCTAACACCAATGAGCTATCATGAGCTCAATTTGGAGTTGAGGAAGGCCTCCAAAACTTGCCTTCAAAAGCACACTGCATTTTTGCACCCTCATTCTGCACTTTTTGACCAGTCTTGGGAAAATTTATTTTTAAGGGGCTATATTTCATCCTTTTCAGTGCTTGATAGGTCCATTGTGTAGCCAAGAGAAACATCTCTCCAAAGAGTTATCATGAGCTCAATTTGGACACCAAGAAGACCTCCAAAAGTGGCCTGCAAGTCTTGATACATTTTTCCAAATTTTTTAAGCTTTTGTGCATTCCTAGACAGTCATGTGATAGTTGGACTGACAGGCACCTGTTTGAGGCATATTTGGCCAAAAGGACACCACCATTGGATTCAGAACAGAGTAAACATGCAAGAAAACCAATTTGCTAGCCTTGTTTGGTCAAACTAGCAAGTCAAAAAGTCAAAAAACCTTCCAAAAATCACAGTTCTGCCTCCTTTTTCACGTTGGCGCTGCGCATAGAGAAGTCTTGGGAGAATCACTTTTTGGGAGGTCAAATCAAGTCAACTCTGCAAACCAATCACAGATTTGGAAAGTAGACTAGACAAGCTTTCCAATGAGCTATCTTTGAGCTCAATTTGGACATCGGCAACTCCCTCAAAACTTGGCTTTAAGATGGTGCTGCGCACCTGACCAATGTCTGATTTTTCTGAGTTTTCTCTGGAATTTTGATTTTCACCTTGAGAAATTATGTTTTTACTGATGTAATTGATGGAAGTAAATGTAATTATGATGTTTTTACACTTACCTAGGGTAAATACATTTGGTGAAAAGTTTTGATGACATGTAATGAATCAGTTTGCAAAAAGTGAGGGATGAGTCAGTTTGACCTCCCTACACTCTAGGTATTCAGCTCAGGTTTTGGTGGAACTACTCCTCTCATGGATTCGACCCCTAAGGATGGGAGGATTTGCTTTGAGGTCTATATCATGTACTTTTTTACTCATTTCACAGGTTGGACATTGTTGGATGTTGATGCATTGATCAAAGACTAGTGTAATCATTTTGGCAAGAAATTAATGAAAAGGTTGCAGCTATTTCTTTGGGATACCTGTGGTATGAGAATTTAGCATTGTTCTTCTTATGTCTCATTATGTATGAATGTTTTGTTTCATGATCCATTTCATTTCTATGATATGCTGGTTTTTAAGTTGATAAACAGAATACATCTCTCATGCTTTGTTCTGGGAAAACCTTCATAGTTTGTCCATCTTCTTCAGTTTAGAAAGAATTCATGCTTAGCCTTGTTGTTTCTAGCTCCTCACCTGTCTAATCCATCCCACTCAAGAAACCTTAAAGTGTTAGGTTTTCTACCTACCTTTCCCCATTGAATCTCTGCAACCCTAATTCTTTTTTCCCTGACCTAGCCTCTTTGACCTAATTCACCCATCCAGCAACCTCAATTAAACCAAATCAAACCCTTGTACTTCTACCTGGCCTAAAACCCTAATTCATCCAGCCCTCTTGGCTGTGATTTGTGGAGAGAGCCCTCTCTGGCTTGGTAGGGCTAGCTACCAAGCTAACAGATTGGTCTGTGGTTACCTCTCTTGGGATTTCTTCTTCAGCCTTAGAGATCTGGCGGAGTGATAACAGAATGGTACATGCATGAAACAAAAAATTTAAAGATGCTTTTACTCTTGGATTTAGGGTTGATGGTCTTCATCAAGTTGGTGGAAGTCCTTTGGGAGCCTTGGCAAATGACACATCTATTCAATGTGAGTTATGGCACTGGAGATTTGCTCACTTACATTACAAAGCCTTACCTAGTGTAAGGAAGATGGTCACAGGGATGCTCAAGTTTCATATGAATCATGAAGGAGTTTGTCAAGGATGTGTAGCTAGAAAACATGGCAAATGACACATCTATTCAATGTGAGTTATGGCACTGGAGATTTGCTCACTTACATTACAAAGCCTTACCTAGTGTAAGGAAGATGGTCACAGGGATGCTCAAGTTTCATATGAATCATGAAGGAGTTTGTCAAGGATGTGTAGCTAGAAAACATACAAAGGGACCATTCCCTTCTAGTGAAAGCATGATCACTGATATTCTTCAATTGATCCATTTTGACATGACTGGCCCTTTTCCCATGACTTCATTGGGAGGATACTTATACTATGTGGTATTTGTGGATGACTTCTCCTGCAAGACTTGGATTTATTTCCTAAAGAAGAAGGATGAAATATTTAGATGGTTTCATTCTTTCAAAGCATTGGTGGAGAATCATACACGAAAGAAGATCAACACATTGAAAACTCATAATGGAATCGAGTATGAATCTAATGAATTCAATGACTTTTTCCAAGAGGCAGGTATTAAGAGGGAGACCACCATTCCATATAATCCTCAACAAAATGGAGTTGCCGAGAGAAAGAATCGAACAATTATGGAAGCCACCTATGCCATGATTCATGATCAAGATCTGTCGAAGTTTCTATGGGGAGAAGTTGTGAACATTCTTGTGTACGTTCAAAATAGGAGCCCTCATCAAAGCTTGGATTTCAAGACACCCGAAGAAGTCTTCACTAGTAAGAAACCTGATGTTGCTCATTTTAGAATCTTTGGTTGTCCTGTATTTTTTCATGTACCAAAGGAGAAAAGGACCAAGTTGGAAGCCTTTGGGAAGAAAGGTGTATTTGTTGGATATAGTGAAGATTCAAAGGCCTATCGAATTTATGTACCTAGTCAAAGAGATGTGGAAGTGAGTGTGAAAATTCCTAAATCTAACAATCTTAAGAATCCTACTGCAACAATTGAGTGTACTTCTCCTATTATGTAAATTACTTTTACAGAATTAATTTAGATCTGAATTATTGAAGTAACTTCTGAAGCAGCCTACACTGAATAAAATATGATTCCAAAACAAGGAAACTGAGCAAGAAATCAATCACATAGGACACAATTATTTTTGGACACACAAGTCCCCGGAAAAACCCAATGCAGGAAAACCAGTGCAGCAGATCTGAAGGTTTGTATTATTAAGTAGTAGCAAATCCTAAATACATCTTTGAATACCTCAAGGGTTATTCAGTTACAGAAAGAAATTGTGAGTTTTACCTCACACAATCACTAGAAAATCCAGTGATCCGGTCACTGGAAAAGCTGCGTCTGGAGGTCTCTGCGCAGTGACAGTGTAGGCCCTACGTCGCCTCCTCTAGGCACTGTGTCACCCCAGCAACAGATCGATCTAACTCCCGTAATCACAGATCTAGGCCTCCCAGTCTCACACCCCGGCTTTCGGCTTCTGGATCTGATCCGACAGTTGAATCTCGAAAAGCCACTTAAACTCTGCACAGCTTCTACGAAGCCCTGACTGGCTCTTCACTGCCTCTGCGTCACCCTGACTGGCTCTGTGTTGCCTCTGTTGGACGTCTTCCTGCCTCTCTATTAAATTTGATTAACATGTTCTTTGTTTTAGGGCAGTTACTTCAGAGATTCATATGAGTCCATTTATTAATCCATCTTATTCCAATTCGTAATCACATTAAACAAATTGACAATAACTGAGGAAAGAACATAGATGCTAAACGCAAAAGACAAGCCAAGGACACAACGATATGGCACCAGCCAGGGAAAAACCCCAAGAAGGGGAAAACCCTTTATCAATTCTTCTTATTATCTCATATCAAAGTATTTAGCAGAGAGAGAGAGAAATAGAGTACAACGGATCAAATTCAATAATGGCTTGCAAGCATCACAATCCTTGAACAAATGAATGATCCATCTCGAACAACAAACTGGCATTAACTGCATACATGATACTGAAGAGAGTTGGTTGTCTAAGCCTCCTTACAGGTCATTGTTTAACTGCATCAAAACCCTCCTCATGACTATGGTTGAGCTTGACATGCAAGGAATTGTTCTGGTCCTCTTCCATTAGATTGAAAACAATTCAATCAGTTGCGACCAGCCTTCAAACAAGGTCAGTGATGTAATACTGATATATGGAGTTGATACAAGTCCTAACAATAGATCTGTGGCTCTCCCTTATGAAGCTCGGCCTCCATATACCACTTGATATAGGCCTATGGAAGTCCTAAATTACAGTGATTTCCTTCAACTCCCATTCAGCCTCCTAGAGAAGATATGACAAACCTCAACAATGGCCTAAGGTACTGTGGTTGTCTCCCATGAGACCCACAGACCTATGACAAAAGAGAAAACCCAAGCTCAATCACTCCTTCGTCCTCCAATTGCATTTGGATACCTCAAACACTTGAGAGCCATTTTATGATTTGTAGTGAGGAAGGACGATGCCCTTATATATAATTTGACATGATGACTAGTGCTAGATATTTGGAGGCAAATCCAAAATTTGAATTTTCAAATTTTCCCACCAAATTCAAAATTTGAATTTTCAATTTTTCTCGCCTAAACAAAATCGTCACTAATAGAAAAACAAATGTTTTCCTTGTCCAAATTTGACAATCTTTAGATAGATTTTGGTCCTCTCGAAAAGAGGAATTCAGTGGGATTGTTATCTCCATCAACTGAGTAGAACAAGGTGGAATTTGGCCCTAGTTACCAAATTTAACACTCCCTCTCAACTAGGGAGAATTCCACCTTCCAATCCATCTGCTATCATAGATCATCATGCCATCCTGTCAACATGAACCATCTTTGAATCTCATCTCTGCTGTGTTGAACACTGATATGAAAAATGAAGAAGAATCGATCGAGAGTGAATCACAAGACCTTGCCACTCTCTGCTGACAAAAGTCAGTCCAGAAAACCAAAGAGTGAACTTCCAATCGAATTTGATCCCAAGTGATCAAGTTGAAGAACACAATGCATCCTAGACATAGAGAGTACGGCAGTACACGATGCATCCATCAGTAGTGCTATGGTCCCTAACCACTTTTCCCAACTCATTGACTAGATGAGAAGTACTTCCCATGTGTCCCAGACTACATGGGTAGGATGATACAGAAACACTAGTAGGGAAAGAATATATCACCTCCTGCTCATAATCACACGTAGGGAAAGGCGAAACCACATCCTACAAACACACACATCACAATCACATGTAAGGAAAGGATTGTGAAAAATCCTAGATCCGGATTCCTACTGCAACAAATCTGAATTACTTCTTCTATTATGTTTCATAATTATTTCATTACAGTGAAATATCAAAGTAATTTCTGAAGCAATCTACACAAATAATGTTGCGGAATAAATGTAAATGCTGAAACAATCTGAACAAAATACAATGAAAAACATCCACATTTGACACAATTATTTTTGGACTAAGTCCCTGGGAAAACCAAACTCGGGAAAACCAGTGTAGCAGATCTGAGAGTTTGTATTATTAAGTAGCAGAATCTTGAGTACAACTAGGGTGTCAACATTCAGCAAACCCTTCAGAGAAATCTAGACAATCTGGTGAAAAATGTGAGATATACCTCACTCTGCAAGTCTCCGACTGATCTGACAGCGTTGGTGAAGCCCTCACTGCCTCTGCGTGATTACCTACGCTGGAACTGCGTAAGCCTATATGGGCAAGCTTGAGGAACTGCGTCACCTTCCTCTGCAACTATTCTGGCTGATCTAAGACTAGATTTTGGCCCTCCTAGCTCAAAAACCCCAGCCTCTAGCTATTTCCGAACTGACCCCAAGAGACACTGCGCTGCTTCTGCGTGATTTCGTGCAGGGACTGCGTCACCTCTTCAGAAAACTGCGTTGTCTCTCTTTGCTTCACTGCTGCCTCTCTCTGAAATGCACTCCTGGTCCTTCTGACCAGTCTCTGCTTCTGCCCCTCTCTGAATCAAAATCACTTAGCAAACCCTGCCCTCGTGATTCGATTCTGATCAAAAGTTGTGTCTCCTCACACAAATTCGAATATCCTCAATGGCTCAAGTGTCTCAATGTATTTTCCATAGGCCCCTCACCCTCCTTCTTATATTCTTTTGTTAAGTCTTCAACGACCAAGATTAAAACATAATCAAGCGCTAAGATTAACTTGGAGGTGATCCATGACTTTTTCTAGAAGATTCACACTTAGTTTAATTAATACCCTTTAATTAATCATTTTCCCTAAGTTTAGACTTAGGAAAGCATTAAAAAAAATGATTAATTATTTTAATTAAACCATCTCTAAGTAGAATTTTCCAAAACCATTTCTGGGTTTTATGGAATGCTTGTGTCCTAGCCTATATACAAAGTTACAAGGCTAGAGTAGATCCGATGCTACCATAAATCAACACTCCCTCTTAGCGAGGAAAGTGCTCTAGCAAAACAACTCAATGTGCTGCTCTGACTTCTGGAACATCTGATGTTGTGTTGTTGATGCTACTCACCAACATTGCACAAGAAAATGATGCATCTGTACTATTGTTGACTCTGCATGCTGCTGCCAACTGCCACTGTACTGCAAATCCCTCTGAATTATGCAACCATGATGTTGCACTGCGTGAGCACTGCTCTGCACTTGCGTTGCACCACTTATGCACTGCGTTGTTGCTGCTCATCTGCTGTTGCTAATCAACTACTGCTGCACTGTTGCTGATTGCAACAGAAAAACATCCGAAATTGGACAAGAAAATATGCAACTGAAAATAACACTGATTGTTGCTAGTTTTTGCACTAGCTTTCTGAAAATACTGCGTTGTTGTTGTTGCTTTGCACTGCACTGCACTGCGTTGCACCAGTGTGCACTACGCTGTTGTTGCTCAACCACTGATGTTGTTACTCCCTCTCTACGCTGATCATGCTCTAGTATTGCTAGCCACTACATTGTCTTCTCATCCTCTGTTGCAACTGTCCATCCTGCTACTGTCTTTAGGCTGTCGTAGCTCACATGTGATCCAAGAGTCCGGAAATACTCAAGGATCCTGCCTCTTGTAGATTTTGGATCTACAACTCCAAGTCAGCCCACTTCTCTCCTTTTGGAATATGAGCTAACATAGCACAATATTTTTCTACCTCAATCTTGGCAGACCTGCTTTTGGATCTTCCTTCTCCTCTTTATCCTTTTTCTTAAGAGGACACTGTGTGGCATAATGTCCCATTTCCCCACACCGAAAGCACTTGATCTTGGACAGATATTTCTTCTTCTGCTTTTGTTGCCCCTTTGATGCAAGGGCAGTGTTATTTTCCTCCTCCTCCTTGACTTTTGAACCGCTACTGCCATCCTCCATCTGGATTTTGAGGAGATCTCTCCTCAACTCTTCTTGTTGTAAGGCTGCCCACATCGCTTCCCATCCTAGAAGTCTTTCTCTGCCCAAAATACTTTGGAAAAAGACCTGATAGTCCTCTGAAACAGAGTTCAGAATGAGCCTTATTAGCTCTAAGTCTCTAGGAGCAGATCCTACTGCTGACAGTTGATCTTGGTTTTCCTGAATACGAGACAACAAGGAGTCAAAACGCTCTCCCTTCTTCATCCTGATATTATGCATCTTCTCTTCAAGGTACATCTTCTGCTGCTCAAAAGATCCTTGGTATAGCTTTTGCAGCACTACCCACAGCCCTCTAGCAGTGGTCTTTGCTACTATGAGGGGTATGATATGATCCTTCACACCATCTAGGATTAATCGCTTGGCTCTTGCCATATTCTTCTTGAATTGTCTCAAATGTGCTGCATCCAAGGGTTCTGTACATGCACTCTCTATGAAGGCCTTTAGATCATGCTCATCAAGGAGAAACTCTACCCTTGATTTGCAAATAACATAGTTGGAGGCACCCTCTAATCTATCTTGGTCACGCAGTTCGTTGCTGGCCATCTCCTCAACTATCGATTTCTTTCTCTAACCCTCTGCTCAGCTACATTTACGCACTCCTTGTGGAGTAAGTCACTGCTTTTGCTGCTGCATGGGAGAAACTAAGCTTCTTTGAGTAAGAAACTCTCTGAGGTTAAGAAATCCCCAACTGTGTTTTTCAGAAAAAATTTTATGCTTATGCACTAGCTCTTATTGTTGTGCAGTAATTGCGTCCTTCAGTTACACTGGTCTACTGCATTGCCTCTTCTGCAAGTGAAAAAACTTACCCCTCTATCAACTCTCTCAGAGGGAGCCTTTTCTGCACTAGAATGCCCTCCTGGCTTGACAGCATAATTTTTGGAGGGTCTGCTACTGCTTACGCAGATCCCAGACTCTTCAGCGCTGATCTGCTGGTTCACTTGTGTTTTACCTACACTTTAGCTTGAATAAGCTCTGATACCATGTGAAAAATCCTAGATCCGGATTCCTACTGCAAGAAATCTGAATTACTTCTTCTATTATGTTTCATAATTATTTCACTACAGTGAAATATCAAAGTAATCTCTGAAGCAGTCTACACAAATAATGTTGCAGAATAAATCTAAGTGCTGAAACAATCTGAAAAAAAAATAGGATGAAAAACATCCACATTTGACGCAGTTATTTTTGGACTAAGTCCCTGGAAAAACCCAACTCGGGAAAACGGTGCAGCAAATCTGAGGGTTTGTATTATTAAGCAGCAGAATCTTGAGTACAACTAAGGTGCCAACTTTTGGCAAACCCTTCAGAGAAATCTAGACAATCTGGTGAAAAATGTGATATATACCTCACTCTGCAAGTCTCCGGCTGATCTGATAGCATTGGTGAAGCCCTCACTGCCACTGTGTGATTGCCTACGCTGGAACTACGTAAGCCTGCGTGGGCAAGCTTGAGGAACTGTGTAACCTTCCTCTGCAACTGATTTGGCTTAACTAAGACTAGATTTTGGCCCTCCTGGCTCAGAAACCCCAGCCTCTAGCTATCTCCAGACGGACTCCAAGAGACACTACGCTGCTTCTGCGTGATTTCCTACAGGGGCTGCGTCACCTCTTCAGAAAATTGCATTGTCTCCCTCTGCGTCACTGCTGCCTGTCTCTGAAATGCACTCCTAGTCCTCCTAACCAGTCTCTACTTCTGCCCCTCTCTGAATTTGATCACCGAATCAAAATCACTTAGCAAACCCTGCCCTAGTGATTCAATTCTGATCAAAAGCTATGTCTCCTCACACAAATTTTAAAATGCTCAATGGCTCAAGTGTCTCAATGTATTTTCCATTGGCCCCTCACCCTCCTTATATTCTTTTGTTGACTCTTCAACGACCAAGATTAAAACATAATCAAGGGCTAAGATTAACTTGGAGGTGATTTATGACTTTTTCTAGAAGATTCACACTTAGTTTAATTAATACCCTTTAATTAATCAGTTTCCCTAAGTTTAAACTTAGGAAAACATTAAAAAACAATTAATTATTTTAATTAAACCATCTCTAAGTGGAATTTTCCAAAACCATTTCTGATTTTATGGAATACATGTGTCCTAACCTATATACAAAGTGACAAGGCTAGACCACATCTGATGCTACCATAAATCAACAAGGATGAACCACCTCCTACATGCATTAAACAACACCAACAGTAGGGAATGAATGAACCACCTCCTACATGCATGCAAAAACACCGTGTAGGGAAAGTATGAACCACCTCCTACATGCATGCAAAAACACTGAGTGTAGGGAAAGGATGAACCAAATCCTACATGCATGCAAACCAACAATAGTAGGAAGAGTCCTACCCATAGGGAAAGGATGAACCGCATCCCACTAACATGTCAACCATCAATCGTAGGGAATGGGCATCTTACATGTGGGGAAAGGATGAACCACGTCCCACCGACAAGTCATCAAATGCCTATATTCATCTCACACTGGGGTTTCCGCAGGAGAAGGTGAACCACTCATCCTGCTCATATGCCATAGGATAAGGTGAGCCACTCATCCTATGCATATCTCATCACCCATAGGGGAAGGTGAACCATTCACCCTACACACGTGTCCACAATCATAGGGGACAATGAACGTACACATGTCAACCATCATGGAGTATCGCAGGGGAAGGTGAGCCACTCACCCTATGGTTGCTCATAGCTCAATAAGTACCCCAAGCCTTCTAATAGCTCTCAGAGTCAAGAATCCCTTCATATGTGGATTAGTGCCAGGCTGCTTTCTGAAAACCAAGACTAGATCTAGGTGATGCTAAATTGATAATGGAAGCCTTATTGCTCTACCCAGCAACACAACTTTCTAAAGATCTTAGCAGAACAATGCAATTCTCTATTTCTTGCATCTCAGGATGAAGAAAATATTTAATTGTTCTTACTCGCTCTTAAACAGGGAGTTCACAAGCCTAAGCTTGTCTTTCTCGAAGGCAAAGAGTCCATTTGGAAGCCTGCTCGCCATCAGATCCACCCACTTAGTTGATAAGTTATTAATGTGAACAAACATCTAGAGTTCTTCCATAGTAAAGTCCTTTGTCATACTACATAAAGTAGTATCTATTGTAAGATACATGATTCTTTGCATCTTATTCAACAATGGGTGCATGAATGGTTGTTGTGGAGATTATTTTAAATGGCCATGCTAGCTGCTTCGTTCCTTTTCAAAGTGACTGACTTCAATCCTCAAGAGATACAACAATGTGTTCTCTGCTATTTACCATACAGTCCGACCAGCGGCTCTTTGTAGTGCTTTATTAGAATAAGCAGATATTCGTGAATTGTCTTCATTAAGCAACATCAATTTCATGTCTCCCTTTGAATATCGAGAAGGGTAAAACATAATTATCGAACTTGTTGGACATTGTTTTCAACGCTCCCCGTGTGTTTCGTGACATGGACTAACCGCTTCTCGTGGATCCTAACTCTAGCGATTGTAGCGGAGACTAACGCCTGCGGGTTTTGGTCTAACGACAATCGTGAGTTCCAACAAGTGGTATGATGGTATCAGAGCGACAGGTCTCGAGTTCGAAACTCACTCGGCTCGCGTTGAGGGGGAGATTGTTGGACATTGTGTTCAACGCTCCCCGTGTGTTTCGTGACATGGACTAACCGCCTCTTGTGGATCCTAACTCTGGCAATTGTAGTGGAGACTAACGCCTGCGGGTTTTGGTCTAACAGCAATCGTGAGTTCCAACAGAACTATCTTCAATCTGCTATTAATCTGAGATTCTGAAGCTCTGCTTCAATCATGGACTTCCCATAATATCATAAAAGGATCTTCTTTGACGTAGCTGAATGACAATTATCAGTGTATTAGATTACTCAATCCATGATAAGGAAGAGTCTACCTTATTCAGGCATTCTCATCTATAAGACTATTCTTCATCAAGATGTCAGAATTTGAAACTCCTTTCTTCAAGGTATATATGCTGGTAGGAGGTTGGTACAAAGAACATTTTCGGAGTGCCATGTTCTTCTTCTCCTTTTCACTCCTTTGGATGACAGGAGATAATAAGATCAATTTCATATTTCTCTCAAGAGCGTGACCTGAAGAGATTCTTCTGATGGAACGATGAATTGAATGAGAAATCTGCCCATCCTAGAAACAAAAATGAATCTCATGAATCGGGTTCATAACAATGAACTTGTCTTTAATATTGCAGTCTTAATTTAGGGAGTCTTGACATAATAAATTCAGGCGTTTTTCCTATAGGAACTTTTGGAGATTAGTACTGCAATTTTTCAAAGTATGAAGTTGTTCCAACTCATTCATGTTGAACACAACACAATTCTTTCAATAAGAAAATACCCGAAATTCGAATTCCTTCAGTCATGTTGAATATCATTTATAGGGTCATTGGATTGACACTATCTCCTTTAGCCAATGAGATATCTTCTGAGTTGAATCCCATATTGCTTGCTTGGTGATAGAAAACCCTGACAATGTATTAAGTAGACTTGATGACAAGCTTCTGAGAGGGCCTGCACTGAAGGTCCAATGTCAAATGATCCTGCATATATACTTAAGATGGTGCCATACCAATAACAATAATGTTCCTCTATATTACAACTGTTTTGTGAACCTTATACCACAGTGCCACACTGGGCCATTTGGGCCATACATTGCTGGGCCATGTTGTCATGCCATATCACTGGGCCATACAAGTCATACCAATCGGGCCATAGGGCCATAACAACCAAGCACTACGAATCAGGCCATAGGACCATACCAACCAGAAACTGCCAATCCGAGCATAGGGCCATAACATTCAGGTCATACCAACCGAGCATGCCAACTGTACAAACAATGCCATCATACATACTGTGCATTGAGGTTATGTTGGAACATACCATACAACAAGAGATGTGAGACTCACGAGATTGTAACCATAATGCAGGACCAAAGACAAAGAATCGATTCCATTCATACTGATCTGAACCATGTACGAATCCAACCATATTGTAGCATGTCATACCATGTGCAGTGAGAGTGATGCCATGTCATACCATACATAGTGCGATGTCAAATATCAAAGCAAAGCCACAGTATACATAACAAATCGAAGCCACAGGTGTATAAGTCAAAGCCAAAATATGAAGCAGTGAAACGATACTACAGGTATCAAATATAAATCGAAAACAAATTATGAAGTGAAGCCTTAACTAGGTCTAAAGTCATATCATAGTAATGTGCAAGGCATATCATCGTATTAGGATATTACTATAGTGCAAGATTGTAACCATGCAGCAGTGTAACCATGTGAGACATTACAAAGAATAAAGGAATAGTAAATGCGAGACACCCGTGCCAATATAGCAATAGTCCTGAAGTTGTGAGAGACATGTGAAACCCATCCGAAAATCTGAGAGTAATTTCTTGTACTGTTCAAGTTCAGATGTTTGCTTCAATAACAGAACTTAGGGATCCAAGAGCCTGATCCTTTCCTTGCTATGAATGAATTTTTGAAACTTGATTATGGATGGAGGTCAGCTTCAAAATGTTGATTTTACTGCAAGTCTTGACAGATCCTTGATATCAAGATCTCAAGGATACCTTAATCAGAAGAGGTCATCCCTTGTAAAGATCCAAAAGAAAACTTCAGAAGAATGAGACTCAAAATACGCAGTCCAGAAAAAAAAGTGTCATTTAAAGTTCAGAATTTAAATGCCCTACAGGGCTTCGAGTTTGTGCCATAACCCACTACACTTTCTGCTGGTCCAGAAGACTGACAAAATGACAGGCTGAGTTTATTTCCAGATTAATAGACTTATCTCCTTTGCTGGTATAACCTGAAAAGTCTTGATCTAGAAAAAGAATAACCAACTGAGCCAAATTCAAAATCATAGAGTATATAAAACGTTCTTACTTACCTCTGAGATAGAGGCCAGAGACTTGTAAGAGATCTGAGCCAAATTTGTCCTAAACTGCTCTTAATCCTCCTAGTTGTTTGTCTCAGAACAACAGCTTTGTCTCCAAGGAAGATTCTCATCAAGCAGAGATTTTAGGCTCTTGCTTTTCGAGAGAAGAGAGCTGATGAATATGCCCAGACTTGCAGATGGAAGGAGACCATGGAGATTTATCTTCAAACTTCGTTTTTGATTGCTATCTCTTACCCTTATGCTTGGGCTTGTCCTCACCTGGAGCTCCGATACCAAGTAAAATTTGATTAACATGTTCTTTGCTGTAGGGCAGTTAGTTAAGAGATTCATATGAGCCCATTTATTAATCCATCTTATCCCAATTAGCAATCACATTAAACATACTGACAGTAACTGAAGAAAGAACATAGATGCTAAATGCAAAAGACAAACCAAGGACACAAGGATATGGCACCAGCCAGGGAAAAACCCCAAGAAGGGGAAAACCCTTTATCAATTCTTCATATTATCTCATATCAAAGTATTCAGCAGAGAGAGAGAGATAAATAGGGTACAACAGATCAAATTTAATAATGGCTTGCAATCATCACAACCCTTGAACAAATGAATGATCCATCTGGAACAACAAACTGGCATGAACTGCATACATGATACTGAAGAGAGCTAGGCAGTCTAGGGCTTCTTACAGGTCACTGTTTAACTGCATCAAAACTCTCCTCATGACTGCGGCTGACCTTGACATGCAAGGAGTTGTTCTGGTCGTCTTCCATTAGATTGAAAACACTTCAATCAACTGCGACCAGCCTTCAAACAAGGTCTGCAATGTAATACCGATACACGGATCTGATACAAGTCCTAACAATAGATCTGCGGCTCTCCCTTACGAAGTTTGGCCTCCATATACCACTTGATATAGGCCTGAGGCAGTCTTAAATTACAGTGACTGCCTTTGGCTCCCATTCAGCCTCCTGGAGAAGATATGACAGACCTCAACGATGCCCTAAGGTACTGTGGTTGTCTCTCATGAGACTCACGGGCCTGTGACAGAAGAGAAAACCCAAATTCAATCACTCCTTCGTCCTCCAACTGCATTCGGATGCCTCAAACACTTGAGAGCCATTTTATGATTTGTAGCGAGGAAGGAGGATGCCCTTATATATAATTTGACATGATGACTAGTCCTAGATATTTGGAGGCAAATCCAAAATTTGAATTTTCAAATTTTCCCACCAAATTCAAAATTTGAATTTTCAAATTTTCCCGCCTAAAAAAAATCATGACTAATAGAAAAACAAATATTTTCCTTGTCCAAAGTTGACGATCTTTAGATCGATTTTGGTCCTCTCGAAAAGAGGAATTCAATGGGATTGTTATCTCCATCAATTGAGCAGACCAAGGTGGAATTTGGCCCTAGTTTCTCTATTGACGATTCTTTGGATGAGAGAATCTTTCTCTCTGGAAGCTACTATGCCCCCCACTGCACTGAATCACTTAGATCTGATCTTCGTCCGAGCACTGCTCCGTCAGAAGAATTCGATCTTAAGATTCACTCTGTGTGTGTTTCCAAATGACTCTCAAGCCTTCTTTTATAATCTTCTCGTTGAGAAATCAATAGCCGAGATTAGATCTCTAATCAACAGCTAAGATTATATTAGACTTGATCTCTGCCTTTTCTAGATTATTCTCACTATGTTTTATTAATTTCCTTTAATTATTTAATTTCCCTAAGTTTAGACTTACGGTCTCTATTATTATAATTAATTATTTTAATAAAACATTAACCAAGTGGAATTTTCACAAACAGTTTATGGGTTCTTTGGAATACCAGTGTCTAAGCCTCTTCACAAAATTTGGGGCTTGGAGCACTTTCCGATGCTACAAAAATCAACAGTGAGTAGAGGTATTACTTTTGATGAAGACTCTACCCTCGGAAAAGCAAGGGATCTCCCTATCACGAGGAATGATGATGATGATGCTAAAAGACAAGAAGAACCTTCGATGGATGAACCCATACCGGATGTTATGGCCCAATGGATCCACTTGTTCCACCTCCTTGTGATCCTTACACCTCAAAGAAAATACCTCTATGGCTCCGAGACACACTTCAAGATGTTGAAAATCATGTTGCCCCGAGAGGAACATTTCGGGAAAGTAAGAAGCCCACCAGGTATCAAGGATACCTAGCTGCCATGAGTACTATCATTCAAATTGAACCTTGCACTTTCGAAAAATCTATGAAGCACCAGGTATGGAAAGATGTTATGGCTAAGGAATATGAGTCAATCATGAAGAACAATATCTGGGAAGTGGTGCCTTGACCTAAGGACAAGTCTGTGGTCACTTCAAAGTGGATATACAAGATTAAACATGGAGTCGATGGAAGTGGTGAAAAATACAAGGCAACGTTCGTGGCTCATGGCTTTTCTCAAAAGGGAGTTGACTATGATGAGATATTTGCACCAGTTGCTCGATACACCATGTTAGCACAATTATTTGCTAGGTCATCAGTCTATTTTAAATTTTTGTTTTTAAGATTAGATTTAAAAAATAAAATTTTTGGTTGCTACAGAAATTTCCAGTAGTGTCTGTTTTAGCCGTTTCGGACAAGTTTGTTATATTCATGTTTCTGTTTTGTTTTGGAAATTCCGGTAACTTCCCCTGTTTTTAAAAATAAAAATAAAAAGCACATCCGCTTTGTGTCAAGCCACGTGTTTTAGTTTAAAATACATTTTAAGTCGTTTCATTATGATTTAAACCACGTGTTAGGATAGGTTTGTGGTCAGTAACGTTAAGTTGAGTCGTGGTATACGTGTAGTGTTTAGGTGTCAATCCACAATAACCAAAGCCAGCCATTGATCTCGTCCTGTCTGTCAGCTAAGTTGGTCTGGTTTCACGTCAAGGTACATGATTTTCGAATGGAAAGATCATGGATCCGCAGGTTTAATGCAATGACCATTTGGATGGTTACGCATATATGCTGCTAGTAATTTAGGCCAATAAGCCTGCATGCAGTGGGGGTGACTGCCAGTCACAAATCTACTTATTTCAATCCACCTGTAGCATTTTATCCAAATTTATGCAACCAACTGAAGACCATGATGGCTATCACATGGTGCATACTACAGTTAAGGATATTTGCCATCATGAAAATCTATTGCATGGGATGGTGAACCATCGTTGCTGTTTTAAACCACCGAAAAAGAAGGAGAAGTATCAATTGTGAGCCTAGCTGTTGGAGAACAAGTTTTCTAGAGTTGCAGTTTGAGGATTCTTAGATTTCAGACAAGATTTCAAAGGAAGACACACGCAACACTTGTTAGGTGAGTTCTTCTAGCTCTGTCACCTATCAGTTTTCAGAGACAGAGTTATTAATTTCTAAAGATGACTAAAAGAGGAGGGAAGATAAAACAAATTGAACCACAGAGTGCTGACCTAGTGGATGCAAATTCGAAGGTGAGAAGGGTGTTTGTTCAAGCAGGGTGGTATTCTTTGTGCACCAGACTGGGAAGCTCCCACTTAGGATTAGCTCAAGAGTTTGCAAACTCATTCAATGGACAGGAAGCCACAGTCTATGGTCTTACATTACAGGCATCAACAGATTCAATTGATGAGGCATTCAACCTTCCACAGAAAGGAGAAATGTGGTTTAAAGGTCAGGCTATCACTAGAGGAGATCTCAACAGTTTTCTCAAGGGTGGACACATAGATCCCAACTGGGCCAAAGGAATTCCCAGCAGCTACCTCCAAAATGAATGGGCAGAAGCTATTAAACTCGTCAAGATTTACCTCACTTGTGAAAGGAGGTATACAGTAGTGTTTCTTTATCATATGAGATTTCTTTTTCATGTTGCAGGTATGAAGACCCTCAACCTGCCATACTTTTTGCTGAAGAGTCTAACAAAGATGTCAACCAGGATACAAACTCACATTGTTGCCTCAGAATACAGCTTGTATCATCAAGCTCTCATCAAAGTGTTAGTTGATGAAGAGTTAAGGAAAAGAAATCAGACATGGGACCATTTCTTGTTCTACAGGGCAAGCCAACCTGAACCTACACCTCCATTCTCACAACAACACCCTCAGCCTGCAAAAAGAACCAAGAGGAAGGCTAAGAAGGAGAATATCCATAAAGCCAAGAGCAGAAAAGAAAAGATTTCTTCAGTCAAGGTTGAGAGAAAGTTGGAGAAAGGAGAGAGCTCTTCAATTAATAAACCCAAGTCTATGAAAATGGTGCCCCCCATTCCTCTTTTTCCTAATGTCTACACCAAAGCTCGAAAAGGAAGGTTTGCAACTGCAGAGAAATCTAAAGCACAGATGCTACCGGAAATTCTGGAAGCAGAGATTCAACAGAAGATGCAGAAAGAGTATCAGCCCACAAAGTCTGATGAAGAACTCCTCAAAGATGCCGGGGATGAGATCAGTAGTAAGAAGAAGAAAGAGGAAGCCAAACCTGTTGCTAGTACCAGAAAAAGACATACCAGAGATAGCAACAAGTTCAGGCTCAAGTCCAAGGCTCTACACAATCCAAGTTTATTGACAGAGGTCATTGATATAGAAAGAAAATCTGAAGGGTTAAAGACAAAGGAATCCAAGAAGAAAGATAAAAACAAAACCCCTTCAGAGCAGCACACAGAACCCTCAAAAAGAAAGATCCAAAAGGGTTCAAAGGAGGAGAAGGCCACTGTTAAAGTAACAGTCACAAGAACAACCAGATCAATATCAGTTGTTGACAGCAAGTCGGACTTGGACAAGCTTGCTGAAGCTGCAGCCCACATGGAAGGAAGGTAAAAAGGTTTTTTGATAAAACACTTTTTTGCTTATTAAGTGCAAATTTTGAACAACAGCTCAGATGTCAAAGAATGTAAGTCTGCACAAGTTTTTCAGTGTTTTCTGTGCATTTTTTAAAAAGAAACAGAGTGCTACCGGAAATTCTAGTAGCGTTACAGTTTTTGCGCAATTACAGGTTTTTACCGGAATTTCCGTTAGCGCCTATTTTAACTGATTTTTGACACCTGTCAGCGAAGTTTCCAACCCAATTAAGGAAAGATAAAGACTCATAACCAAATGGATATAACAAGTGATGGTGATAAGTGGTTATGAGGTTGTTGGAGGTTATATTAAATGAAGATACATGGTTATTTAAGAACCAAAGACATAAGGAAACAAATCAGCAAAAAAAAGGGGCAGCATATCAACATACTCAGCAGTTCAGCCCAGATTTCTTCTCTTCTTTCATCTACATATGTCCTTTCAGTTCGATTTCGATGGGATATGGTTTTAAATGTCCTATGACACCTATATAATGTTAGGAGTAGTGTTTTCTTCTTTTTAGAAGAGATGGAATTTGTGCCTCTATTTCTATATATACCATTTGTAAATACCATTTACAGGTTGAATGTAGGTCTACCTGAAGACTTAATATAATAAAGAAAAGTCTTTTTTCACTTCATGCTGGAGGATTTTGTGACTAAAGAAATATCTAATGTATAGTGTGTTCTCTCTCTTTGTTAATTTCTTTTAATTTATGAGTTGTAGCAGCTAGTAAGGTGTGAGTAAAAAATTGTTAATGGATTTAATAGTAAATTATCTGCGTTCCAGCTTACTACAAATAATGTGTGTCATAGAACATGTTAGTGAAAATTTCATAAAGGATTTGTGAAATACTTTATGCATGCATTACTTTATGAATGTTGTTTACTTTGCATAAACATAGTTTGTGTAAAGCGCCATCATTATAGCTGTGTGATTGATTTAGGATATGAATATTTCCTAGAATAAGTACCAGCTATCCATCTCCTTTCATTTGTTAAACTCTGCTCCCTGTACTACCAATTTACCCATACAATTTATACTTGCCACAACTTGCCAAATGCATGAAAGTCTTCAAGAATATAAAATTCATTTCAAAATCTTTGAGAAGCCATCCCACCACTCAAGAACCCTTTTAAAATTTGAAATGAACTATGATGTGTAAGGATTACTCTTTTTGCAGTCAAGGAGTGACTCCTTGCGCTAACACACCACTATACGATCCATAATTTCTCTTGTTGCAAATCAAGAATGGAGCCTGCATCAAATGGATGTCAAGACCGCATTTTTACATGGCTCACTTAAGGAAGAAGTCCACTTGGAACAACCTCAGGGGTTTGAAGAGCAGGATAGAAATACACATGTATGTAGGTTGAAGAAAGCCCTCTATGGGTTGAAGGAAGCCCCTAGGGCTTGCTTGGTATGAGAGGATTGATAGCTATCTCATGAAACTGGGATTTACAAGGAGCTATGTTGATCAGAACTTATACTTCAAGATTGAAAAGGACATGTGTAATATTCCACTTTTAGCATGCAGCTAAATGGAATATTAATTTTTGTTGTTTGCACTTAGGAGATGAATAAATGGGTAAGGAGGCCCATACATTTCAGAAATAGGAATAAAATCCCTCTTAGTATGAAAGGGGATCACCAATGGAACTAAATTTCACACTCTCATGTGTGAAAGAGGACATTTGCATGAAGACAAGGTCAAGTTTGACCAAGTCAAACAGCGCAATGATAGGAGATGGAGATCATCTTGTGGGACAGCGCAGTGAAAGAGGAGGGAAGTTTCCTTGATGGAGGAAACCCTATGAGTGGGACCCATGGAGAGGGAGCTTGCATTTGTTTAAAAGGAGGGCAAGGCAGCCATTGTTACTCATGCATATGATTATTGTTTTCTTGTCTACTTAGACTATTTGCAGTCTCCTGTTGTTTAGCAAAGTTGCAATGCTGTTTAGCACAAGGAATTCCTGTTTAGGATTCCTTCTCCTTCTTGAGAGGCCTCTTGAGGGATTGCACTTCATTTCTCCACATTCAGGCTCAATGCCAAGCCACTTCCTTCAACTACAGCGTTATTTCTGCTCAAGTATAACGTTGTGTTGCAGGGTGTTGCAGTGGAGGTTCCACAACACCATTCTTTGGCTTGTTTTTCAGAGGAGGGAGCCTTCTTTCCTTTGGGAGATCAGTAAGGGAGGATTCAGAGCAGAATTCAGATCTTGGCACTTGGCCAACACTTTCTATTCCACCTACAGCGCAGTTTCCCTCAGTGACTGCGTTATTTTCAGTGTGCATCTGCAGCGAGGGTTTGCAATGTTGATTGGAGGGTGAGATCTTCAGTGATAGGATCAGCGTTTCACTTGGAAGATCCATTGGAGGAGGTCTACTCAGATTGTTCATCATCTTCAGCCTTCTCTATTCATTTCTAGTTTTGAGTTGCAGCGGCTACCCAGCAACTCCGGCATTTTTCCATTTTTGTATATTTTAGCCAATCCTTCTAAGGATTGTTGTATTATTGTTTTCTGGGGTTGAGATCTTGCTGCCCCTCATTTCTTGAGCCATATATTGTCATATCCTTCTATTATTATTCAGTATGATGCAGTGTCTCCAATAAACTGCGTCCTTTTAGCCTGCAGAAATCCATGTGTAGCAGTGTTTCTCTACTTTGATATACATGTTCCATTGAGGCTGCATTACCTTGCTTGAGTGTCTCTTTCCTCAAGTAATTGTATCTAATTGTTGTTATATTATACATTTGTTGGCTATTCAAATCTTCATGTGTTTTGGGTTATAAAAATAACGTTGTTGCTCCATTATATGTTCTTACATTGTTGCAGTCCCACCATTGGGAACTTTCTCAAGACAACTAGGTGTGGGAGACATGTTTAACCCACCTAGAGTGATTTATTTTGAGCCTTCTCTTGGATTTCGATCTTAGATACATTTATCTAAAGGATCCAAGTCTTGGTTTCAAATCCTGTAGCAGCCATTCATGAAAAATGTGTTTTTCAGGCATGCCTTGCTGAGCAATCCCATTTGGGGATATTACAACATGCCACTTATTTTGGTCTTGTATGTTGATGATCTATTTCTAACTGGTGCAGACCCTCTCATTTATCAATGTAAGAGGAAGTTGACTTCTGAATTTGAGATGAAGGAATTAGGATTGATGAATTACTTCCTAGGCTTGAAGGTCTAGAAAAATCTAGGTGAGATTTTCCTTTCTCAAGGAAAATATATTGTGAAGTTGTTAGAAAGATGTGGCATGGTGGAATGCAAGTCAGTGACTACACCAATGGAACTAAATTTCAAGAAGCTATGTGGAAGTGTTGTTGGTCCGAATTTGACAAATCCTTCTGAATATAGACAACTTGTGGGAGCTTTGATGTTCTTGGTGAACACACGACCAAACATATTCTTTGATGTTAATACATTGAGCCAATTTATGGTTGAGTCATAGTTTTAAAAATCGGTCGGTCTGAACTGGAAACCAATCAAACCGGTCGGTTCACTAGCTAAACTAGCTGGACCAAGTAAAAAATCGGGTTAGAAGGCCGATTTCACCTTTTTTTCACAAAAATCGGGCCTAACCGACCGATTTACGGGTAAACAAGGAGGCTTTTTTGCGGCTTCTAAGCCTTTTCTGAGGGATTTTTTAGGATTTCTTGCAACTTTTTTGGGTGGAGGAGACTGAAGATCCTGAGTTGATGTTGATTTTGATATTGACATGGCGTTAGGGGGGATGAAGCATATTTGGTAGCAACAGTGCCATCAAAACCAGAATTAGTAGCCGCATCAAGCAAAGGCAAACAACCAATGGAAGGCACTGGTCGTGCACTCGACCAACTCATGCTTCCATTAGGTCCACTTCTATTGTTATTAGTGGCAATGCCACTACTGAGGTTGCAGATGAGGCTGAGGCATCCTCAAACTCTAATCCAGATGATGTTTATGTAGCTCCTATTGATGATCCTGTGTCTAGTAGTGGTGATGAATTTGATCATGATGAGGAATGATCATGTTGATCACTGATATGTACCACTAGACTTGTAGTCTTGTAGTAGGCCAATGGCCCCATAGCTTGTAGCATTGTTTTTTGACTTTATAGGCCATTTAGAGCCTCATTGCTTATGTATTTTGTCGATGATATGTATTGCACTCAGTGTCATTTTGATATCTTCACCTTTACATGGTATATAGAAGAGAAAACTTTGCATATTTTGTCTCTAATTGGTTTGGAATCATGGTTTTAAATCTTGAAAAAAAAAATCATTAAAATTAATTATTTCGTGTTTTTTTTTTAAAATTAGTTGATTGAGATCTGACCAGTTCCAGTTTGACCGATTCCGGTTTGAAACCCGATTTATTAGGTGGACTGGTCTGGTCACTGGTTCTGGCTTTTAAAACTATGGATTGAGCCTCATCATGTACATTGGATTGTTGCAACAAATCTTTCGAGATATCTTCATGATACTACCAACCATGGACTAAGGTACATTGTCGGGAATCTGAGATTACATGGATATACTGATGCCGAGTGGGCTGGCAGTGTGGTCAAAATAGCTGACAGTTGGTCCCGAACCTCTTGAATCCTCGTAAGGTAGGGGTTTATGCCTTCCCCTTTCTGCATTTGAATGAGCCTCAACTTCTCCTCTATGTACATCCTTTGTTGCTCGAAATTGCCCTGGTATAACATGGAGAGAGCATCCCACATCTGTTTAGCAATATCTTTGTCGGATATATGTGAGACTATATGATCCCGGACTCCATCCAAGATCAACTGCTTCGCCCGCACCATTTCCTTCCTATATTCTTTCAACTGATCTGCAGGAATTGCCACTACATTGTCAATGTAGGATTTCAAGCCAAATTCATCTAGAAGGAAGGACGTCCTTGCCTCCCAAATGACGTAGTTGGAAGCTCCATCCAACCTTACCTGACTGCGAAGTCCAACAGTGGCCATCTCAACGAACTATCAAAAACACCCTCTTTCCTTCTACTCGGTTGTTGCACTGCTACTAACACTCCCTTCTGCAGTGAGAAGATCTACTCACAACTACTACCAATCTGCTAGGAAAATCGAACTTCTTGAGACTAGAAGTTCCTTGAGGAAAATTATACCTCAATGTGTGCTCCTCTCTTCCACCCCGACGTTGGTTCTACTTCAGCATACTACTGCAAAACACTCTGCGTCCAGCTAGAGATCTACCCAACGAAATGACTAAGTTTCTCCCTCTGCCTCTGGAATCACTCGATCTGGAAGGATCGAAATTTTCTTCCCCTCTTAGAAAAATCAAACTTCCTCAAGCAACTTGACCTCCTGGCAAAAAGACTGTGCTGCCCTTGGGAATTTCAGCCTGCTGCCCACACTCAGCAACGAAATTCCTTCTTTTCGCCTCTAAGCTCTCCAGTTGATAAACTGCGCTCTGATACCATGTGAAAAATGCAACACTAGAATCCTATTGCAGCAACTGGTATTATTTCTCCTATTTGTTAATTAATTTAATAATTTATCTGCTTTAGAAAATATCGAAATAAACACACTGAAACCTTCACAAATAAAATTTTACGGAAAAAAAATAAACCGTTGGAAGCTGAGAAATGCTAGCACACACGCACAAAATATAACACAATTATTTTGGACAAAAGTCCCCGGAAAAACCCAATGTGGGAAAGCCGGTGGAACAGTGAGGGTTTTATTATTATCCAACAATGAAATTCAAAGTACAATTTGGATGCCTGAAACTGGCAATCCATAGCAAGAAAATTTGGGCAAAATTATTGAAGGGAATTTCCCTTCCTCCACAGGCAACCCCTGGCATAACTTGCCTTCAAAAAACTTGGCCCTCCGACCCTCTGCACTACACTGCGCAGTTTGCATGACGCCAAGCCTCCAACCAATCTCTAATGAAGTCATTCTGCCTTCACCTACTAAGGAAATCGTCTCTCCGGCCTTATGGAACCTCTTTTCAGCCTCTGGAACTAAGAACGATTTTCTCTCCAACAATTTGAATTGTCCGCTTTGAAGCTACTGCGTAGAGCTCTACGTTGCCTCACTGTGATAACTTGGCCCTCTTGTTGTTGCCTCTCCGGATCTGGAAAACATCAATCTCTGGCTCTCTCCGGCAACTCACTGCTGCTACTCTCGAATTCGATCTGCCAAGGAAATTGAACTGCTCAAGTGATTTCTCCATCACCACATCGATCTCCTCTTATAATCCTCTGTTGGAGCACCAACAACCAAGATTAAAACATAATTGATGGCTAGGATCATCTCTAGATCGATCCGTGTGAGTTTCTAGACTATTCTCGCCTTAACTTAATTAATATTGATTAATTAACCTGTTTTCCTAAGTTTAGACTTGGGAAATATTAAAAAATTGGTTAATAATCTAATTAAGTCACTTCTAGGTGGAATTTCTAGAAACGATTTCTGGGTTCTGGAGATCTCATGTATTCTAGCCTCTCAACAATGTTTTGTGGCTAGAACACATCCAATGCTACAAAAACTAACACCGGATACGAGGAGTTGCCTCTGTCATTTTGGTGAGGATGGCAAGGTCTTGTGACCCAGCCTCTTTCAATCCTTTCTTATTGGTCTATGATATCAATCTTCAGAAGAGACGAGACAAGTTGCAAAGATGGTACATGATGGACATGATGGCATAGCAGTAGATGGATGTTGGTAGGTGGAATTCCTCCCTAGTTGAGAGGGAGTGTTAAAGAGTGTAACTAGGGGCTAATTCCCCCACTTGGGAGCCCCTCCTTGATGGCTCATTCACACCTTTGGATCACCCTTGATAGCATCTTCCTTGACATCAAAAATCAGAATTTTTGCTAACCTAAGTGGCATTTTTCAAGGTCGGCCCCACTTCATGTAGGCTCACTTGGTCAAGGGACATGGCTCTTGACCCCACAACGACTATAAATATAACATAAGTCCTCCTCATTTTGGCACATTCATCACATCACATTCTATCTCATATTTTGATTGGTTCGTACACCATATGAGACAACTTCTCCACACGCGCGAAGGGTTTTCTAGGCATTTTCATTTTTGCGTTGACTTTAAGATTTAGCCAACTTTGACCAACGTTGACTGAGGACTGAGGACTTTCAGGGACTGTTTTGTTGGGTGTGGAGCCTGATTATCTTGTTTACTTTGTATCACATCATTGGACCCTTGTACCTTAAAAGGGGCAGCAACGCCGCCCGAAATTAATCGCTGCCATGGGGGGTCCAAGGGGGGGTGGCAGCGCCCCCGAAGCTAAAAACAAATGTAAAATTGCCTTGTAAAAGTATAGTAATTTCTAGTCAATCTGGGCCGTTCATTAGGCAAATGATCTTACGGTAGAAGTTATGTTTAGATTAGGGTTTTTTGCCCTAGAAGGCAACCCCTCGCTTTTATGAGGGCATTGTATTGTGGCTGTGCGATGTATGTATATTCTCGGAGCGAGAAATAGAGAGGGAGACTGTGAGAGAGAACAGAAGATATTACAGCGGATCTGCTGTAGGTTTTGTCTCTTCATTTTTGCTAGATAATAGAAAGGAAGGACTAGCTGTTCAGGGTGGACGTAGCCCAAACTGGGTGAACCACGTATATCTGTGTCTCTCTGGTTTTATGTGTTTTGTGTGCTTGTATTTTTCCGCATATTTTATGTGTTGCATTGCTCCATAATATATAATTTTCTAACAACCTGCACGAGGCCGAAGGTATATTTTCACGATAAACTCAGTAAAGAAGGGTTCCTGGTTCGAGTGGGAGAAATGGCGACGATGGTAAGTTTAGGTCGAGAAATTTAATTGCCAAAACTTCAACACTGTGGAAGATGCGAGCGAAGATTATCCGTACGTAAAGATCCGCACTCTACCATTGAGCGGAAAAACAAAGAAGCCGGCGGCCATGACGTACGTGGAATGGAACATTCTTGATAGGAAAGGCACCTAACAAAGATGCTGTGTCTCTCATGCGCTCGTTGGCCTCATTTCGAAGGAAACAACAACAGAGGGTTTGATGCAGACGTTGGCAAAACTATATGAAAAACCCTCGGCCTCAAACAAGGTATTTCTTATGAAAGGACTATTTAATATGAAGATTTCGGAAGGTGGATCTGTTGCAGAACATTTAAATGAATTTAATACAGTTACCAGTCAGTTAAGTTCTGTAGGGGTAAAATTTGATGATGAAGTTAGAGCTCTGTTATTCTTGTGCTCATTACCAGAAAGCTGGAATGGTTTAGTTATGGCCATTAGTAACTCTGTCTCCGGATCTAGTACTTTAAAGTTTGATGATGTTTTCGGTGCTATCCTTAGCGAGGAAATGTGACGGAAAAGCTCCGGTGAGACATCGGGTAATGCTTTGAGTGCAAAGTCTAGGGGAAGAAGAATGGAAAGAGGAAAGAGCTCAAGATATCGAAGTAAATCAAGGAAAGGCAGATCCAAGTCCAGATCGGGGATAGTGTGCTGGAAATGCGGAAAGAAAGGACACCTAAAGAAACACCGAGATCTCAAGGAAAAGAAGGGAGACACACAACAAGAAAACAATCATGAAGCAAATGACAATGTGATGTGTTACAAGATGCTTTGATTCTTTCTTTTGAAAATGTTACTGATTCTTGGGTTGTAGATTCAGGGGCTTCATTCCATGCCACACCTGATAAGAAATATTTTCATGACTATGTCCAAGGAGATTTTGGAAAAGTTCGTTTGGGTGATGATAAACCCTGTAAAATTGTTGGAATGGTTAAAGTTCTTGTAAAACAACAGAATGGAAACCAATGGCTACTAAAGGAGGTAAGGCATGTTCCAGATCTAAAGAAAAATCTGATTTCAATAGGGCAGTTAGGTGGTGAAGGTTGTGTGACAACTTTCACAGATAAAACTTGGAAGGTCACCAAAGGAGCTCTGGTAATAGAAAAAGGCGAAAAGGTTGGTACATTGTATTTATGCAATGGTATTTCTAACTCTATTAATGCTTTAACTTCCAAAGGAGCAGATGCAGCATTATGGCATCATAGGCTCGGACACATGAGTGAGAAGGGAATGAAGATTCTCCACTCAAGAAATTTGTTGCCAGGCTTGAAGAATGTTGATTTGGATTTCTGTGAGAATTGCATTTATGGAAAACAGAAGAGAGTCAGATTTCTCAGAGTTGGGAAAGAAAAGAAGAGCGAAAAAATGGAGCTTGTGCATACAGATGTATGGGGACCTGCTCAGGTATCATCTCTCGGTGGCTCTCGTTATTATGTTACTTTTATTGATGATGCAACTAGAAAAAAATGTATTTATTGTATTCAGAAAAAATCTGATGTATTTGATACTTTCAAGAAATGGAAAGTTGTGGTTGAGATTGAGACAGGAAAGAAGTTGAAGTGTCTCAGATCAGACAATGGAGGTGAATATTGTAGCAAAGACTTTGATAGGTACTGTTCAGAGCATGGAATTAGTAGAGAGAAGACAGTTCCAAGAACACCACAAGAAAATGGTGTGTCAGAAAGGATGAATAGAACAATCATGGAGCGTGCAAAGTGCATGAGATTGCATGCGGGATTGCCTTTACAATTTTGGGCAGATGCTGTAGATACTGTTGTTTATCTAATAAACAGAGGGCCTTCAAGTTCCTTAGATGGTGGTATTCCAGAGGAAGCATGGACAGGTAAAAAGGTAAACTACTCTTTTTTAAAGCCTTTTTGTTGTGAGGCCTTTGTCCATATTAATAAAGAAAACAGAACAAGGCTTGAGGCAAAATCAAAGAAATGTACCTTTATTGGATATGGTGCTAATGATTTTGGTTATCGCTTATATGATTATGAAAATCACAAAACCATTAGGAGCAGAGATGTAATATTCAATGAAAAGGTCTTGTATAAGAATCAGTTGCAGGAAAAGAAACAAGAAAAAGAAAGCAAGGAATACGCGGTTCTTGATGAGATATCTGAAAAAGTAAAGGTGCCTGAAAATAATAATAATCAACAACCACAGCAACAACAACCACCACAACAACAACAGACACCTCAAACACCTGAAAGTGGTGTTAGAAGATCTACCAGGATAAGTAGACCCCCTGAACGATACTCTCCGTCATTATATTATTTATTGCTAACTAATTCTGGTGAACCTGAATGTTATGAAGAAGCAATGCAGGTTGAAAGCAGGAAGAAGTGGGAGCTAGCCATGGAAGAAGAGATGAACTCCTTAATGCATAACCAGACTTGGGACTTAGTCAGGTTGCCTGCAGGTAAAACTGCATTGCAGAATAAATGGGTTTACAGGCTGAAGGAAGAAGATGGAGGAAAACAGAGATACAAAGCTAGACTTGTGGTGAAGGGGTTTGCACAAAAGAAAGGTATTGATTTTGATGAAATATTTTCTCCTATTGTTAAGATGAATTCAATCAGAACTATTTTAAGTCTTGTAGCAGCGGAAGATATACATCTTGAACAGTTAGATGTAAAGACAGCATTTCTCCATGGAGATTTGGAGGAAGAGATATACATGCAGCAACCAGAAGGATATGAGGTAAAAGGGAAAGAAAAATTGGTGTGCAGGTTAAAGAAAAGCTTGTATGGCTTAAAACAGGCTCCAAGGCAGTGGTATCTAAAATTTGACAAGTTTATGTCTGAACAAAGTTATACTAGATGTCACTCTGATCATTGTGTTTATCTGAAAAGGCAAAATGATGGCAGCTATATTATATTGTTATTGTATGTAGATGACATGCTTGTTGCAGGGTCTAACATGCAAGAAACAAATGTGCTCAAAAGAAAATTGGCAAATTCATTTGCAATGAAGGATTTGGGAGCTGCAAAACAAATCCTTGGTATGAGGATAACTAGAGACAGGAAAAATCACAAATTAACACTGTCTCATAATGAGTACATAGAAAAGGTGTTGAAAATATTTAATATGCACAATGCAAAACCTGTTAGTACACCTTTTGCTAGCCATTTCAAACTTAGTAAGGAGATGTGCCCAAAGACCCAAGAAGACATGGATTATATGTCTAAAGTTCCATATGCATCAGCAGTTGGAAGCTTAATGTATGCAATGGTCTCCACAAGGCCTGATATTGCACATGCAGTGGGAGTTGTAAGCAGGTATATGAACAATCCAGGAAAAGAACATTGGATGGCAGTAAAATGGATTCTCAGATATTTGAGAGGTACCACAAATCAAGCATTATGCTTTGGTGGTTCAAAAATTTCTCTACAGGGATATGTTGATGCAGATATGGCAGGTGACAGAGATAACAGGAGGAGCACTACAGGATATGTATTTATTGTAGGTGGAACAACTGTCAGTTGGGTTTCAAAAATCCAAAGTGTTGTTGCACTTTCAACAACAGAAGCCGAGTATGTTGCTACTACAGAGGCTAGTAAAGAAATGATTTGGTTACAAAGGTTTATGGATGAATTTGGTAAGAAGCATGATATGGGCACACTATACAGTGATAGCCAAAGTGCTATTCATCTTGCAAAGAACTCAGCATTTCATTCCAGGACTAAACACATACATCTCAAGTACCATTTCATACGGTCAGTATTGGAAGATGGAGAGTTGAAGCTGAAAAAGATACACACTAGCCAAAATCCTACAGATATGCTAACAAAAGTTGTAACCAGGGAGAAATTGAGAATGTGCTCAGTTTCAATTGGTCTTCAAGGATGACGATGAAGATGAGGAACAGCCAGGTCCAAAGAGGAGTCATTGTCCAGCAAATGAAGCAGCGGTGGAGTTGCTACAATCAGTCTCCAAGTGGGAGATTGTTGGGTGTGGAGCCTGATTATCTTGTTTACTTTATATCACAGCATTGGACCCCTGTACCTTAAAAGGGGAGGCAACGCTCACCAAATTAATTGCTACCTGGGGTCCATGGGGGGCTTACGCTGTTTTTCAATGTCCCCCTCATGGGGTTCGGGGGGTTTCTGGGGCAGCGCCCCCAAAGCTAAAAAACAGATGTAAAATTGCCCTATAAAAGTATAGTAATTTCTAGTCAATCTAGGTTGTTCATAGGCAGATGATCTGATGGTAGAAGTTATGTTTAGTTTAGGGTTTTTTTCCCTAGAAGGAAACCCCCTTGTATATATGAGGGTATCAGATTGTGGCTGTGCTGATGTATGTGTATTCTGAGCTGGGAAATAGAGAGGAGATCAGTGGAGAGAGAACAGAGGATATTACAGCGGATTTGCTGTAGGTTTTGTCCTTTCAATTTTTGCTGGATAATAGAGCGTAGCGACTCGCCGTGTTCGTGACGAGTCTTAAACCCGGTGAACCATTGTATAATCGCATGCCTGGTTTTATGTGTTTTGTGTGCTTGTATTGTTCCGCATATTTTATGTGTTGCATTGCTCCATAATATATAATTTTCTAACATGTTTGACTGTGTTTTGATTTGGAAAGATTCTGCTGAGGCAAACCGCATCTATTGGCACACAGATCGAGGATTTATGGGCAGGTTGACCAGTGTTGACCACAGGTTGGACCACAGACATTGACTGCAGAACGTTGACCAAGTTTGATTGGTTTTTCTTCATTTCTTTGATATGATTTGACCTATTCTAGAGGTCGAATTCCATGCTTCCTTGACCGAGAATTTTGGCAGTTGTTTGACTGGTATTTGACCAACGTTTACTTGACTCATTAGGGCACATTCACTGTTGTTGACAATTTCATAATTGCAGACTTCGACAAATCAAATTGGACTTCTTAATTTGGCATTGGATACTGGTTAGTCATCTTCCTTTGATAGTCAAAGTCTTGACTTTGACTTTGTCATCACCGTACTAGATTGGATCTTCTCTCTGTTGAACATTTGATATTAATCAATAACAAGGATTTGTTGGATTTTCCCCCTTGTAAGGTTTAGCCCTAACATTAGCCTAAATCTCTGTGTTGATTGTCTTGGCTTGTCTTCTTGTGCATTGTTGATGATGTTCTATCTACAATTACTGTCAATGGTTATCCAAAGTGACTGCTAATTGATTGCTATTGAAGTTTACCGCGATTGCTATTGAAATATGAAATGGAATTATTATTGGGCTAATAAGACATTGAAGTAATTGTTGCTAGCATAAAACATACCATAAAAATTAACAATTTTTCACCAATGTTACAAAAAATCGAAAGGTTTTAATCCTGCCAAAAAATTGCTCAAAAAAACCATGATTTTTTCGCATTTGAAAAAATCGTGAGTTTTCTTGAAACATCACGATGTCTCCAAAAAAATCATGGCACTATAAGAAAAATCACCAGGCCGGTAGACCCACAAGGTTTTAAGGTGTTTTTGTTAATTTTCTTAAAACTTAGCTATTTAATCTGTGAATTTTTACTAAGCACATCGCTGAAAACTGAACTTTAACTTTAACCCACAAATATATTAAGTTTACTAATTACCAAGCAATGGAAATAAGGAACAAATGAAGGAAAACACACCATAAAATCGTACACAAGAAATATACCCAGGAAACCACAACTAGGGAAAACCTGTAAACTTGGTGGCTTCTATTATAGGTTGTTTCAACAAAAATAATGTTCATAAAATTTTTACAATGAAGGGAAAAATTCCCTTGTTTCTGCAAAATATTCAACACGTTGATACACCCTCTCTCAGCCTCTCGGCCCAGTTAGTTTACGCACTGTACGAACTCATACAGCTTCGTACAACTATGTTGACACAATCACTTGTTACAATTCTTCTTCAATTAGCAATCAATTATCCAATATGATTTCAATCTTCTAGCAACAATAAGCAATTGTAGATAGAATAATAAACCAAATGCACAATAGAAGACAATCCAGAACAATAGAAACACAGTGATTTGACCATCCAATATCCAATCAAATATGAGCCCTGTTACCCATCACCTGTGGGTAGTATCCATAGGAGAAAATTTTCTCCTAGATGGTCCTCAGCCGACAGCCAGTAGCCCCTTGCAGCCACAAGATAGCTAGATGTGCTATTATCTCTGCCACCTAAACCAGCCATGTGGTCCCTCGCCCATCTGTTATTATTGTATGTTTGAAGGTGGGCCTCCCAACCCCGAAGGTATGGCTTTTCATTGGTATAGTTGAGTAATTTTGACTTTTGGGCATGGAATGGTGGGGGATTCCGCGGAAAAGAGTGGGTTAGGTTTGTACTCTTGTCTCCTCTACCCAATTTGGTGGTTAGCCTTGTATCCTAGTCCCGTGGGATCTCCTTTACTGGCTATTAGCTATAGGGTTGGCACTACATGGGAAATCTCGATTTTGATTGCGTCGTCCCGCTTCCCGACACCATATACATCACTCCCCTCTGTTCATTTTAACCCCATTTATCACTTTTCCCATTCGGGTCTACATAGGGCTAGCCTCCCCCTCCCCTTGCCCACACTTTGGGTTAGGCCTGAAACGATGGCCTAGAGGTTGATGCAGCTAAAAGGAAAATAAAAAGCATAATTTGGCCACTTACAATAGGAAATGTACCACAAAATGAAAAAGATGGTCTAAACATACAAATTTAGCATGTGGGCAAAAGCCAAACATGAGCTCTACCACTTATCTTGTTGGACATTGGATAAACCAACACTCCCTGTGTGTTTCGTGACATGGACTAACCGCCTCTCGTGCATCCTTATCTCTGGCGATGCGATCGTTGACTAACACTTGCAGGTTTTGGTCTAACGGCAATCGTGATTCCCAACAAGTGGTATCAGAGCGTAGGTCACGAGTTTGATACACACCCGGCTCGTGTTGGGGGGGAGATTGTTGGACATTGGATAAACCAACACTCCCCGTGTGTTTCGTGACATGGACTAACCGCCTCTCATGGATCCTTATCTCTGGCGATGCAATCGTTGACTAACACCTGCGGGTTTTGGTCTAACGACAATCGTGATTCCCAACATATCTATGGCCATCACCCTAGTTCCTATGGGCCCTAGATGAGCGCCCTCCACATTAAAGAACCCATGATTGTCCCAACCCCTAGTGGGCAATGAACTATCCCACCTTAAAGGGGGGATCTACTAAGCTCTACCCCTTATCTATGGCCATCTCCCTAGTTCCTATGGGCCCTAGATGAGCGCCCTCCACATTAAGGATCCCATGATTGTCTCAACCCCTAGTGGGCAATGAACTGCCCCACCTTAAAGGAGATATCTATTGTTGTATCCTACACATCATGCTCTCATCCCCTAGAACCCCGAGCAGTTATGAAGAAAAATCAATCAAAGGCAAAAGGCATATAAAGAAGGGTGGAAAAACAAAGTTCGGGGTAACTCATGTCCCACAATTTCTCCCTCCTACACTCATATACCCAAGTGTGGGCTTTCCTCATTATAGCTACCTTTCTACCATGGCATGTGGCTTGTAGCCTTCCACTGATCCCCACTCCATTCCATCATTATATCACACATGTGAAGAAAATTGTTAATTTAAATAATTTTTCATAGGGCTATATTGAACTTTGCTTTGATAGTTGCATGTCATCATTAACACATCACGTTCACCCCATAGCATCATAAAATTATTCAGATTTATATCATTATTCATAAGCATATACAACTATGTAGAAAGAACAATAACATCATCATCAATGCAGCGAAACATAAAGGAACATAAGAAGAAAAGCATGCACACATATAGACACCAAGATCCATTGATCGAGCAAGAGTATAATGATCCATTGATCCATATCTTCATAATGCAGTAAAACAACTAGCACATGCATAATATAACCATAAACATACTTCTACTGAAGGATCTTGATTCTAAGAACTGTAATGCATTGTCACTGGCTACAGCATACTGATGAACACTGCTGGTACTGAGTGAAAACTGGAGATACATCTTTGCAGCAAAAATATATAGAGCAGATGTACAGATCTGCTCACTGGAAAACAATTGTCCAATCCTAGATCTGAATCCAGGACACTGTCAAAACGGTCTGCAAACATCTGCACGAGCACCGGAGGTTGATCAAGCCTAGATCTGCCCAGAAACCCTTAGCTACACCCTTGTAATGTTGTGCTCGTGGCTATAGCTTCCCTGGCCGCTACTAGGGCACTCTGTGCCTGCGGCTGTGGGAGAGCGCAGCCCAAACTGCCTTTTGGGCCCTAGCTACACCCATAGCACTCTGTGCCTGCAACTATGGGTCCTTGGCCGCAGGCATAACACACTGTGCCCACGGCTATGGCCCAGATAAGCCCGATCTGGCCCTAAAGCCGCTACCTAGACATTCTCTGCCTGCGGTTATGCCACCCTGGCTGCAGGCATAACACACTGTGCTCGCAGCTTTGGCCCAAATCAACCAGTTCTGTGCCTGCAGCCTGAAAAGAAAACCCGTAATTCTTGTGCAAGATTCAAACATGTGATTTCGGACCCTGCGCGAACTCTTTCCGTCTAACATGTGCGAGCCAAGACAAAATAGATGAACCACGACAATGGATGCAAATCGAAGATCGCTTGAGCAAGTGTGTGAGAATGAGCTTGAGGTCGCTTCTATTTATAGGCTTTTGTGTGGGTTCCCCTGGGGTTAAGGCCAACTTGACTAATTCCACATGAGCTGAGGCCAACCCATTCCATTTCACTTTAATAAATAAGATAATTCATAACTTAACTTCGCTTAACTGATTGGGGTCATCTATAGATCGATTTTGGTCCTCTCAAAAAGAGGAATCTAATGCAATTATGATCTCGATCATCTGAGCTGTCCAAAGTGGAATTTGACCGCAGTTGCATAATTTTAACACTCTGTCTCAACCAGGGAGAATTCCACCTACCAATATATGTTCATCGATTAATATGCCATTCTGGTATCTTCATGCATCATCATGTATCATCACTAATTATCTCTGTTATGTAGTTGTCATGCTGTGAACCTATTACAAACCATCAATCTACTTCTCATGCTTATTCCTGCTTATCTCTTGATTGTTTCTGCTCGTATGATGTGTTTATGCTCGTATGATGAACATTCTCGGATCTAGAAGAAGAAGAATTTGTCACCAGAGGGGAGCTTAGGTTACCACCCTTCATCCATCAGGCTATCATTCGGAATCTCTACCAACAGGTTACTACCCGAAATATCATCATCAATCATCACAGAGAGCATATCGTCAAGGAGCACGCCTCAACCTGTAACCGCATGGGGGAGCACATCTCGACCCATAATCTCATGGGGGAGCTATTCCTCTACAACTCCATATCTAGCAATAGGATATCCATCCATGCAGGGGATCCCATCTCGACCCTACTATCACATCAGGGAGCTCAATCTCAACCCGAAACTAGGGTTATCTCAACCCATCCTATTGCCCACTGATCTTCCCATCAATGACCCTGAATAGTCATGTGGTAGAACACCTGCATCATAATCGAATTGGGTTGTACACCCCAAGTATACTCTCAACTCGTTGGCCAAAGAAGAAGCGATATTCCCGACAAGCCCTGCTTGTGGGTATGATGCCAACTGGAGTATACTTTGCAAAGACCAATCAGGGGAACAGTGTCCTCCAACCCTATGAAGATAGGGGAGCAACATCTTTAACCCTATGGGTAACAGATAGGGGAGACGCCCTATTGTCCAGAGTTCCCTCAACCCCAAGAGCCCTCTATCTCAATTCCTCATCCTGGGAGCTCAGACAAGGAGGAAGAGTTGGCTTAGTCTCCTTGATCAGCGTTGCACTCAACATACTCACAACTGGTATCTACTTGTCTGAATAGCAGTTGATTCATGTTCATACAGGACATCAAATCAAATGTTATGTTACAACATACATATTCATATAAATTACAACAAGATAACATAATCATCCTCCCTTTCAACGAGATGTAAATCACAAGCCTAAGCTCGTCTTGAACAGTTGTAATGTCTCAAAATGTGGAGAAATCATAGTCCCAACTCTATGTATATGGGATTCTTTGTCATCATAGTGTATCCATGTCATATCCAAATCATGATCAGACAGCTCTCTAAGGAGCTTCTACATCCTGCCTCACAGCTAGCCATGCTAGCAACATTGTACCCGACCTCAGTCGTGCTATGGACCTCTCATCCAAGATATCATGGCAGATCTCATATTAAGGCAGCATCCAAATGTGCTCATCAATAATAATCCCAAACATCATCAGTTCATTCATGCAGCTACGTTTCATGGGAGAAATATCTCAACCTTTAAAAGTAGAATGTTTCATGCAGATATTTCAAAAAGATGTTTGGTGGCGATTTTGAATGAAGCAGCTCAATCATGAATTTAATCATGTTCTATACACATCATATATGGATGGATGTTCAAAACGGAACATCAATGCTTCAATCAACTATCGGATGCCATGTCAAGTTCAGCAACATTTGAACTTTAACCTAGAGAGTCCAAGGATTTACATTTCCATTACACAGACATTTTATCAACAGATTTGCAATATAGGATTTTTTTCCCAAATTTTAGAAATCGATTCATCATGCCATGATACATTATTTCGAGCGTCATAAGCCATCTCCATCTTAATTAGATTGCTAGAGGCTCATCACATGCCAAGGGTAGACTATCAGTGTGTAAAACCAACGCCATAATCAAAATCAAGGCCATACCTTGGAACTCATTATCTTGACTTCATCAAATAACTATCAAGTATGGACGAATCTAAATCAAGGAGATTGCATCATGCAACACTCTTGGTAAGGATAATGTCTTACCAAGCCAACATACTCAGCCTTACATAAATCAATGTTGTGTCAACAAAATCATCTCATCAAATTTTAGAAGCCAGACCAAAACTATTATCAAGGACATTGATATCATAGTATCAATTTTTTCAACCAATGACAAGTAGAGCTCATATCAAGTCTTGACTTCATTTACTGTCAAGTCGACAATTCAATCATCTATCATGCCATTACTAGTAATTTTCGTTACTAGATACAAGTGCATACATCAAGGTTAAGGCATGCATGTTCCATCTTCATACTAAGTCACAAAAACCATTGTGCTAGGAACAAGGAGGCCAATAGAGAACCATAATTCTGAATACTCACATAAGACACTGAAGGTCACTATGCCCACATAGGATTGTCATCAGGGAAAATCGACAATCGCCAGATCAAATCATGTCAAATCCAAATGTGTGATCATGGTAAGATCTATAATTCTAGACATATCTCAATCATTGAGTCAAAGGTCTAAGTCATTGTTAAGCATCATGTCAAAAGTTTCAAACACAGCTCATCAATCAACCAAATCATGTCAAACTTTTGTAGCACAAACATAGTGACATATTCATATGAATGTCTCGGACACCTACAAACACAAGTTCGGTTCAAACATACGCACTAATATCTGCAACACATTTGCAGAACAGACATCTTCCAAGTGACCATTTGATTTCATGCTTGAACCCTTATTTTTTGTGATCAACAAGTTTAACCTGGCAACTTCATAAATCAGTTTACAGTGGCAGGACATGTCAGAGTTCCCTTGATTCAGAATACAGACCGTTTTCGTGCACAAAACTTCAATTTTGTGTCTGACAAACATAGTCGCACCTATGAGCCTTCCATTGTGCGAGAGAGGCTCAGAACCCTAATGTGGATTAACAATGTCAGATAACCATAAATCATATTTCAATAAAACATGTACTAGCAATATTAGTAAGAATCTTTTAGGAGAGAGATTCTCCCTCTGAATGAGAATCCACTTCATTCATGTCATCAACCTGACTTTACTAGAGTCATGCAACTGCAGATTTGTTAGATCATAACATCAAACATATATCCATCATGGTTAGCTATTACATCATCACATCATCATATCAACCTTGCATCGAGGGTTGGATTTCCATGATAGGGCAGTGGACAGGTGAGACATCATACTTCAAAGATCAGGAACATAATATCATTTTCTATCAATTCAATCCATCAGTTTCACCATATGTCGTCAAGATATCACCACATGTAGTAAGAGATCTAGAACATCAATCTCATTGATATCATGGTCGTCAATACCATGCTTTTCATGATCAATAAGATCAAGTTAGGTTATTCAATAAACCAACAAAGTGCAATTTCTCTTTCCATGAGCTTCCATCATGCTTATCACAAACACTATCAATACCATATCAATGAGGTAACCTTCTACAAGAGATCCAATAGGTCTTATGCATATCAAGAGTCAAGAGTACCATTTACTAGGGTCAGGATCACGATCTCAAAACAATAGAAGTTAACCAAACATCAAGCATATCATTATATTAAGGATCGACACTAAGAAGCCTCATAGAATCAATTATCCTGATCAAAATGTTCAATACCAGGTGCACCATTTCATCATCAGGACCATGAACCCAAATATCACTTTCACATGCATGAGCCACTTGAGAAGGAGACATTCTCAACATACCATAGGGTTGACCTAGCCATCAATGTGTGAAAATTTATGAATGTTACTTATGCAGAAATCAAATGTTAGATTTGGTTATACTTCTCCTACTTAAGCAAGTTATTAATGCTGAAATCTTCAGATTAACATCAAAGTAAACACATAACAGACTTTCACCGATTCAGATCTAAAACAAAAAAGTACATGCACACATGGATAAAGTGACACAAGATTTTCTGGACAATAGTCCTCAAAAAAACCCAATGCGGGAAAACCGGTCTTCTGGCTGTTGGAGGGTGTTTATTATAAAGTAGTTTTATGAATACAACAAATTTGGGCACCACACTGGTTAACCCGACAGAGAAAAATATAGATCTACAGCTAACCTGTTGTTCTGAAGCCAAAACATTGATTGATCCACACCCTCAAACGGGATATACAAGACTCAGCCAAATTTTAGCCTTAAAAACCCCAACACTGCCCCTGAAGCCCCTGCATCAATCTCTTCAACCTCTGCGTGCCTCTGCGTTGGCCCAGAGAGTGCTGCATAACCCCAGAATGGGTGATGCAAACCCTACGCTACCCCTGAGGGTTTCTGCATAACCCAGATGGGTCCCCTGCTGCCCTAGGAGGGACAGCTGCATAGTTGAAGTTGTCTCTGCGCTGCACAACTGCTGCCCACTCTGCTACTGTTGCCTCTGCTTCTCTACGCTGCCTCTAGAAGCTTCTCTCTGCATTGCACAACTGCTGCCCACTCTGCTAATGTTGCCTCTGCTTCTCTACGCTGCCTCTAGAAGCTTCTCTCTGTGTTACACAACTGCTGCCCACTCTGCTACTGCTACCTCTACTTCTCTGTGTTGTCTCTTGTTGATTATAGGCACTAGGATCAGACCATCCCCTTTGCCTAAACTACCCCTCTCTACAGCTGAAGCACTTCTGGAAATTCTTAGCAAACCACACCCTAGAATTCCAACTTAGCTTCAATGCTCTGCCTCCGTATGTGTCCTCCAAATGACCCCAAACCTTTCTTTTATATTTTCTCGTTGGGAAACCAATGGCCATAATCAAATCTTGAATCGATGGCTAAGATTAAAAGAAAGTTTGATCCGTGTGACTTAAGACAATTCCATCACATGTTTTAATTAATTACCTTTAATAATTTAATTTTCCTACTTCAGACTTAGGGTCCTTAATTAAAATTATTAATTAATTAATTATCTCCCAAACAGGGTGAAATTTCCCAAATCCCTTTCTGGGTCTTGGAGATCTCATGTACTCTAATCCCTCCACAAATTTTGGGAGCTATAGCACATCCGATGCTACCCCATCACTCAAGAAAACTCAACACAATGTTACAGCTGAAATACAATATACCATAATACCAAGTTACAACAACCTTTTATTTACCAAGCACTATCCAATCAAACTTTATCAAGCCATCCTTATAATCATAGCATGAATCATTTATATCACTAAATATGAATGCATTCATCAAGTACAAGTCATATAAGTTCCATGCATTTATTGTGAGATTACTACATACTGAATCACAACTGCTTATACTTCAACCAATGTGCTAAAGCCAATGAAGCCAATACAAAATCAATGTCAAAATTAATCACTGAAAGTCAATATGCCCACGTAGCATTTTCATCAAGGCAAATCATCAGTTATCAAGAACCCTAATTTGTTATCACAATGAATCCAATCAGTGCATAACCCAAAACATATCTATGAACCATTAAGTATCATGTCAAAGTTCTAAGGCATCGTCAATTATCCAAGCCAACTAAGTTAAGTCAATAAGCCAAATCCTGTCAAACCCTTGCAACTGTTATCAAATATTGTCATACACTAGCTTCAATGGTTAAATCAAAAGGACATATTGATATGCATATTTTGGTCACCTACAAACACAAGTTTAGTCAACACATTCACATTCTCTATAGTAAGTCAAATATTCAAACTTCCCTACTCATAGGTCATTCTATTATATGCTCCATGTCTATAGGACTGTCATACTCCAAGTGCACGTCTAATTTTATGCATAAAGCTTCAGTTTTGTGACCTACAAGCATAACCACACCCATAGGCTTTCTTCTGTGCAGCTAGGATGTTATAACAGCACTCTTGAGCCTTCTTCTGTGCAGTTGGGGATTAAACTAAGAGAAACCCTTTCTTCTCAGACCAGAACCTGTTGTAGACCAAAATCAAATATCAGTCAAAAACCTTACTTTAACAATAAAGAATCTTTTATACATTTAATGCAAATGATAATAGGTGTAGGGATCTTATGAAGAGGTTCTCCCTCTTAATGAGCAGCCACTTTAATCATCATCATTCAAGTCATCAACTTGTTTATAATATTGTCAAGTATCAGCAGAACAGTTAGATCATGAAATCCAACTATATCATGTTCTAAAACATATATCCATCATGGTCATAACATGTTAGCTTCAGCTACATCATCACATGACATCAAATTTTCGTCAAGAGTTAAAATCTTATGACTAGGGAAGCTAACAGGTTTATCATCATACTTCAAAGATCATAATTACTACATCACTTCCTTATTATATTATTCAATCATCAAGACAGGGCATTCAAATTTATCACATTATCCAATTCACTAAGTTTATCAAAATCTAAACAAGATCAACAAGAAAATCCCGAATATTAGTCTTATTGTTATACTTCTATCATCATGGTTACCATGCTTGTTACAAACACTATAAATAGTATCAAGCTACCATATATAAGAATCAATGTGCTAGCCCCTTCTTTATAAGATCAGGAAATCCATTATGTCTAAAAATGAGAGATGTTTCATCAAATATACCAATATCTCAAAAATCAATGTTTCTAGGTAGCTTTGCCATGACTTAATAGAATGTAAGATATTTGTCCAATACCAAGTGCACTATCTCATCATAAGTACCATGAATCAAATTTACTGTCATATATATGAGTCGTTCATGAAGGTGAAATCCCCATCATACCTTAGGGTTTACCTTGCTATCCAATATTGCAACTGAAACATAACATTGAAACAATACACCATACATACCTTGTAGTATTCAGATACCTATGTATCTTCTTATTTGACATTGTCAACGGGAGCACTTTGTCAACTTCCATGCCATGGGAAACTGTAGCTCTTCTCTTGCTGTACTAGCCATCATTTCCTGCATCTCAAATGACCCTCAAGAAGGATCCACTTATCACATCTCATCAAGAGGTTATAAATATCCAAATGGTCACATATACATGCAAGAAGTAAAAGTAATAATCAAAACAATAAACTCAAACAGGAATAGAATCACGTAGAGGTAACAGAAATCCAGAAGGTACTTATCTGTAATATCCCAAATTGGGAACAAACAGTAATACAAGGCATACAAAGACTAAAACTACAGCAAACAAAAAATAGCCATTAAAAACACCATGATAGAGCTAAAAACATACAAGCCATTTTATTAAATCTCTGATGAGAAAAGGTACAAGGAGGTGCTTAGAAAGATGGCACCTTGGCCTGCACAAGGCAGGCTGAAATAACCACTCAACCCTGCTCATAAATCTCTGCTACGCTGCTGCTCCACATGGCTCCTCCTCTACGTTGTCCTCGCTGAAAATGTTGTTGCTGGCTAAAAAGGAACTGTGTGTTGAATCTGCTCTGCTGCTCAGAAAATTCCGAGAATTAGATATCGGACACTCCTCAACAAACCCAGAAAAACCCGCAAAGGGTTTCCAAAAATCCTGACCCCGGAAATTCACCCCTTTGGGCTTGGCACGATGTTCTGTTGGGCACTCTGGTTTTCTGGCTGAACTGCTGGAAGAAGCTACTGGAAATCTGCCCAAGAACTCTGCTAGGAAGTGGCTAACCTCCTCTCAAACTCTCAGCTGCAATCTTCTCTTTCTTCTTCTATCCCAAGTGCTGCTCCTCACTGGACTGTGTAATTCTCCTGCTACCTGTGTGGCCTCTTCGTTGTTCTAGAGGGACTGCGTATACCTGAAGGTGTGTCTGTGATTCCTCTCTCGAAACTGGATGTGACTCCTCTCCTGGGCGGGCACTCGAAGTCCCCCGAGGATGAGGTTGAGATCTCCGCTCATAAATCTTTGTGCTAAACAGCACGACAAACTCGGCTAAACAGCTCAAGTATGCTTTCAGTCTATCAGACAGAAAAATCAGTGGATGAATGGATGAAGAATGAGTTGCTCTCATCATCTTTTACTTAGCTAAGCCCCAATGTTCCCTTGGGTCCCACTAGACTGCACTGCCACCTCTGACAAACAATCACTATGTTGTTGCCTCTCCCACGTTGTCACTGCATTGCCTACGCTGCTACCTCTCCTGCGCTGCCACTAGGACGTTGTCTTTGACATGTGGCTGGCCTCATGGGTCCCACTCCAGCTCTAATATTTGTCTTAGTGACTTTAGGAAAGTAAGCTAGCCATATAGTTTATTTGTGGGCCCCCTTACCCACTTTATTTCCTGATAAACATTAGAAAATCCAAAATTTGACAAAATTAATATTCCAATTAGCTAATTGCTAATTTGGAATATTACAATCCTCCCAGCTAAAACGTTGCTTGTCCTCAAGCAACTACAAAGATGGATGTTGTAGGATCTTCTCCTCCTCCCAAGTGGCATCCTCATCTGGAAGGTTTCTCCACCTGCTCAGATATTCTTTTACTACCCTGCTCCTCTAATGCCTCTCCCGAATGTCCAAGATGGCCTCCGGCTGTAGCACCAAATTCCCCTCATCATCAGTAGGCGGAAGCTCCATGGTTGTTGTCACCTGTTGTCCCAAATCCTTCTTCAGGCATGAGACATGGAAAATGTTGTGAATCCTGCTGCCTGATGGCAACTCCAGCTCATATGCTACCTCTCCAACCCGCCTGATCACCCTGTATGGTTCGTAAAAGCATGGCTTGAGCTTCTCAACTCCTTTCTGCTTCAGCGTAGACTACTTGTACAGCTGAAGGCAGAGGTACACCAAGTCATCCACCTCAAACTGCCTCTCCATGCAGCCCCTATCTGCGTACAGCTTTTTTTGGTTTTGGGTTGTGGCTAAGTTATCTTTGAGAGCCTGGAGTATGTCTTGGCTCTCTTGGATCCAGTCTTTGGCCCTGGGGGCCTTGCTAGCTCCAAACATCACGTCAGCAAAGGTCAAAGCATTATAACCATACAAAGCATAAAATGGAGACATATCGATCAACATGTGGAATGTTTTGTTGTAGCAGTACTCTCCCAAGTGAAGCCAGCGTAGCCAAGCCTTCTGTTGTCCCGTGACATAATTCCTCAAGTAGCCCTCCAGCCCAGGGTTGCGGGGAAGCTTCATACCCCCTTCGCTCCCGCTCCGGAAACGCGCTCCGTTCGGGAGCGTTTCGGAAACGCTAGGAAACGCGCTTCCGAAAACGCTTCCTGTCGGGAGCGTTTTTCGGGAGCGCGTTTCCGACCTGAAAAAACGCTCCCTGTTTTTTCGGGAGCGTTTCAGGGAGCATTCGGAAGCGAACGCTCCCGAAACGCTTCCGACGTTAAAAAAACGCTTCGGGAGCGTTTTTTTAACGCGGGAAGCTCCCCGGCAGGAAAAACGCTCCCCGCCGCGCGGAAATTTTTTTATGAAAAATTTCCGATTTTTTATAAAAGGGGGGGGGGGGGTTTCATTGTCAGTTATTGTTTGTTAGTTGAGAAGTGAAATTGAGTGAGAAGGAGAGCCGAGAGCGCAAGGTTTGGTTGACAGGAATCAGGAGAGCAAGGAGCAAAGCTGACAGGAGAGCAAGGAGCAAGGCTGACAGGAGGATTGCAAGAAAGAGGTAGGCCTTCTAATCCAATTTTGTATTTTCTAAGATGAATTTGTAGATTGTTAAATGGTTTGAAAATGAAAACTTGAATTTTGCTTGAATGTTGCATTTTATTGGATTTAAAACTTTTAAAATGAGTTGTTGTTTTCCTATGTTGCATTTCCTATTCCCATTTGGCATTTTTCTATTTGTTTTGCAGGCTAGATTCTAGAAACTTGAAACTTGTTTCCATCATGGCTATATGGCTAGGAATTTTCCTCATGTTGGTTCCTTTCTTTGTGATAATAGTGTTGGAGAGTGCTAGAAGAAAGAGACAAATCAGAGAAGAGGAGGATGAAGAGGAGGGTTATGGTGGATCTGAAGAAAATCATGAAGAGGAGGATTATGCTGAGGAGGAAGTGGGGAGTGGAGACCCTGAGAACCTAGAATCCCCAACTAAACAAGACCAATATCCTTTGTGGAAATATGTTCAAAAACAAGAAGGAGGGAAAGGTGGTGGAACCACTAAATTTATTTGCCCCCATTGCAATAAACAATACCATGGTTCATACACCCGTCTGAGAAGGAACCTTTGTGGGATAATGCCAGGAGATGGAACTAAAAATTTTGGAATCAAAGTTTGTACTTATGTGCCAGCACCACAGAGAGAGATATATAGGAAGGAAGAGGGGGTTGCCCTACAGAGATCATCTAAAAGATCTAGGGGTTTCGTTGATTCAGGCCCAACACATCATGGACAAACAAGTTCAACTTCCACCCATGCCAGTGGTTTTGGAAGCAGTGGCATTGGATTAAGGCGTAGAACCATATCTGATTTCCTAGACGAAGGGTGTAGGAATGATGTGGATTCAAAAGTTTACCGGTTTCTATATGCATGTGAGGTGCCATTCAATGTTATTCGCTCACCTTATTGGCATGAAATGGTTTCTGCCATTAATGATGCCCCCAAAGGATACAAAAGCCCTGGGTATGACAAGGCCAGAACCGTGGGTCTTGATCATGAAAGAGCTAAAATAAACAATTCTTTGGCTAGAATGACAGGTCCATGGAATGAGCATGGGCTATCCATTGTCTCTGATGGATGGAACAATTTAAAAGGAAAACCATTGATAAATGTTTTGGCTGTGTCGGTTAGTGGTGCAGTCTTCCTGGCAGCTTATGATTATTCAGATAAATTCAAAACCGGCATTAACATTGCAGAACCATTACTTAATATAATTGAAAAGACTGGGCCATACAATGTGATACAGGTCATCATTGATAATGCTGCTAACTGTAAGGCAGTAGGAGCAATTGTTGAGGATAAATACCCCAACATTTTTTGTTCTGGGTGTTTGGTTCACACAATGAACCTTTTGATGCGTGATATCATAAAAAAAAAACAACCTTAATTCAAATGGCTTGGTGATTTGTACAAGAGAGGTAAAAAAATGATCAAATTTATTACAAATCATAGCAATACCCATGGGCTTTTCCGTACTCACTCCAAATTGGAGTTGTTGAAAATAGGAAAAACTAGATTTGCTAGTTATTACCTCGCCTTCAGGCGCCTTTTGAAGGTAAGAGAGTCATTGGCTGCAATGGTATCGAGCCCACACTGGCAGCTATTAAAGGACAGGGCGGCAACAGTAGTTGACAGGCAAAGTTTTGAACATGTGGAGGAGACCGCCCTTGACCCTCAGTTTTGGGCACGTATGAGGGAAATTGTGAGTTTTACCAAGCCCATTTAAAACATGATTCGCTTTGCAGATACTGATAAACCAGTGATTGGAGAGGTTTATGAGCAGATGGATAGCATGTTGGGGCAAATAAAGGATATTGTTAAGGATAATGATCCCATTTTGTATGCTATGATTCATGACTGTGTGTGTGCACGGTGGAATAAACTCAATGTTCCACTACATGCTTTGGCATATATCCTTACGCCAAAATATTACTCTCCATCTTGGTTGGGCCAACCTGCACCTGGAGGTGGGGTTAGGGTGAAACCTCACACAGATCCAGAGGTACAAGAAGGGTACATGAAGGCATTAGACAAATTGGTACCTGACAGGGAAGAGTGTGCTAAATTGCGCCTTGAATTAGGCAAATACTTCAGTTGCACTGCTAACTTTGGTTCATTCCATGCAATGGAAGACAGGGACAGATTCGATGCTCTCACATGGTGGGAAGCATATGGCGGCATGGGACTTTTGCCAAAGTTGGCTAAAAAAGTTCTCTCACAAGTTGTGAACACTTCTTCTGCAGAGAGGTGTTGGAGCACCTACAACTTTATACACAATGTGAGAAGAAGCAGGCTGAATGAAAACCGAGCTGAAAGCTTGGTTTATGTGCATTATAACTTGAGGTTGTTGAGCCATTACTGTGATCGGGCAAATGAGGATCAATCATACAGAGTCTGGGACAACAACCCAGAGGATGATAATTTGGAGGACGGCACATTACATCTAGAAGAATTGGAAGCAGAACTTTATAGGGATGATGATGAAGCATCAGCAGCACCGCCACACACAGGGCCAGTCCCACCATCTACTGGTAGCAGTGCGGGTGCCAGTGCCAGTGCCACTTCTCGATATCACACTATTGTTCCTTTGCAGATCCAGCCTCCACCTTCTGGTCGTGGTCATGGTACTCCTGAGAGTACTAGAAGACCAACATTTCCTCGTGGCTCACAGAAATTAGACATTTCTCGTGGACGTGGCAAGGGGCCAGCCAGATAAAATATATTTGTTGTTTACTATTTTCTATTTGTTGTTGACAGTTGAACAGTTGAAACTTGACTTGCTACTGATTTCATATATTTAAATTTTTAATGAAGTTGGCATTTATAAGTTTATTGTTTACAAGTCATTATGAATTATGAATATGATGCTTCATGAAAGTTATATGGTGATCAATGAATCAATGATGATAAATGTTATATAATATCAATGATGATAAATGTTATATATTGAATTTGGAAATCAATGAATCAATGATGATAAATGTTATATATCAATGATGATAAATGTATATTGAATTACAAATCAATGAATAATTGATAAATGTTATAAACATATATCAATGATGATAAATGTATATTGAATTTTGAAATCAATGAATCAATGATGATAAATGTTAGATATTGAAATTTGAAATCAATGATGATAAATGTTATATATCAATGATGATAAATGTTATATATTGAATCTTGAAAGCTTGAAATCTTCAGATTGATAATTTGCGAGACTCAAGAGTCAATATGTTGTATGCTTTCAACTCGTGGGCGTGGTTGATGAAGATTATAACTTCTAGATGATTGATGTTATATGATTCAATCTATGTTTTTATGTTTTTTATGTCTAATTCATCATTCTACATGTTTTTGTTGACATATATGCATCAAAATATAAAAAATATTAAAAATATTAAAATATATATATATATATATAAAAACGCTCCCGAAAACGCTCCGGACCCGGAAACTTTTAAAAATGGCGCTCCGCGCTTCGCTCCCGCTCCGCGCTCCCGCTCCCGCTCCCGCTTCCAAGTAACCTTGCTCCAGCCACTTGTTCACGATCTCGGTCTGCCCATCCGTCTGTGGGTGGTAGCTGGTGTTGGGTGTGAACTATGTGCCCACTGAACAGAACAACTCCTACCAAAAGCCTCCCATGAACCGGTTGTCCTTGTCACTGACTATGGTCTTTGGAAGACCATGGAGTCTGAAGATATCTCGGAAAAATAGCTCAGCCACTTGTGAAGCATTGTACCGAGCTAAAATGGCGAAGAAGTGAGAGTACTTCGTCAATCGGTCAACCACTACAAAAATGCAATCTTTGCACTGCACCATGGGCAATCCAGTGATGAAGTCCATGGAGATGCTTTCCCATTTCACCTCCGGGATGGGAAGCAACTATAACAAACCTGTCGAATGATTCAGCTCCCCCTTATTCCACTGGCAAACTACGCACTCCCGGACATGCCAGAGTACATCCTCCTTGAGGCCCTTCCAAGAGAACCTCTCCCTGATGGCCCTGTACGTCTTGGTGAATCCCTGGTGGACTAAAAACGGCAAATCGTGGGTTGCGTGCAAAATCTTCTCCATTAGCTGGGAGTTGCTTGTCAAAAAGATCCGATCACGATAGTAGATGACCTCATCCATCACCCTGTATCAGTCATCCGTCACTTGCCCATCTAGAATCTCGCATGCAAACCGGTCTTTGGAGTACTCCATCAACAACGGGGACCTCCAATCTGCATCAATGCTCATCAAGGACAGCGTTGCAGGTCTCCAGGACAACACATTTTCTCCCACGTTGTTCTTCCCCTTGACATACTCGATGTCAAAATCATATGCTTAGATCTTGCTGACCCATTTTTGTTGCCTTTCCTGCAGTTGTTTCTGCTCAAGGAAGAATCTAAGGCTTTGTGGTTTGTCCTCACTCGGAACCTGCTCCCCACAAGATACTGTCGAAACTTGGCTAACGCGTGCATTATAGCCATCATTTCTTTGTCATAGATGGTGTACAGCCTCTGTGTGGCAGTAGCTTCTAACTCTCGAAAGTTATGGGATGCCCCTTGCATCAATATTGTGCCTATCCCCTCTACTGAAGCATCACACTCTAGCACAAAGAGCTACGTGAAGTCGGGCAGTGCCAAAACCGGATAGCTGCTCATCACCTCCTTGAGCCTGTCAAAGGCCCTCTGCGAAGTCTCTGTCCAACTAAAAGCCCCCTCTTTGGTGAGGTCTCTGAGCGGTGATGCCAGCTGTGAAAACCCCTTGACAAACTTCCAATAGTAGGTGCAAATCCCCACAAACCCCTAGAGTTCCGTCACATTCTTCGGTTCCGGCCAATCCCGGATGGCCCTAATCTTCTCCTCGTGGACTCTCACTTCGTCCACCCTAATGATATGCCCCATGTAGAGCATCTATGTCAGCCCAAACTCGCACTTGGACAGCTTGGCATAGAAATGTTGCTCCTCCAAAATACGCAATATAGTCTCTATGTGTTGCAAATGCTCTTCCCATGTGCGCCTGTAGATGAGAATGTCGTCAAAGAACACCAGCACAAACTTCCTCAACTGACCGCAGAAGATGTAGTTCATGCAAGACTGGAATGTAGCCGGAGCGTTGGTCAGCCCAAAGGGCATCACCAAAAACACAAAATGGCCATAGTGGCAGCGGAACGCAGTCTTGGGAACATCTTGGTCCCTCACCTTGATCTGGTGGTACCCCGACCTTAGATCGATCTTAGAGAAGAACTGTGCTCCCATCCATCAGCTCATCGATCCTGGGTATAGGGTAACGGTTCTTCATGGTTTTCTTGTTCAAGGCCCTATAATCGATGCACATCCGCAATGTGTCGTCCTTCATCTTCACCAGAAACACTGAAGAAGGAAATGGGCTCGTGTTGGGACCTGATATGCCCCAATGCCAAGAGCTCACGTATAGCCCTCTCGATCTCATCCCTATAGGCCTTGGGGTGCTTGTAGGGAGTAGTGATCACTACTTGGATGCCCTGCTCCAGCTCAATGGTGTGCTCAAACCCTCGATCCGGTGGCTGCCCTGGTGGAATGTCCCCAAAAACCGTAGAGTAACGGTCTAGGAGAGTTTGCACATCCGAGTGTGCAGGCCGACCCAAGACACCTGCGTCCAAAATCCTCAGCTCCACTTCCCACTCTATGTCTCCCTTCTGGAAATCTGCCTCCATCCGATGCGCAGAAAGTTGAAACTGTCTGTGGAGGGTATGTGTGCATGCCCCTGAGCATCATGTGCTTCCCACTCTTCTTGTCTGTCCACTCCATCTCCACTGTCTCCCAATCTGTAGTGACCATCCCAAGGTTGATAAGCCACTGAACACCCAACACTACGTTGGTGTCTGGAATATCGACCACGAAGAAATGATATGTAATGTATATGTCCCCATGGTCAATGTTAGTGCCCGGACATAACGCATGCACTGCATGGTTTGGCCCCTGGAACCAACACAAAAAACCCATCAAAGTTTTGTTTGTATGCCCCTCCTCTGAATTAGTTGGGCATCAATGAAGTTGTGGCCTTGCTGTCCACCAACACTGAGACACGTTGCCCCTGCACTGTCCCTCGAACCCTCAGCATTAGATACTTGGGAACTCCCTATAAGGATGCAAGGACCCCTCTTGTAGGTGCAAACGCTAACCATCCTGCTGCTAGGGGAGGTGGTGGTGGTTGATCCCCTCCTGGTGCTCTGATGCCAGCATCTCCTCCCAACTCCTCATATGCCTCCTCTTCTCCTTCATTGTCGGAGAAGACCTCAACGTAGTGTGCCTTCCCTCCGGCACATCTGTGACCTAGTACCCATGGCTCCTGATAGATGAAGCAAAGCTTCCTCCGTCTCAAATCTCTCCTGGTATCATCATCCAAAGGCACTCGACCCTGTTTCCCTCTCGGTGATGGGGCTCTCACGTCCTTTCCCTTCTGCAGGAACGTTGGTCTATTGGGAAGGGAGCCCTCGTCCTTGGCAAAGCATCCTGCAAGTCTCTGGTTCTCCCTACAGCATCCTGCAGCGTAGTGGGTCGAGTAGACCTTACTAGCCCACGCAAGGGTTCAGCCAATCTGTCAATGAACATGTATACTCTCCTAGGCACAGACAAAATCTGGAACCATCACTGAAAGCCTCAGAAACTTGGAAATGTAGGTTTTCGGGTTCCCCATCTATTTGAGCTTGGTTAGCTCAACAAAATGTTCATCCGAATCTTTCCGATCAAACCTTTCTATCAACCTTTGGGTGAACTCATCATACGTTGTCACTGCTGAGTGACCCAGCGTAGCCATCCCATGGAACCACCAATCATGGGCTTCTCCCTCAAGATGCAGTGCTGCCACCTTGATGGCCTCCACCTCCACCATCTGGTTAAGCTAAAATAAATATCCATCTTCTCCACCCAAGCTTTGGCTGAACATTTCAACGACCTATCGAAAGTAGGCAAGAAAAGTTTGCCCACGGTACGTTGCAGGTCATCGCCCTGTGTGTACCCTCCTCCTCTGCTTTGGCCTCGTGATCTGTTGTTGTTATTCAACTAACAGAACTCGTTGAAAGTGAGGGCATCTCTGAACTCCGGCCCATAAGACTAATATTCTGCAAAGTATTCTCCATAGTGAACCACCTCCAGCTCTTGTGGCCCTCCTGCTCCTGCCCCCGAACCCAGGAATTTGGGCATGGTAGAGCGTGGTGTAGCATGTGGCACCACCTGCTGTGCAATGTTAGGCTCAGGTGGCTGATGGGAGGTGTCGGATGCCTCTCCGATCTTGAATTCCCTTGGAATTTCCTACTGCTTGTTATCTCCGACAAACTTCTGCCCCATCTCCTCTATCCTCTTTGTGAGCTCCTGCATCGGCTTTAGGAGGCTAGCAAACTCCTTTCCATTGCCTCTTTCCTTTTCCATTGGTGTTTTTCCCTTCTCCTCTTCCTCTGAAACATTGTCTACTTGATCTAGCGTGATTTCAAGCCTCCTTTCCTTGCTTCTGTACCGCTGCCTTCAATATGTGATGTTCTGCCTATCCTCCGGTGTCATAGACCGCGTGCTCCATAGGCTGAGCCAAGTCTATGAGCTTTGATACCATTGCAGTATCCCAAATTGGTAACAAACAGTAATACAAAGCATACAAAGACTAAAACTACAGCAAACAGAAAATGGCCATTAAAAATACCATGATAGAGCTAAAAACATCTAAGCCATTTTATTAAATCTCTAATGGGAAAAGGTACAAGGAGGTACTTAGAAAGATGGCACCTTGGCCTACACAAGGCAGGGTGAAATAACCCCTCAACCCTACTCAGAAATCTCTGCTACGTTGCTACTCTGTGTGGCTCCTCCTCTATGTTGTCCTGGTTGAAACTGTTGCTGCTGGCTGAAAAGGAACTTTGTGTTGAGGCTGCTCTGTTGCTCAGAAAATTCTGGGAATTAGACAGTAGACTCTCCTTAACAAACCCAGAAAAATCCGCAAAGGGTTTCCAGAAATCTTGACCTCAGAAATTCACCCCTTTGGGCTTGGCACGTTGTTCTGCTGGGCACTCTGGTTTTCTGGCTGAACTGTTGGAAGAAGCTACTGGTAATTTGCCCAAGAACTCTACTAGGAAGTGGCTAACCTCCTCTCAAACTCCCGACTACAAACTGCTCTTTCTCCTTCTCTCCCAAGTGTTGCTCCTCACTGGACTGCGTAATTCTCCTACTACCTGCGTGGCCTTTGCGCTGTCCTGGAGAGACTGTGTATGCCTGAATTTGTGTCTAAGATTCCTCTCTCGAAACTAGATGTGACTCCACTCCTAAGCGGGCACTCGAAGTCCCTCGAGGATGAGGTTGAGATCTCCGCTCAGAAATCTCTGTGTTAAACAGCATGGCAGACTCGGCTAAACATCTCAAGCGTGCTTTCAGTCTATCAAACAGAAAAATCAGTGGATGAATGGATGAGGAATGAGTTGCTCTCATCCTCTTTTCCTTAGTTGAGACCCAACGTTCCCTTAGGCCCCACTGGACTGCACTGCCACCTCTACCAACCAATCACTACGTTGTTGCCTCTCCCATGTCACTCCACTGCCTACGTTGTTGCCTCTCTTGTGTTGCCACTAGGATGTTGTCTTTGACATGTGGCTGGCCTCATGGGTCCCACTCCAGCTCTAATATTTGTCTTAGTCTTTATGAAAGTAAGTTAGCCATATAGTTTATTTGTGGGCCCCCTTACCCACTTTATTTCCTGCTAAACATTAGAAAAGCCAAAATTTGACAAAATTAATATTCCAATTAGCTTACTGCTAATTTGGAATATTACATTATCTTTTAACGAGAGGAGATCAGCTCCCTCTTCAAGGGTCATGATTGTCCATTGACCATATAGCATTGTTGCCTTCAATATATTCACCAAATTCATCAGCAACAGGCATAATAGAGATTATCGCGTCTAGGGCTTCATCAAATATGTCACAAGCGCTTGAACATCTTCACATTTATCATGCTTAGATTTCTAGATTGCATATCTCAAATCTTTGCCATAAACCAGGGTTTCTCCCAAACCCTAACCTTATAATATCCATCAAACCCTAATAACCAAATTACCTAGGGTTTCCTTCAAACGGTAATATTCTTTTAGGTCTCCTCCATCTTCTCTTGCTTCCATCAAAGGTGTCTTCATAGGGGTGATCTTCAATGACTTTTCTTCAGCCCAACTCTGATACCATGTTAATTTTTCTTAGGACTATATTGTTCTTTGCTTTGATAATTGCATTTCATTATTTCCATATTAAATTCACCCCATAACAATATAACATTATTCAATTTTACAACATTATTCAGCAACATATGCAACTATGTAGAAAGAACAACATCATCATCAATGCATTGTAACGTAAAAGAACAATCGAAGTTAAACATTCACACATAGAGACACCATGATTGGTCAGACACCAAGGAAAAATCCACTATGGGAAAAACCCTTTCAAATTCTTCTTCTTATTAGATTGTCATTGAATGATTCAGAAAAAGAGAGTACAATGATCCATATCTTCAATCATAAACCTATCCAACAAAATCAACTAAACAACATCCATGAGATGAACCCAGCAATCCTAATACTCAAAACCCTGATTCAGAACCCTGTGATCAATTGTTATTGTCTACGGTCAACTGCCTAACACTGAGGTCAACTAACGAAAACTTCGGACCCTGCAATTTGTGCGCTGTAAGGTTTTAGTCTTTGTATGCGTGTGCGAGCCAATCTTCGCAAACCTGCCTCAGACCTGTGCGAGCCAAAATCAAGAAAGAGAATAGAAGAATGATCCAACATGATGTCCAAATGAGGTTGAGGTCATTAGTATGAATAGCGTTGTTAATCTTTAAGCTTTTGTGGTTATCAATTGGAGAAGAATGATCCGGATTATCCATAATGTTACAAGAAATTTGTCGACATTTCGAATCCCAACGGGGATCCATGTATAGCCTTCCAAGGGTGTCCAATTTGCTTTAGGGCCGACCTGATCAAATATGCACGTGTGGGCTTTAATTCAAAAAATACACTTTCCGTTGTGTTGTTGCACAAAATGTCTAGGCACCGCGACAATGGCTCAGATCGGACGCTATCACCATGATCCTCAATCTCTCTGTTTAAGTTGTCTCCTTATAGCAGACTAGGGGGGGTAGACCCTATGGAAATGGAATGAAGGAGAACTCGTTGGGAACCAACCAGTTCGGGAGACATAGTTAAACGACCAAATACTTGTAAAAGATTTAGTAAGATTAAATGATTCGATTGAATTGGAAAGACTGATACCTTTGTTTTATGGAGTCAACTATCCTGCGAAGGAAATTACAACCAAGTACTTGATGAGAAACCACTGCTATGCAATGTTAATTTATAATGCAAAATGCAAGGAAAACGATTTGAAGAAGGAGCGAGATGAAGCAAGCTTCGAAGATGAGAGTTAATGCTAAAAAGCCTAAAGCACTTAGATTATAAATAATCTGATCTAACTGCTAAGTACTTAAGCAAGAGTGTCAATTATGAGGATGCCCACAAAGATTACTCGATTAAAAGATATACAGATCCACAATAGAGTTCTCAAAATCAGATATCATTCACACTTACTTGAAAAGATTTCCCAAACATTAGTATTCAATAAACATCCAATAATTCAAGTAAATGAAACAAAAGTTAATTAAACATTAGGCAATTTTAATTGATAGAACACGTTCCAAAACTCAGATGCCAATGATCATCAAACCCAACTGAAACATATGAAATTTATTAGCACTTAAATCTCAGTAATTATTCATCCAGATATACCATCAAAGTATAATGCTAATAAAACCACTTCATCAAGCAATTTATGGACTAAATGATATTCTAAAATAATGCAAATCCAATAAAATTTTAATTTTCTCCTATAGTTAAACTTAGGATATTTTCTTCAGCAAAATTTCAGATCTGAAATATAAATTGCAGCAGTAATTTAAACCATAGATCAGCGAACAACCGATACCAGCAACAATGCCCAAAATGGCTAAAAATAGTAAAAATTGTTGAACTTGAAGAAAAATCAATTTTTAGGGCTTGATGAAGAGAAATTTCAGATCTGATATTTTTATTTCAGTGGTGAAACAATGACAGATCAGCAAGATAAAACTGCCCAAAAATAGCTGTCAAATATTTCCAGAAATGGCAAAAAATATATTAAAACCTGAAATTTTCAATTTTGAGGCTTTAAGAGAGTTGGATTCAGTAATTTTCAGAACTGATAAGTTTGTAACAGCAGTAAATTGATAACATATCAGCAAACTGAAAATGTTGAAAATAATCCCCACTATGTCTAAAATTCTAAGTTGCACTGAAACGGATACAGGAACGGATACGGATACGGGGTTTGAAACAGATACAGCAAATTTTCAAAAAATATGGATACGATACGACAGGAAACGGCACGTCATATATATATATAACAAAATAACTTATAAGTCTTCAGAATTAGAATCTTTCAATCTAAATTATATCTAAAAATACATATCATCAAGTTTTTGTTTCAATTTTCAAATTTCATTGTTCAATGATCAATCATCAACATGATACATCGTACAAGTAACAACTTAACATCAAAACCAAAATTAATAATGCACAGTCCACACCACATAAATGATAACATACTACAAACTTACAAAGTACAAAATGAACTATGAGTTGCAGTCTACTATCATTATTCAATGTTCATAATTCATATGCCATATGCCATATGGTTGTTCAAAAGTTTAAAAGTTAAAACACCATCATAAATTACATTTACATATCATCAAATATGTCCTCAAGTTCATCCCTATCAGTAAGAGGTTCCACATCCTCTCCAGAAGTAGAACCAGAAGTGGGAACATTGCTGCCATGTCCACTGGAAGATCCACCAATTGGTGACTCTGCATCAAACAAAGTCAAATGAGACCTGGCATTCAACGTCATATCCAAGTCAGGCAACTCTGGTACCACATCCCATAATTTGGCGGCCCCAAATTTGTATTCGTCTCTCTTGTGTGAGAGAAAGCGAAGATTTGAATGAACATACACTAGTTCCTCAGCCTTCTTAGAGCTCAATCTGTTTCGCTTCACCGAATGGATGAAACCATATGTGCTCCAGTTCTTTTTTGTTGAAGAGGAACTAGCAACTTGTGACAAGATCATGATGGCCAATTTTTGGATATGTGGAAGTTCCCCACCATAGTAGTTCCAACATTCAATTGAACTCATTGCCCTCTTGTCCCGCATACAATCAATATCAGAACCTCAACCCTCTGATCCTACAAAATGAGTAAACTCTGAACAAATCCGAAGCCCAATTTCAGGATCTACAAAAAGCTTTCTAAAAGCCTTTTTAAATCTTTGTGAGACTTCTGGATCTTTGCTTGATGCAATTCTTTCTGGATCACTTAGCAACTCTGCAGCATAATATTTTGGATTCACTGCATAGGCCAAAAGGTGCAATGGGGTGGTCATCTTGTTCCACCTTTTGGGCAATATATCTTTTACTTCTCTGTAAAAGAATTCATTTGGGTCATTCTCCTTGCCATTTATAACCACCCTTATCTTCTCTATCATGGAATCAATGCCTTCATACACCTCTCCCAAATTAAGCATATATGTGTCAAACATACGAAGCAAATCCACTATTGGCTTGGTAAATACCAAGAGATACTCAACCTTATCCCACCATTCATCATCAACAACCAATTTTTTCACTGCTTGTGCTCTATCACTTTGGGATTGCCTCCATTGATTCCAAAGAGAATCACATACCATTGATTGTAATGCATCTTTCACTTGCATAAGTCTTGTTAAGACTATGATGTAAGAAACAAATCAAGTCTCGGCAACCTGCAGGTGCCAAATTGTCAATTATTAATGTTTCATTCAATAAATTAAAAATCATAATTTGATGTTATTAACTATTAAAGTTTAAATTTTAAGACCTAGGTACCTTAAAGAGCTCCAACTTCGCAAATTCCCTATAGATGCCTTGTGACATGTGGTGGTTTGTGATGAATGTTTGAATTTCTTTTGTCTCTTCAAAAATAACACGAATCCACTCAATTTGCTTGCCCATCTTGCTCAACATGAGGTTCAATGAATGTACAGCACAAGGGGTCCAAAATATGTGTTGATATTTGTCTTCAATAATTAGACCTGCTGCTCTACACACTGTTGCATTGTCAGTTATTACCTTTACAACATCTTCTGGCCCCACCAATTCAATTGCTTCAATCAAGATGTCAGCAATGAATTGAGAATCTTTCAGCTGCCCCTCACAATCCACTGCTTTCAAAAACATTGACCCCTTTGGACTTTGAGCAATCACATTGATCAAAGGCCTATTCCTTTGATCTTTCCATCCATCAGAAATGATGAACACCCCTGAAATGCGCCATGAATTACGAATCGAGCTTAATTTAGCCTCCAAATCTAACTTTTCAGCACTCAACAATGTGGTGTGTACCTTCTCATATCCAGGGCTCTTGAATCCTTTTGGGGCTTTATTCCCTGCTTTTATCATCTTTGCCCAATAAAGAGATCGCACAAGGTTAAAGGGGAGGCGATTTGCATAAATGCATTGACCTATAGCTGCATTTGCTATCTCTCGAGCATCATTGTTAAAACTCCTTTCTAGCGACCCCAAATTAGATCATTTTGAGCCAACAAATCCATGAGAATGAAGTGGAGGTTTTGATGAAGATGCTCCCAACCTTGTTGGGTGTTTTAATTGAGAGGTAAGATTTGCCTCATTTGCTTTAGCATCCGCCTCATTTTGTTCTCTTTGATATTTTGCAATTTTTGTCTTCCTTAAACCACTTCCATCTGTCTCATTCTCTTTAGGTGGGTCACTGCATAGTCGAACCCCATTGCCTTTTAACCCAAGTAAATGTGTTTTGACCCATCTGTATGATCCCTTGAAATCATTTTGGCACTCACTGCAAACCCATGCCAATGATCCCCCTCCTTGGATCTTCCCAACAATAGTCACATATTTCCAAAGTGGTGACTTTGGATCGACTTTAGAGGCAGATGCAATTTCATGTTCCACTTCCTCTGCCTCACGAATGACTGAGCTTGAAGTTGACATGATTGATGATGCTGATATAAATGAAACTGCAAAATAAAATTGACAGATATTAAAAGATTGAAATTGTTAAATCAAGATTCAGAACTCCGTTTTATAAATTAAATATTTGACTCTTGAGAGCACAAGGCACCTATATTTGATTCAGAACTACGCTTATATTTCACTTGACATTGGACAAGGCACCTATTATAGTTTATTGTTATGATGTTAAGAGTTACACAACATTCATCACAACTTCTAAATGTCATGATTCATCATATTATGCAAGTTGGCAGACAGTGCATCCAAACTTCAAAGTTCAAACAGTGCTTTAATTTTTAAATTTTAATCACAATACTCTGCTCTCATTTTGAGATCTCTGTATTTGCTTGGGAATTTTGCTTGGGAATTTTCAACACAAATATAAAACGAGTCAATGTCAAGTTTGACTAGCAAAAATAAGATCCTACAGGCTACAGAGTTTGAGGTTTCACTTGAAAATATGCACAACTGTATTAACATTTTAATTTTTAACACAGTAACCCTTTTTGTCTTGTAATTCGGAAATTCCTCCTTGAGCTATGTGACTTAGTCTATCTACAGGTCAACAACCATAGTAACTTCTCGATCTGCAAATAACTGTTATATAGACACCAGATAGGCACACCCTCATTTCTGGGCATATTTAAATTTTACAGGGCATCGTAGAGTGGCGTTGGTCATATTTGTTACAAGGAACAGGCTCAAAGTTCAAACACCAGATCTCATAATTCATGATTCAAGATTTGTTCATTGCTACACCAAGATATATTGAATGTATCAGTCCTGGTTTATTTACACACTAGCATATCTGTGAAATTTCTACCATACATTTCAAGTATTGGGTACTAGCCCTATAGTGTATACATCAAATTATTACATATAAAGTTAGAGAAAGCTAGAGGCTAAACACAATAGGGGCATAGAACTGCTGAGCCAAAAGAAGTAAAGGGCACCGGCATACATGTTATCTCCCCTGATGATGTACAAGCCCAAGACAAGTTGCTCAACTCTACTGTTAGGAAGCAATCAAACGAAAGATTTAAAAGTTAAAACCTACCTTAGACCTATTGCACTGGGCAGGTTGGGCTGCTCTTCCTCTTGCGGGCCGCGGCAGCCGGCTGCTCTTCGTCTTCCTCTTGCAACTTGTGCAACTTGCGCTGCTCTTGCGGCAGCTCTCCCCCAAACAGTCGCCTTTGATTCGCTCTCAAACAGTCAGTCGCCTTTGCTTTGCTCTCTCAAACAGTCGAATTGGGGCTCGATAATGATAAAAATAAAAACAGTCGTATTGCCAAGTTCTTTGCAGCTCAATAAAAATGAAAACGATAATCTAATGTAAGTTCCTGGCGGCGGAAAGGTTAATTATACAAAAACGTTTCAAATAATTCGGGAAACGTATCAAAAAAAGCAAATACGTTTCTGATTTTATGAAATACGTTTCATTTTTATGAAATATGTTTCTAATTTTTAGAAACGGCCAGGAAACGGGACATTTCCAAAAAAATCGTTTCCGAAATTTCTGAAACGAGTCGGATACGTATCACTGTCGTTTCCGAGGAGTTTCATACGGGTTTCCGTTTCGGAAACGGGCATGCGAGTTTCCGAGGGCCAGCCTTGGCGTTTCTGGCAACTTCGCTAAAAATAGTAAGTTTTGCCGAAAAACTGAAAATTCAAATTTTAGGGACCTTATTAAGTATATGCATCAGAAATGTTCAGATCTGATTTTTCACAGTTATGCAGAATTTCTAGCAAGCTTCAAAATTAGATCTAGGCAAAATTAAAGATGCCCAAATGGTCAAAAATTCTGAAAATGAAGATTTTGCAATTCTAAACAATTTTGACCATATAAAATGTGTTTTTAGGGCCTAATTATTTCTGATTTGTTTGATGTAATAAAATTTGCAAAAAATAAGAGTTTAGAGATCAAACCCTTAGTCCAAGGCTTTGAAGATCCCACCATTGAAAATTCTTGACATTTTGGGATAATGTTTCCGCTTGAAAATTACAATTTTGGAGACCAAAATCCTGTAAAAATAGCCTCAAAAGCCTATATGTCCTCAAGGATCTAGATCTGGCTCAAATCTGAAGTTTTCCTTGGCTGATTTTTCAGATCTATTCCTGCAAACAAATATTGAGCCCAGATCTTACTCTCCAGGGTCTAGATTTGGCTCAGATCTAAAGATTTCTTTGGTTGATTTTTCAGATCTAATCCTGCATAAGTGAAAAAAGAAACCCAAAACCCAATATGTACAAAAATAGCGAAAATCCTAAAACCTAAATGTTAGAATTCAAAATTATGTTACAAAACTTCAGATCTACACATGTAAATTACAGATCTATACAAATCTACAAATCTATGCACAAGAGTTGCAGATCTGAGAGCATAAGTTTGACTTCGCTCCCAGATCTGAAGATCTAAGGCTCTTACTAGCCAAATCTAACTATAAATTCAAAAAAATTAAGAAATTTTTTTTTTATTTAGGCACAAGCTCTAGAAAGACCCTGCAAAAAAATATTCCATAAGATAACCTTAAAAATTAGGAAACAATGGACTTTTTCAGATTTTTTGAAATCTAAGAGCCAGTTGATCTAACTGAAGATTTCCCAAACGCTCAAATCTTGAATAATAATCTCTGCACACTTAGATCTGAATTTTAAATTGATAGAGATTAAAAAATAAACATGAGACCTTTCAGAAAAATAGACAACTAATATTTCCTTCAAATCAAAATGCAATTTTAGAAACCCATGAAACTGCACAAGATACTTGTATGCAAATCAATCCATAAAGGCCATCAACCATCAAAATGCCAATAAAAATAGCAGAGTTTAGAGACCGGACCAATGGCCTAATGAACCAGGTTTCTAACCGGAACCGGTCTAACCGGGAGCGGTCAGATGCCAATGAACCGGTTTAAAAAAAATACATTAAATAATTATTTTTTTAATAAAAAAAACTATTTTTAAGATTTGCAACCATGATTCCAAGCCAATAGAGACAAAAATATGCAAAGTTTGCTCATTTATATACCATGCAAAGGTGAATATATCAAAATGGCACAGAGTGCAATACATATCATCGAAAAATACATAAGAAATGAGGCTCCAAATGGCCCATAAAGTCCAAAAACAATGCTACAAGCTATGAGGCCATTGGCCTAATACAAGACTACACATGAATGATGATCAATCATCAAATTCATCACCGCTACTAGACACAGGATCAACATCGGCTGCTGGCGCTGCATAGACATCATCTGGATCAGAGTCTGAGGATGCCTCTGCCTCAGGCTCATCTGCAACCTCAGTACCCCTGCCACCAATAACAATAGAAGTGGACCTAATGGAAGCACGAGTTGCTCGAGGTGCATGACTAGTGTCAACCATTGGTTGTTTGCCTTTGCTTGATGCAGCTACCAATCCTGGGTCTTTGTCTGATGGTGCCACCAAATCTGCTTCAAATTCACCCCCCGCTACTGTTGCATCAAAATCAAAATCAGCCTCAAACACTGGATCTTCAATCTCCTCCACCCATTCTGATGTTGGATCAATATCATCCAACACAATGGGATCTAGATCAGGTGTTTTGTTCATCAGTTGGTTCCGCCTCAAGCGAAGGTTGTATTGCACAAACACAAGATCATTTAACCGTTTCTGTTCCAAACGGTTTCTCTTCTTTGTGTGTATGCGCTCAAAAATAGACCAATTGCACTCACAACCTGAAGCACTGCAAGTTTGGCTGAGGATTCTAATTGCAAACTTTTGCAATTGAGGACATTGGTCGCCAAATGACTCCCACCAATGTGCTGCAAATAAAAAGACATTCATTAGTAACATAGTTCATTTCATTACTTATTTACAAACAATTTAACATGAAAAGAAAAACAAATTGGAATTGCTTACCTAGTTGATCCACATCTCTTGCCATTTTTGCCAAGTTCTTTCCAAAGGTACCAGCTGCCATACTGAAAAGAGTAAGTTGTTTATGTGTTTCCAGAAGGTCTGCATGGTTAGGGATCATGCGCTCCAAGCAATCAATCAATCCAGATCTGACCTCCCCATCCTGCTGATCTCCTAGCCGAGCTCTATAATGATACTTTGGGTTCAAAAAATACCCAGCTGCATGTATAGGACGATGGAGTTGATTGTTCCATCTGTTATCAATGATCTCCCATATCCGACCATATTTAGCTAACCTGTCCTTGTAAGTTGCCCGTATCTGCTCCTTGGCCTGATCCATAGCCTCATAAATGTATCCCATTGCCATCCTTTCCCCATCCACCATCCTTAGCACCTTAACAAGGGGCTCAGTAATTTTTACCAGCTCTGAAGACCTTTTCCAAAATAATTGTCAAAGACTTTCTTTTTGGTGTCTTTTCCATCTTGTCTACGAGCCCACCGAGATTCAGTCCAATCATCAGAAGAAAACATTTTCTGCAGGTTTTTCTGTTGAGAATTGAGACATTGCAACGTGAGGAAGTGAGTTGCAAATCTCGTAATGGCAGGCCTAACAAGCTCTTTGCCCCCTGTGTTTTTCCTCATTAGGTTCAATACCCGTGAGTGGTTGTAAATGTATTTTGTAATGCACTTGCCATGCTCTACAGTGCTTTTTACCCATTCCAATTTGCCTATGTCCTCAAGCATGAGGTCTATGCAATGTGCAGCACATGGAGTCCAAAATATGGTACTATACTTGGACTCAAGCATCTTTCCAGCAATAACATAGTTTGAGGCATTATCTGTGATGACCTGCACAACGTTCTGCTCTCCCACTTCCTGAATAATCTCATCCAAAAGCTCAAATAGAAGGGCTGCATCCTTCACCCTATCAGATGCATCAACTGATCTCAAAAACATTGTTCCTCGAGGGCAAGCAACAAGGAAGTTAATGATAGTGCGGTTCCTTCCATCAGTCCATCCATCTGACATGATGGAACAACTTGTTTTGAGCCATGACTCTTTATATTCAGCCAAATACTCATCAATACTAGAAATCTCTTGTTGCAAAAGAGCTCCCCTTAACTCATGTGCAGTAGGGCCTTTGAAGCCCTTTCCTGCAACAAAAACAAAGTCCCACATGGCTTGGTAATAAACTGAGTTAGCAGCATTAAATGGGATATCTGAATCATACCACCATCTAGCAATGTACTGATGAGAAGCTTCTTTGCATTGTTTTTTCCAATGTTGATCCGAAGTGGGTTGACGACTTGGAGTTGGCTGGGACATGGAGGCACTGGCAGTGGTTGTGGGATTAGCATTGGACGAGAAATAACTCATGAGGTTGGGTCTCTTTGTTGGGTTTGATCTTTTGCCAACAGGAGGAACATACTGAAAGGGGTTATTGGTGGAAGGGATAGAAGAGGAGTCTTGAATATCATACTCTTCATCTTCATACCCACTCTCTCTCATCATTTCTACTATTTCCCTCTTCCTTGCAATTTCATCTTGGATGGCCTTCTCCCTAGCCTTAGTCTCCTCAAACTTTTCAAGCTTGGCAAGGTATTCTGCCCTAATCGGACCTAACACTTCATTAGGTGCATCACATGGTGTTACATAGCCTCTTATCCCAGCCAAGTGATGTTTCAATCTAAGAATACCCCCACCTCCAATACATTTTTGACAAAATTTGCATACCATCTTTCCATCAATCACATCACAATGGACCCATGCACTGTCCTTGGCTTTTGGAGCCATCTTGACTTGAAATAATTGAAATTTGGAAATAAATCTGCCATTTAAAAAAAATTGCAGCTAAGATAAATGGACAACTAAAGCTAAATTTACAAAAAAAAATGCACATTCAAACATACAAAATTTGATAGCATAGGACTAGAGATTTTAGAGCAATAAAATAGCTAAACACATGAGAACTCAGAAAATAAATACATGAACAACAATGAAATGAAGGATTTTTCAAGTGAAAATTCTTACCTGGCAATGCAAACTAGCCTCCTTAGTGTCCTCTTGAAGATGCCAACGCTATTGACAGCTCCAAACTATCTCCAAGATAACTGCTCCGGCAAACACTCAACACTCTCCAAGCTCTTAATCAAACTCACAAACAGCAAATGAGTTGGTGTGAGACAAAGGAGAGGCTGCTCCTCCTTATAAAAGATTGGGGAGGGTGTTTTTGGAGGGAAACAACCCTTCCCTTGGCTCCAAATCAGCCCTAACACTTCATTAATTCCAAAAAGGTGGGTCCGCTGCCGCCTGCGTAGAAGTTGGCACCTAACCGGCCGGTTTATGCATAAACCGGCCGGTTAGGACCAGTTTATGTGAAAAATTGGCGAAATGACTTGTTTGGCCGAGTTGCCCGGCCGGTTTCAACCGTCGGGCTGTCTAACCGGCCGGTTTGGCCGGTTACCGGTTCAAACCGACCGGTTTTTAAAACACTGCATAGATCTGGAAAAGGAACACCAAAGTCTATAACCCCAAAGTCTTTATGCTTTATTGATCAAAAAATTACAAGAACTTCCAACAACAAGTGCACAATCAAGAAATCGGATGACTGAAAGACTGACAAAGACCTTTAATTTATAAGATAAAATCTCCAACGGCTAGATCGGTTGATCCATATCAAAGTAATCTCGACCATCAAAAAAAATTTAATCATCTTTTAATATGGACCGTCGAAATTATAATTTTGAGGAAATTCAAATTTATCATTTAATTTATTTTTAATTAACTCAAAAATAATATTTTTGAGTTAATTACCTCAAAATTTTGACTTTGACTTAATCGTCAAAGCCCAAGGGTTCAAAATTTCTTGAAATTCTCAATATTCCCTTGGCCTGGGACCTTTAAAAAATTATTTTTTAAGGACCCACGAATTTTGCCTTTGAAGAATTTTAAAACACCTAGGACTTAAAATTAATTAAATTTCTGGCTTAGGATTTTTAATTTAAATTGGCCAGAAAATTTAATTAATTGACTAAGAGAGGATTTAATTATTTTTTCCAACCTTCTTTACATAAGATAAATACATTTAGACACATAAAGGGGAAAACCCATTCGTATAGACGCTCAAGTAGCTACCCAATTCTGCGACTCAAAACATGATCTAGTAGACCAAGTAGCTTGTAATAAAATAATATAGTCAATTAGCTAGGATTATTCCCAAACTACTTTTACAAAGATTCGATAGAAAACACTAGGACTCACTTAACACCTTGATGAAAAAATCCACCCTAGCTTTGGAGTGAAGCTGGAGGGGAAAACTCTGCCGATCACTTGTACCGAGAAACACAAATGAATCAGTGAGACAAAAAATGTCCTATGATAGAAATCGTCACCATCATATTAGGCTTACCTAAGTTGTTACATAGATGGTGGTCTTACTTAGATCATTTACATCATAAACATGCAGAATGGGTTTACATCATTTATAAAACTGTCGACTGATGATGAAATCTGAATGGCGTGAACACGTCGAACATAATGAATCCCATTTGAAAAAATGGGGGTGTGCTGCTATGGAGTCATTGACAAAGTGTGGTCAACATCTGGCTCTACTTGGAGACACATTGCTTCATTGAAGGAATGTGAGAATCTAGAATCTGCATCCAAGCACCACAAAAAATTACATAAGTAGCGTCCATCCAAATATCATCAAATAACATTAAGCACATGAAAATAGAAGTTCTTCATTTATTGACTATTCTACCAACATGAAATGTAAATCCACTGTAACTACAAAACGAAATGCTGAAAGGACAAAGTGTAAAGTTAGAGATACAATACAAAGGATGCCCTGTGGCATCAGATGTGTTCAATATAGTGCATACTGAGCATTTGTCTGCTTTCAGGAAAGTCTGTAGGCTGCTTTTCAGATGTGCCATGCCCGATTCTACATAATGTAGGACTCTGTCTTATCCGAATATCAAGCTGCTCTCGGCCGTCAGACGCATCTAGCCACTTCTTCTTTTTTGCTTTTTTCTCTTCTCCTTAGTGGGTTGTGATGTCAGCAATGAGACTACTGCAGATTTCTTGTCCTTATCCTGAAGATGCTTGTACAAAATATCTGATGAACCTGGAGTGTGACCAAACTTATTATGAATATACTCTGTTAATGGTGACACACAAGCTTGGTCTTTCTTAACGTCCTTTGTAACAATAGTTAATTTTTCCTTAATGGGAGAGGTGACCTCCTTGCGATGAGATGGGAATTGCTTCAACAGACAAGAAGGCTTATGATCTGTTGATGAATTTTCATTATCAAATTTGAGTTGGAACTTCTATATATGTAATTTTTCCAATTTTTCCAACCTTTTCTGTATGGAACTCATTTCCTTGCAATGCCTTACTATTAATTTCGCTTGATTGATTTCTGTTTTCACGAATCTGTCTTGCAGATTGGTCTGATTTGTCTGCATAATTTTCATTTCCAGCGAGTGATTGTCCTTCATGGAAATCATTTCCTGGGTGTGTCTTGCTTCCATTGCAATCATATGATTTTGAATAACGGACATCTGATTAGAATGATTAAGTTCCATGATCTTTAACCTGTTTTCCATGACATTCATTTCCTGTGCATGACTTGCTTCCATGGAATTTATCATATTTTGAAGATTGATCTGGTTAGCTTCCATGTTTTAAATCATTTGCATATAATTGGGTTGCATATCCTTAATCATTTGAGTTGATTCCTTAACAGGACTTTCATGATCTTCTATAGGCATGTGATAGTCCTTACCAACAACATTAATTTGATGGCTTGCCACTGCCATTCTACTATCTATAATTATTTTGACAACATGGCAGGTAACCTCTTCATGAAGAGCATTACAAGCTCTACAATAAGGCAGAGCTTCATCCACAAGATTTGCAGACTCAAGTTGATTTGGTGGTCTCTGCTCATTAGATGGGCCTCTCTTCTGCAAAGCATTATTAATTCTAGGTTGGAAATTTTGTGCTTGAGATCCTTCCATTTGGACCAACCTAGCTTGTAAGACACTTATTTGTTCATAATGATTAGATATTAACTTTTCCTAATCAAGTTCCATGCTTTCAAGTTTTTGCATCAATTTTTGCATAGGGTCTTCATCAGATTCTTTAATTTCTTTTCCCTTAGATCCTGTCAAAAACCTATCAGAATCTGGAGTTTTGGATATTCCAGATACTTTCTTATCCTTTTCAATCTCCTTAGCTAAAACCTGGGCAGCCATATAATCATTAACTTTAGCTCGTCTCAACTCATAAGAAGTATCAACATCAAAGGCATCAATATAACAATCAAAAAGGAACCTAGCAGGAGGTCTATAATCTTGGGGTAATTCTTTAATAATATCATTAAACCTTTTATTAAATTCCTCTACAGTTTCATTTTCTTTTTTCTCTATGACGATGATATCTCTAACTAGATGCCTATCTTTCTTTTTATCACCAAACTTATCCTTCAAGGCAACTATAATTGATTCAAAAGTATTGAATGAATTATTAGGTTTTTCAGTAAACCATTCCATAGCATCTTGCTCAAAAGTAAGAATAAAAAACTTAATCTTTACATCCTCGAAATCATTATTTAAAGCCGAAAATTTATTCCACCAACTAGCGAAAGCAAACAAATGAGCTTTGACACTAATCGCATTATTTCCTTGAAAAGAAGACAACAGGTCTATGCCATTGTTAGAAAGGCCATTTGGAAAACCTTGGATGTTAGCAAAGTTACAAGGGGCAAACAAGTCCATGATGTCTTGCTCAAAGGGATAACCAAACGAATGTTACAGAAATAGATCCTTGTTCAAGAAAAGTCAAGAGGTCCACAAGAAACAAGTTTTTTAGCAGAAATTCTTGTAAGAAATGAAAGAATTGGAGTCGCCACTTGAACATGAATCTAATTCTAAAACCGAAAAATTAGTCAAGAAAAGCAGATGGATATCAGGGAGGGATTCTTGTATGAGAGTAAATAGATGAATAAGTGGAGTCGCCACCCAAACAAGAAGCCAACCGAAATGTCCAGGTGTTAAAGGTGCAAATGATGAAAGGATTAGTGATATGACGAAAGATACGATGATGAAATGACGAGGGGATGAAATGACGCCAGAAAATGTAATCCCGTGTGACAGGCTAATGAATGGCGAAAAAAGATTAGGAGATTATAAAATGTCATTAAGACCAAGGACAAAAAAACTCTATCCCTGGCAACGGCGCCAAAAAATGTTGTCGCACAAAATATCTAGGCACTGCGACAACGACTCAGATCGGGGGCTGTCATCATGATCCCCAATCTCTCTATTTAAGTTGTCTCCTTATAGCAAACTAAGAGGGGTAGACCCTATGGAAATGGAATGAAGGAGAACTCATTGAGAACCAACCAATTCGGGAGACACAGTTAAACGACCAAATACTTGTAAAAGATCTAGCAAGATTAAATAATTTGATTGAATTGGAAAGAGTGATACCAGTACCTTATGGAGAAGTATCCTACTAAGGAAATTACAACCAAGTACTTGATGAGAAACTGCTACTATGCAATGTTAATTTATAATGCAGAATGCAAGGAAAACGATTTGAAGAAGGAGTGAGATGAAGCAAGCTTCGAAGATGAGAGTTAATGTTAAAAACCTAAAGCACTTCAATTATAAATAATCTGATCTAACCGCTAAGTACTTAAGCAAGAGCGTCAATTATGATGATGCCCACAAGATTACTCGAATAAAAGATATACAGATCCACAATAGAGTTCTCAAAATCAGATATCAATCACACTTATTTGAAAAGATTTCCCAAACACTAGTATTCAATAAACATCCAATAATTCAAGTAAATGAAACAAAAGTTAATTAAACATTAGGCAATTTTAATTGATAGAACACGTTCCAAAACTCAGATGCCAATGATCATCAAACCCAACTAAAACATATGAAATTTACTAGCACTTAAATCTCAGTAATTATTCATCCAGATATACCATGAAACTATAATGCTAATAAAACCACTTCATCAAGCAATTTATGCACTAAATGATATTCTAAAATAATGCAAATCCAATAAAATTTTAATTTTCTCCTATAATTAAACTTAGAATATTTTCTTCAGCAAGATTTCAAATCTGAAATATAAATTGCAGCAGTAATTTAGATCATAGATCAGCAAACAAACGATAACGGCACTAATGCTCAAAATGGCTAAAAATAGTAAAAATTGTTGAACTTGAAGAAAAATCAATTTTTAGGGCTTGATAAAGAAAAATTTCAAATCTGATATTTTTATTTCAGTAGTAAAACAAAGACAGATCAGAAAGATAAAACTGCCCAAAAATAGTTGTCAAATATTTCCAAAAATGGCAAAAAATATATTAAAACCTGAAATTTTCAATTTTGAGGCTTTAAAAGAGTTGGATTCAGTAATTTTCAGAACTGATAAGTTTGTAACAGTAGTAAATCGATAACAGCTCAGCGAACTGAAAATGCGGAAAATGATCCCCATTATGTCTAAAAATAGTAAGTTTTGCCAAAAAACTGAAAATTCAGATTTTATGGACTTTATTAAGGATATGCATCAGAAATGTTCAGATCTGATTTTTCATAGTTATGCAGAATTTCCAGCAAGCTTCAAAATTAGTTCTAGGCAAACTTAAAGATGTCCAAATGGTCAAAAATTCTGAAAATGAAGATTTTGCAATTCTAAACAATTTTGACCATATAAAATGTGTTTTTGGGGCCTAATTATTTGTGATTTGCTTGTTGTAATAAAATTTGCAGAAAATAAGGGTTTAGAGATCAAACCCTTAGCCCAAGGCTTTGAAGATCCCACCATTGAAAATTCTTGACATTTTGGGATAATGTTGCCGCTTGAAAATTAAAATTTTGGAGACCAAAATCCTGTAAAAATAGCCTCAAAAGCCTATATGTCCTCAAGGGTCTATATCTGGCTCAGATCTGAAGTTTTTCTTGGCTGATTTTTCAGATCTATTCCTGCAAACAAATATTGAGGCCAGACCTTGCCCTCCAGGGCCTAGATCTGGCTCAAATCTGAAGATTTCTTTGGCTGATTTTTCAGATCTAATCCTGCACAAGTGAAAAAAGAAACCCAATACCCAATATGTACAAAAATCGCGAAAATCCTAAAACTCAAATGTTAGTATTCAAAATTATGTTACAAAACTTCATATCTACACATGTAAATTACAAATCTATACAATATATTTACATATCTATGCACAAGAGTTACAGATCTGAGGAGCATAAGTCTGACTTCGCTCCCAGATCTGAAGATCTAAGGCTCTTACTAGCCAGATCCAACTTTAAATTCAAAAAAATTAAGATATTTTTTTCTATTTAGGTACAAGCTCTAGAAAGACCCTGCAAAAAAATATTCCGTAAAATAACCTTAGAAATTAGGAAACAATGGGCTTTTTCAAATTTATTGAAATCTGAGAATCGGTTGATCTAACTGAAGATTTCCCCAAAGTTCAAACGCTCAAATCTTGAATAATGATCTCTACACACTTAGATCTGAATTTTAGATTGATAGAGATTAAAAAATAAACATGAGACCTTTCAGAAAAATAGATAACTAATATTTCCGTCAAATCAAAATGCAATTTTATAAACCCAAAAAACTACACAAGATACATGTATGCAGATCAATCCATAAAGGCCATTAACCATCAAAATGTCAATAAAAGAAGCAAAGTTTAGAGACAATATCACCACACAGATCTGGAAAATGAACACCAAAGTCTGTAACCCCAAAGTATTTATGCTTTATTGATCAAAAAATTACAAGAGCTTCCAAGAACAAGTGCACGATCAAGAGATCGGATGACTGAAAGACTGACAAAGGCCTTTAATTTATAAGATAAAATCTCCAACGGCTAGTTCGGTTGATCCATGTCAAAGTAATCTCGACCATCGAAAAAGATTTAATCATCTTTTAATCTGGACAGTCGAAATTATAATTTTGAGGAAATTCGAATTTATCATTTAATTTATTTTTAATTAACTTTAAAATAATATTTTTGAGTTAATTACCTCAAAATTTTGACTGACTTAACCCCCAAGGCTCAAAGGTCCAAAATTTCTTGAAATTCTCTATATTCCCTTGGCCTCGGACCTTTAAAAAATTATTTTTTAAAGACCCACGAATTTTGCCTTTGAAGAATTTTAAAACACCTAGGACTTAAAATTAATTAAATTTTTGGCTTGGGATTTTTAATTTAAATTAGCCAAAAAAATTAATTAATTGACTGAGAGGGGATTTAATTATTTTTTCCAACCCTCTTTACATAAGATGAATACATTTAGACACAGAAAGGGGAATACCCATTCATATAGACCCTCAAGTAGCTACCCAATTCTGCGACTCAAAACATGATTTAGTAGACCAAGTAGCTTGTAGTAAAATAATATAGCCAATTAGCTAGGATTATTCCCAAATTACTTTTACAAAGACTCGATAGAAAACACTAGGACTCACTTAGCATGTTGATGAAAAAATCCACCCTAGCTTTGGGGTGAAGCTGGAGGGGAAAACTCTGCCGATCACTTGTGTGGAGAAACACAAATGAATCAGTAAGACAAAAAACCTCCTAGGATAGAAATCGTCACCAACATACCAAGCTTACCTAGGTTGTTACATACATGGTGGTCTTATTTAGATCATTTACATCATAAACATGCAAAATGGGTTTACATCATTTATAAAACTGTCAACTAATAATGAAATCTGAATGGCATGAACACGTCGAACATGATGAATCCCATTTGAAAAAATGGGGATGTACTGCTATGGGGTCGTTGACAAAGTGTGGTCAACACGTTGTCTAAATTGAGCCCTTCAATAGGCAAAATTGGTCCTCTCGAAAAGAGGAATCTTGTCCCATGGTTGGAATTTGTCACTGAGCTTCCAAATTGTCAACAGGGTCGACTTGTCCCTTTCTAAGACTACAAGAAACCCAAAAATAAAATTTATTTTATTTTAATTTCCATAATTGTCTAGGCCTACTTAGAAGGCATCTTGGCATGTGGGAATACCTCCGATGTTACACAAAAATCAACCAGTGCATGCACAACTCCTACAAAAAGCCAAAAATAATACAAACAAAGAATCCTACATAAGTATAACATTAAAACATATGCATAAAAATAGAGACAAAGTTATGGTGATACAAACATTAAGTGAGTTTCTCCAAGACTGGAAACGTGGGCAACCCAACACAAGGACTAGACAAGAGAGATGGAGTGAGAGGAAGAGATTGGACGATGACATTGATGATGTTAAAGTCTCGAGTCTAATGGTTGAGGTTGAGGGGGGTGAACTAGGCACTAGCTTGCTGTCAGAATGCTCTAGAACCATCAGGGAGCCCGGTTGTATGATCTTGGGGGGAATGTACGAATGAGGGATACTCCTAATGTCCAAGCTCGAAAGAAAGAATCTCTTAATGGATTTTTGGTTGCTCTGTCGAATTTGGGAGGTAGTCCGACAGGCACGAGGCGTTATACTTTGGATGTGTCTAGAAGTGATATCTCTAATGCTCTAAGAACATGTGCCCTAATGCATGGACCAACACCTAAAAATTGGTCTCGATATTACCGGGTGGTCTCCCAAAGGTGATGGCTAAGGTGAAACTCAAGATCTCACCATTTTGTTGTATGGTGCACTTTGGAACTCTACCTGCCATTTGTTGCTTTGATATGATGGATCAACAGGGACGTGTGATGTAATTGGCCTAGTAATCCCAGGGCAGAGCATGGTGTGTAGGAGCTAAGATCTGTGGCTGAAATCTCCATGATGAAGAGGGTTAAGCATATATAGTCCTGATATGAATCTAGTTATTTCTAGTTATTTTATTTTTGTCTGTCTTAATCACACACAGGAATACAATGAATATTTGACAATGGAGTTTTTATCCGTCCATACGTTTACTTGTTAATTTTAGTTAACAATGGTATGTTTTATGCTTAGCACAATTACTTCAATGTTTCTTTACCCCAATGAAAATTTAAATATCCAGTAGCAATCACATTGACAATAATTGTAGATAGAACATAAAATAAAATGCAAAAGACAAGCCAAGACAAAAGGACACCAAATTTGGCATATGTCAAGGAAAAACCCCAATGTGGGGAAAACCCTTTTATCAAATCTTCTTATTAGTATATCAAATGTTCAACACAGAGAGAGAGTACAAAAATTCAAAGTTGACTTGCCAAATCGAAGTCAGAACAGCCCTGTCAAATCTGCAGTCAAATTCAACTCAAACCAGAAAGTCAAAGATGGTCAACACAGCAGCAAATCTGTCTTTTTGGAGCTTAGTCATACCCAGTCAAACTCGGCCTAATAAGGTGGTCAAAGTCAGACCAAAAAATTCCTGAAAACTATGGTCAACTCAGTGGTCAACACTACAGTCAGGTCTGGAGTCAGCCCTGCAGTCAAAGTGCCCATAAATTCTCAATTCTAATGCCAAACTATACGACCTGCCAAAAATGAAATTTTCCCACAAAATTCACAGTCAAAGGATGAGTCAAAGTGCTCGGTCAACATTGGTCAAACTCCTGCAACAGTCCTGAAATTTGGCTTTGCAATTTTCCCTGAAAATTCATCCTTCTGCCACATGTGTGAGAAAGAGAAGATTTGCCCAATAGTTGTACAAACCAATGAGAGAAGGAAAGAGAAGAAATGTGTGTGATGATGATGCCAAATGAGGTGAGAGGGCACTTGTATTTATACAAGTCGTTGAGCATGAAGAGTCACGTCCATTGGGCTTCATGAGCCTACATGATGATGTGGCCGACCTGAACAATTTGCACATGTGGGCATAAATTCAAAAACACACTTCTACTTGTCCAAATTGGATGATCTTTATATCAATTTTGGTCCTCTCGAAAAGAGGAATTTAATGCAATCATCATCTCCATCAAATGAGTTGTCCCAAGGTGGAATTTGGGCCTAGTTGCCAATTTTAACACTCCCTCTCAACTAGGGATAATTCCACCTGTCAATCCATCCATCATCATCCATCATCATGCCATCATGTCATCATGTACCATCTTTGTATCTCATCTCATCTCTACTCTGTTGAACAATGATATGAATAATGAAGAAGAATCGATTGAGAGTGTCACAAGACCTTACCACCCTCCACTAAAAAAAGTCAATCCAGAGGTAGAACCTCAATTAGAGTTAGTCCCAGATCAAGTTGTTGAACACCATGCATCCTAGACATAGGGAGTACGACAGTACACAATGCATCCATCAGTAGTGCTATGGTCCCTATCCAATTTTCCCAACTCATTGGCCAGATGAGAGGTACTTCCCATGAGTCCCGGACTACGTGGGTAGGATGTATGTTGGGGCATCAGCAAGAGAAGGTGAACCACTCATCCTATGCATATGTCAATCGCAGGGGAAGGTGAACCACTCACCCTACACACATGTGTCATCAAACGTAGGGGAAGGTGAACCACTCACCCTACACACATGTCAACCATCATGGGTATCATAAGGGAAGGTGAACCACTCACCCTATGGTCGCTCATAGCTCCAATAAGTACCCCAAGCCCCCAGGAGCTCCCAAAGCTCAATGTCCAACTCAAGCGAGAACCTCATGGGAGGATCTTTCCATGACTCCAAGTCTCTCTCGAAAGGCTAACAATTTGACCTTCCCTAAGGGCTTCGTGAGGATGTCTACGACCTGTTCATCAGTCCTGATGTGTTGGAGCCTTATTTCTCCCCATTGTACCATATCCCGGATAAAGTGGTACCTAATATCAATGTGCTTGGAGCGATCATGGAATACGGGGTTCTCTGAGAGGTGAATCCCACTCTGGTTGTCACAGAAGATCACAGTGGTATCCAACACATGCTCAAATAGCTCACTAAAGAGATTCCTCAACGAAAGAGCTTCACAACAGGCCATACTAGCAGCAATGTATTCGGCCTCGACAATGCTTATAGCAACTGATTTTTGCTTCCTGCTTGACGTCGACCCTAATGAGAAGCAACATCCAAACGTGCTCTTACGATCCACCACACTGCCAACCCAGTCAACATTAGTATATCCATGTAGCCTCAAATTCCCGACAATGTATCTCAGTCCATAGTTGATTGTGCCACAAAGATATCTCAAGAGATTCTTAGCAGCAATCCAATGTATGTGATGAGGCTCGACCATAAACTGACTCAATGTATTCACAACGAAGCATATATCCAGTCGAGAGCTTACCAAGAACATCAGAGCCCCCACAAGTTCTCGATACTCGGAAGGATTTGTCAATTTGAGCCCAGGAACACTTCCACATAGTTTCTTGAAGTTGAGTTCCATCGGAGTAGACACAAACTTGCAATCCACCATGCCACATCTCTCGAGCAGCTTCACAATGTATTTTCCTTGAGAACGAAATATCTCACCTGGTTTTGCCAGACCTCCAGGCCTAGGAAGTAATGCATCAGACCTAGGTCCTTCATTTCGAATTCGAAAGCCAACTCCCTCTTGCATTGATAAATGAGTGGGTGTGCACTTGTTAGAAAAATATCATCTACATAAAGGACCAAAATGAAAGGCATGTCCTTTTCAACCTTAAAGTATAGGTTAGGATCAGCATCGCTCCTTGTAAATCCCAGCTTCATAAGATAGCTATCAATCCTCTCATACCAAACCCTGGGGGCTTGCTTCAACCCATAGAGGGTTTTCTTCAACCTGCATACGTGTGTCCTTCGATCTTGTACTTCAAACCCCTGAGGTTGTTCCAAGTAGACTTCTTACTTAAGCGAGCCATGAAAGAAAGCAGTCTTAATGTCCATTTGATGTAGGCTCCATCCTTGAGAGGTAGTGAGAGAAATAATCGATCGAATAGTGGTGTATCGGGCGACCAGTGCAAATATCTCGTCATAGTTCACTCCTTTTTGAGAGAAGCCTCGAGCAACGAACCTGGCCTTATATTTTTCAGCACTCCCATCAACTCCATGTTTAATTTTGTATAGCCATTTTGAGGTGACTACGAACTTGTCCTTGGGTCTAGGCACCACTTCCCAGACATCATTCTTCATGATAGATTCATATTCCTCATTCACTGCAGCCTCTTCCAAACTTGGTGCTTTATGGCTTCTTCGAATGTACATGGCTCAGTTTGAACAATAGCACTCATAGCAACTAAGTACCCTTGATACCCATTCGGCTTCTTACTTTCACGAAATGCCCCTCTTAGAGCAATATGTCTTTCGGCATCTTCGAGAGTATCTTTGAGCCACAAAGGTCTTTTCCTTAAGGTAGAGGGATCACCAGAAGGTCGATCAATGGGATCCACTGGGCCTTCAACATCAAGCATCATCTCATCTGTCAAAGGTTCATCCTGCTTTCCTACAACACCATCATTGTCTTTCCTTGGGATAGGGAGATCTTTGGCTTTCCTAAGGGCAGAATCTTCATCGAAAGTAACATCATGGTTTATTTCCATTTCTCTTTGGCCAGTGACATAGATTCTATATGCCTTTGAATTTTCACTGTAGCCCACAAATGTACCTTTCTTCCCAGATGCTTCCAACTTGTTTCTTTTCTCTTTAGGCACATGAAAATACATGGGACAACCAAATATTCTAAAATGAGAAACATTAGGTTTCTTACCAGTGAAAACTTCTTCGAGTGTCTTGAAATCCAATGCTTGATGTGGGATCATATTTTGAACATACACGGCAGTGTTGGCTGCTTCTCCCCTTAAGAAATCCAATAGACCTTGATCATCGAGCATGGCACGGGTGGCTTCCATGATTGTTCGATTCTTTCTTTGAACAACTCCATTTTGATCAGGAGTGTATCGAACAGTTGTCTCCCTCTTAATGCCAGCCTCTTTGCAAAATTCATTGAATTCATTTGATTCAGATTTGGTTCCATCATCAGTCCTCAATATTTTGATCTTCTTCCTTGTTTGATTTTCCACCAAGGCTTTGAAAGAACGAAACCATTTGAACACTTCATCCTTCTTCTTCAAGAAATATATCCATGTTTTGCGAGAAAAGTCATCCACAAAAATTGCATAGTATAAGTATCGTCCCATTGATGTTACGGGAAACATTCCAAATAGGTCAGAATGGACCAATCGAAGAATATCGGTAGTTTGGCTTTCACTAGAAGGGAACGGTCACCTTGTAAGTTTCCTAGATGCATAACCCTAACAAACTCCTTCATGATTCATGTTGAACTCAGGCATACCTGTGACCATCTTCCTTACCCGTAAGGCTTTGTAATGAAGGTGGGAAAATCTTCGGTGCCATAATTCAGATTGAAGAGAAGTATCACAAGGCAAGGTTCCCAAAGGATTTCCACCAACTTAATAAAGACCATCAACCCTAAATCTAAGTGTGAATACATCTTGAGGGTTTCTTTTCCAAATATGTACCTTTCCATCAATGAATGCTACCTTGAAGCCTTTATCTTCCATCGCAGAAATAGACACCAGGTTCTTCTTCAAATCATGTACATACAATACTTCTTGAAGATGAATGGTTTGACCTTGATTCAAGTGAAGAGTGATAGTACCTATCCCTTTCACAGGATAGGTGGCATTATCTCCAAGTATGATCTCCAAATTAGTCTTCTTTTCCACCAAATTTGAGAGGGCCTTCTTGTACCCAGTGAAGTGCCTTGAGGCTCCACTATCAATCAACCAATGATCCAAAGTGTCCAGAGGAGAGGCAATAGATAGAGCAGAAATAAAATAAAATTCATTTTGTTTCTCTACAACATTACTTTCCTTATACTTGGAATTTCTCGTCCTTTTGGGAGGTCAACCATTTCCATATCAAGCAGTGGGAACATTACTCTTTCCTTTATTGTTGAACCTATTGTTCCTTTGATTGCCATTGCCTTCGAATTGTTGTTGTTGTTGTTGTCGTCATCTCTTGGAGAATTCTTCTTGTGAGGGCATTCTCTAGCATAGTGACCGAACTTGTTGCAATTGTAGCACCTTCCTTTTCTTCCTTCTTTGAATCCCTGTGAACCCTTGACCCTATCTCCTTGGTCCAACATTATTCTTCCTCTTAGCATGAGCAGAGAATGCAGTAGGTTCATTTCCATTTGGGGGTTTGTTTCTCTCCATCGTAATCGTCTCCTGTTGAGTGCATCTAGCCAATAATTCATCGAAACTAGGAATCCTATCATCGTTGAGAATGGTGGTGTTAAATACATCCCATACTCTTGAAAGGCCTCCAAGTACAATGAGGTTGAGCTCCCTGTTAGCAACAACTTCTCCAATAGATAGAAGATCATCCTTGATTTGTGTGATCCTCATGAAGTAGGATTGGATAGACTCCCCTTTATCCATCTTGATGTCCTTCAACTGGTTTTTGAAAAAAGAGGATTTGATTTGCATTGTTCACTTTGACCATCCCAATCAACTTATCATACATCTCCTTAGATGTTCCCAAATCAGAAATATAGGCAAACAAATGTTTTTGAATGGAGTCTATGATAATAATTATAGCTTTGACCTCACCTTTCTTGTACTTTGTCTTTGCAGCAGCAGGTGCATTTGAAGGAGACTCTACCACTCTTCCCTACACATAGTCCATGGCATCATGCTCTTCTAAAGTCAAATCCAAAGTCATCTTCCATGCATGATAGTCAGATTTGTCCTTGAGCTTATCCTCAAATTTGAAGTAAGATGTAGTAGCCATTGAAGCTAGACCAATAATCTTGTCTAACAGCTCTCCCTTCATGATTTCTTTTCTCTTTCTTGCTTGGGCTTTGTCTTCACCTGAGCTCTGATACCATGTTAATTTTAGTTAACAATGGTATGTTCTATGCTTAGCACAATTACTTCAATGTTTGTTTAGCCCAATGACAATTTAGATTTCCAATAGCAATCACATTAACCATCAATCACATTGACAATAACTGTAGATAGTACATAAAATAAAATGCATAAAACAAACCAAGACAAAAGGACACCAGATTTGGCAGATGCCAGGGAAAAAATCCAATGTGGGGAAAACCCTTTGATCAAATCTTCTTATTATTATATCAAATGATCAACAAAGAGAGAGAGTACAAAAAATCAAAGTTGACTTGCTAAATCAAATTCAAAACAGCCCTATCAAATCTGTAGTCAACTACAGTAAAATTCAGCCCTAACCAAAAAGTCAAAGATGGTCAACGCAGTAGTGAATCTTCCTTTTTGGAGCTCAATCATACCAATTCAAACTCGGCCTCATAAGGTGGTCAAATTCAACCCAAAAAAGTCCTAAAAATTGCAGTCAAACTTGGTCAAGTCTGCGGTCAACCATGCAGTCAGCCCTGCGGTCAAGTCTGTGGTCAACCCTGCGATCAAAGTGCCCAAAAAATCTCGGTTCCTGTGCCAAACTGTACACCCTATCAAAAACAAATTTTTCCCACAAAAATCGCAATCAAAGGATGAGTCAAAGTGCTCAGTCAACGTTGGTCAAACTCTTGCAACAGTCCTGAAATTCAACCCTGCTATTTGCCCAGAAAATTCATCCTTCTGCCACACATGTGAGATAAGATAAGATAAGATAATTATATTTACGTCCAACTAATGACCACAAAGTAGGTCAAAGGGACTATTGGGTACAATGATGTCCATACAATGCGGGAGAACCAAATGGTCTCCTATAAAAACACAATGCATGAATATAAAAGGTACAATGCAGGAACATAAAAAATACAATGTATGGAATGCCTTGGCAGAGAAGATCTAGGAGCTAATGGGTCTGAGGATCAAACCCATCTCTCTTAACATCTGACGCTGAATGAACACTGAAGAAACTCCACAAAGTCTGTTGGCCCGATGAAAGGCCGATGGAAAGTGCGGACTGTCCTCTAGATCGTTGCCTGGGAGAGTTCGCGCACTGCTAAGGTCTGGAGGACCTAGTCTGTCTCCCAAGAACGGATCTGAGCCGGATTTGTTGCTGAAACCTCCTGTGGCAGGGTGAGGTTCCATGGATCCTCACTGATCTAGAGCATGGATATGACTTGGTATCAATTGGTCTCTTGGTGCCCCTGTTTGAAGGTAGTACCCTAAAAAATGTCGTGATTCTCTGTGTGGGGTCTGGTCTGATGGGAGGCTGAAGAATATGCGCTCGAAACCTGAGAGCCTCCTGCATATATAGGGCCAAACAACTATGATCGGGATACCTGAAAAAGTTGGCAAGGGTCTGAGAATTTCTGAACAACCAATGGAAGCTTCCTCTGATGTCGTAGTAGACATGGCATCCAAAAATGAAGTGCACCTCAGTCTCCACATCCTGTAAATGACATACCTGGCAGATTCTGTCTGGTCTATCAATCTGGTGGTCTGTCTCTAACCAAAGTCTATGAGAGACTACTCTGAACTGGCCTAGAGGAAATCTAAGAGCATGCATCCAATGGTGAAACGTGAGAGAGAGAAAATCTGTCCAATAGCTTTACAAACCAATGAGAGAAGGAGAGAGAAGAAATGTGTGTGATGATGACGCCAAATAAGGTGAGAGAGCACTTGTATTTATACAAGTCATTGAAGGTGAAGAGTCACATCCATTGGGCTTCATGAGCCTACATGATGATGTGGCTGACCTAAACAATTTGCACATGTTTGGGCATAAATTCAAAAACACACTTCTACTTGTCCAAATTGGATGATTATTATATAAATTTTGATCCTCTCAAAAAGAAGAATTTAATGCAATCATTATCTCCATCAAATGAGCTGTGCCAAGGTAGAATTTGGCCCTAGTTGCCAATTTTAACATTACTCCACATGACCCTAGTGTCATATTTCCTTTTGTGCCTTGGATCTTGTTAATCTATCGTGCATTGTGCATTTGTCGAGTAAGGCTATTGTTGGCACATGTTTTTGCAAGTTGCTGTATCGCTGTTTATGTTCCTACATATGCAATACAGCTATTTTGGATTTGGTACAAAAATGGTGTTTTTTTTCCTCTGTTGTTCATTCTACTCCACTTCTTATCCTAAGTTATCAATTTAAGTAAATGCCACAACTTTCTAACATTTTGAAAATTTGAGTTTTCGATTGTTTTGCAATAAGATTTACCTGTCACGTTCACTTGGACAGCGCTGCAAGTCTGCATTGAACTTCCGTTTATATTCCTCCTTGTCAAAGATCACATTATAAATTACTTCTCCATTCCTTGCCCAAAAATAATAAAAGACAACGGAAGAAACTGAGAGAGACAGAAAGCTCCGCCCAACGACCTGGTCGTATGCCCGAGTTTGCATTGTAACAAGAAATAAAAGAAATTCGAACGCAGACATAACACCGCCATTTCGGATTATCCTGTGTCAAAGACATGCTTAACGTTCACTAACAAAAAAATTCTGCTAAGGTTGTGGAAAATAAATTACAAAAATTTCAAAAACCTAAATTCTTAAAACAGCTATTAAAAGATAAACGCATAAAGAAAGTACTCTGATAAGTTATGTTAAAGCAAAACTGGACAATAACAACCCACCTGAACTCATTGTACTGTACCATGGCTTTGCTGCGTAACTTGAAAGCGAGTCCAAGAAAGATCAGAAAATACAGAACTAGAAAGGACGTCAAGAATAATGCCCAGAATATATTCATTTTGCAATATCCTTCAGGTCCAGTTGGGGTTGCTGGGGTTTCATATAGTTTGAACCTGCAATAAACTGAACACTTTTAGAAATTTTCAACAGCAAATTAGATCCACCATGAAACTTCAGAGTGGAAAAGTAGAAATTTGGACAGTGAGAAGAACATTCTGAGCTCAAAGGAAACAATGAAGGCAGCTCCCGTATTCTTTTGTATGCATTTGTATGATGGAGTATGGGATGATAGCCCCTAGAACCAGATATTTTGAGGTGCTTCGACACCTCTTCATTTTTTATCTGCTTCATTAGGTCTTGAAGACAAAATATGTGTCAAGTTTCAACAGTGCAAGTAGTTCACATTATGTCCTAGTCTAACGCAAACAAAAATAAAATGTCTATAGAAAGAAAGATACGATAAAATGTGGGACTGCTCGCCAGGACAAGTAGTGACAAACTGAAAATTAAGAAGGTGACCAACAAAGCAGGAGAGAGAGGGTAAATAAACGGGTCAAGCCTTTGGGAATTCTAGGGTTTCCTCGAAAATGAGGCTCGGCGCGGCTTCGTAAAATGGGATTACAGAAGGAAATTGCAGATATAATTGTGAGAAGCTGGAAGATGTTAAGTATCCTTGGCGCTGCTACAGATCTATCTAGAGTGTCTGGCAGCTAATCAAATTGTCACTCTCCACTTCCTGTAGCAAAAGAGACCTACCAGAATGTTTGAAGATTTGCCTAAAGACAGGGTAGCTAAAATTGATAATTTCTCCATTTTGGACTCAATATCTATTCAATGTTCAGCTCATTAGATTGCCTGAAGAAAAAATGTGAATAGCTAGATTTCATGCTCTTGCCCCACTTGTATAAGGTAGCATGAAGGCTATCTTGATGTAATGATGGCTTAGCATGTACAGTTCGAATAAATAACATTTGCATCCCTTTTAATAATATATTAGGTTTTCAGAAATAAAGAGGGGCTGCAGTTGTATTTCTTAATTAAGCTTCCATTGCTGTCCCGACTGTTTTGCGCTTAGAATTTCATGCATTTGTGATGGCCTATCATGCATAGGGGATACTAGAAGAAACATGTCATGGTTCCTATTATATTTACTTGGGACTCACTTGCTGGATTGGGTTGCCGATGCAGCTATGCAAAAGACGATTGTTGGCAAAAGCAGGCCTGCAAGTCTGGTCAAATTAAACTTCATGCCTCCTGCTGCCTTCTTCTTGATGAAAATATAGTACAACACAATGAGGTGCACGTTCATACAGTTCAGCCACAGACAGAATCCAAAGCACCCTTGAAGCCAGAAAGACCACAAAGGGCAAATTCCCCAAAAAGTGTTTTCGTCTCGCCTCACGTGACCATGCACAACAATTGTTGCTCCCAACCATATCAAACCCCCCACAGAACTCAGTACTGTTAAATTCACATTTTTTATCTTGATGGGTCTATATTTCCTGTTACAAAGCAAAACACCATTGCCTAAAATGAAGGGAATGCAAGCTAAGCCTATTATGCCTGTTACCAGGAAATCCCAGACTTGCCCAGGATGTTCAAACTTAGACTCCGGAGGTGCGATCGATCTTCCGTAGTCTCCCATATTTAAATAAAAACTAGAATTAACTTAGACCATGGCAGGGATCACGGTGGAGAAGTGGGTTCCTCTCAGAATTGAACTGTGAATAAGCTCTATCAGGTTTACCTTAACTGACTCAAAAAGGGTTGAGATTTAACTCTTAAGTCGGAACCAACCCAATAAGGCCTTTGGGACCAGTTCTGCAAAGGGTTGACCTCTCTTGCTCTGTATATAATGCCAATTGAATGCTTCCCAACTGGATTTTTTGTGACAATTTCTAACAAAAATCCAAATTTGTTATGCAAAGTGGCTCTCTGTTGTATATCTTTACTGGCCACTCTTCAAACAAATTGGCATTATTTCACTTCAGGACGTGGGGTTTCATCCTCTGCTTCCTCTTCAACAGTGCCCTCGAATTCCATCTATCAGAGCAGAAAGCCTTCGGTATGCTCCAAATTGTGGCCTTCGCAGGAGTTTCTAACTCTGTGGCGTTTGACTGGCGTAGTGCCATGACTACGATAAATTGTGCAAATGAATCTCTGGAAATATCGCAGTGATTACCAAGACCACTGTGGTTCTGCATAAGCCAAGTCAGTCGCCAAGCTGGCGAGTGATTGGCAGTGATAGATGCCGTGGAGGTATCGTCACACCCAGGAAAGGCTCTCTGCCGCCGAACAACCAGGCAGTGGCTATTCAGCAGTCCACAAAAGAGTCGTTCTTCTAGAATTCGATTGTGCTTGTGCGTCTCTAGTTCATGAAAGGAGTTGACATTTTAGTAAAACGCGGATACATTGAGTAATTTAAAATTTTTAACTTAATTTAATTTATATATATTATTGGCGAGAATCAAGGAAGAGTCAATATAATCAAAATAAAAATAATTGACAATCAAGGAAGAGTCAATATAATCAAAATAAAAATATTTATTATATTCATTACAGTATGTGACTTGAATTTGAGTTGGGAATTTGAGAAGGTTATTATTAAACCCTTTTTATTATTGGAACAAGTTAAGTATTTAAATTTAACCTTTCTATTTAATAATTATTTATTTGTTTTTATTTTATTTTCATAATATAAATTTTGTTAAATAAATAAAAAATTTAAAAAATCAAATTCATATTAATTTATTAAAATATAATTTCTAATTAAAAAATTTAATTTCAATTTTTTATTTTTTATTAAAAATAATTTCTAATTAAAAATTTTTATTTCAATTTTTATTTTTTATTAAAATATAATTTCTAATTAAAAAGTTTAATTTCAATTTTTTATTTTTTTATTTTTTAATATTAAATAGTATTTATTATTTCTTGAATAGGTATTATTTTTATTGTTTGAATTATCTATACCTTTTTAGTAAGGCTTTATTGTCATAAATGCATTACAATATTGGTAGAAACTAGTAATTGTCTCTAAAAGTGTAAAGATACAGCAAAGGAATAAAAGGGGTATGTAGATTTGCTCTAATATCATGTAGATATAGAAAAAGACACCCAAGAATTACATTGGGTAATCAACATTTCTACTAAGAGAGAAAATTGAAGAAATGAAAAAAAATTCCTAGTTGTTTGAAAATGGACTATACATCATTCTTATTTATAGTAGCAAAAGAAGTTTCTTATTTATATTAGCAATAGCGAGAAGAGAAACTTCACAATCTAGGAAATAAGATTTCTACATAAACTTACAAATTTCAATGTTATTTTATTAGAACTCAAACATCTTTCTTATCATTTCATGTGTTTTTTTAGAGGAAAAAAACAAAAGAAGTTTCTTATTTATATTAGCAATAGCCAGAAGAGAAACTTCACAATCTAGCAAATAAGATTTCTACGTAAACTTACAAGTTTCAATGTTATTTTATTAGAACTCTAACATCTTTCTCATCATTTCATGTGTTTTTTTTAGAGGAAAAAAACATTGGATTGGTATATTGATGGGAAAATTCCAATACATAATAACAGTGATAATAAACTCCCATATTTTGCTAGATGAAAGGCACCCATCTCTATGGTCGGGTAGACAATATAAACATCATGTCATGTCCACATCCTAAGCTGTTCTATGGTGATATCCTTATAGTTGCAAAATTTTTAGCACAGGAAAAATTGTAAATGAGCTTGTATAGCATCCTCCCATGTTCTCCATTGAGGCCTTTTTTGGATAGAGAGTCTACCACCCTATTGTGTTCACGATGTGCTGGAAAGTAATACCTAGGAGAGATACCATCATTTGTCTTATTCGTTCTATCCAACTAGACATGTGAAGGGGTTCAAAGGCAGTAAGACTCGTGCCTCCATCAATGATGGTTTTTGTGTCGCCATATATATGAAGATTCCCCACTTGTAGTTTATAAGAAAACCATAACCAGTCCTTCCCCTTTATTACACATGAAAGGAATTTTAAGGAAGGTACTCTAAGTTTTTGTCGTCGGTCCAGATCTTATAGGCAAATGACACGTGTTTTCTCAGGATTTGCGGCAGAAGTGCGAAGAGGGCGGCACTAGGCTAGGCTGAGTGGAGAGGAATCGGTACCATCAACGAGTCATCTGATATTATTCTCTTCCACGTTTTCATATCTAAGGCATTGCATCGACCTTTTGCGAAATTCTCACAACTGATTTGTAGAACAATTACGCTTTGATCCCTGGCCTCTTTGACGATGACTCCCAAAAATAAATTGAACAAAGAGCGGGACTTGAACACATAGTAGGAACCTTTCGTTGTAGCTTGCATGCGTCCCTACTGGAATTAAAGATCCCCTTCTACATTAGATTCTAGAGAATGAAGGTATGTGGAGGGTTGTCCCTTTGGGGTATTGAACTATGTCTTGAGGGCTCTCTTTCTCCCACATAGTATGGGATCGTATCTCTTAGTGTAGGGTTCACGAAAACATCCATGGGGTTACAACTCACCCTCTAGATCACTTCTTCCTCCACGTCTTTGATGGTTTGGACGATGGTGAGGATTTTGTCTACTCATGCACATTCAGTGGATACATGGGATGCAAGTGCAAACAAGGGATGTGGAGTGAGTGACATTGAATTTAATTTTTTTTTTTAAGGATTTGAGTGAAGGTTATAGTTTTTAATTTGTCCCTATGGAGTTTGTAATAATGAGATAGTTGATTAAAGATTATAAGTATTAAAGGATAAACCTTTCATGGTATTAATGGAAGGGTGTTTGTTATGACACACTTGTATGCACCATTATACATGTGTGGAAAGAGTTTGAATAGAGAGTTCAATATAAGTAAATTGTATAACTCATTTAAATTCACATCTTATTAACTTATTTAAAGAGTTATATTTTTTTTAAGAGTTTTAAAAGAAATGGAGGAAAAAAAAGAATAACATTGATCTTTTTTTTTTTTTGGTAAGTCAGAGGAATCGGCAACATCAAGCAGCTTTCACACGCGAGGCGCGGGGTCCAACCCCCCAGCTACCACTATAACCTCTCGGGGAACCGCCTAGCCTGCAAGAGCGGTACCCGGATAAGACGAGACTTGAACTCGTGACCTGCTTAACAGCATGAATGTCTTAACAGTGCGTCCGCTAGCCACTAGACCATGCCCCTGCGGGTGAATAACACTGATCTTTAATTAGTAATTGAAATTTTTATGGATGGATTTTGTTATTATAATTATTAATTAGTAATCCAAATTTTTATAGGTTTTACTTTTTCCAAATATATAATGATTTTCTTCACAAAATAACTTATTACGCCAAAGGCGTTCTTCTATGAGGTTTTACCTCACCACACTGTTCACAGATTCGTCGTCCGCTAGCTATGAAATTTATTATTTTAATAATATGTTTTTTGCATTGCCACTGACGAGCCATCATTGAGGCATATGGATTTGTGGACCCTGCTCCGTCCAATCATTTTTAAACACATCTGTGATCGGCGTGCCCTTTGCACCCACCGGTGCAAATGCTAATAATATATTATTATCATCTTAACTCAAACATATTTAATCATAAATTATTCATATTTTGAAAAATGTCCCAAAAATTTATAGTTTTTTATTTTTATTTTTATTTAAAATTATAAGTTTATATTCATCATTTCCTCTCATAACTTATATAACCCACACTCGTTATAGCCTTAACCATGCAGATTGAAAATGCTTGCCACTCACCCTTGTTAATTAACATCGAAAATAAATTTAACATAGGCTGATTGATAAGTAAATTTCTCAATAACATTTATTATTAAGAATTATAAAAATTATTAAAAATTTAATGTTTAAAGTTCATTTCATCATTTTTATAAATATATTAAATTATTTTTTTGGTTTGGGAGCAAAATATAAAAACATTTTTTTTTTTAAAGAAATAAGATAAAGGCCCAAAACCTAGAGAAGGCCTAAAACTCTAGCTTTATAGGGAATAAAATATGGCGTAGGTTAGGATGGGATAGGTGACGATGCTTTATATGTTCACTACTTCAAGACCACATATATTATTTTTATAACAGAGGGTGATGATTTAATTATCCTTTTTGGTTGGATATTGTCAAATTTTCCTAAGCCATTCAAGCGAGGCAGTGAATCATTTCATTTATCTCAACAATCTCTTTATAATGTATTGCCCTGGGGAAGCAAACGACATAATTTTGTTTGGATTTTCATAGATATCAGTTGGTAGTTGATTCAAACTATGGTGTGTTAGGACAAATCAATGGCAAAATCAACCTCTCACTCGAGAAATTCGAGTTTCTATGGAAGTTCCAGTTCTATCAATTTGAAGGATCTGGGTTTCACGCAGAAGAATATAAATGGAACCTTTAGCAAAAGCGACAACAACATAAGTGTATCAGAGGTGGTTTTGGATACTAAGGCTGGAAAGCTTGACCTGTCGTATTCGGGTCTGCTTCAAGCGCACTTTAATATCCCTTTTGGGATATTTTATAAATTTTGCTGGAAAATTAACTCAACCAAAATTTCTCCATTAAATTATCATGCATTTAACAGAAGATTGCCATGTAAAATAAAACATACAAGTACATGCAAATCCATAACACCATAATGCAGGAAATAACTCAACTTTATTATAATATAACTGGGGTTACATGCTGAAATGAGAAATAGTTGAGATAACTGAAATAGAATTGGCCTCGAGGATCTGCTACAATACTGCGTTAACCTCCCAAAACTGCACTGTTGCACTCTCCCTCCGGCAACAACTGTCACTGAATCAACTGGAAATCAATGAAGCACCAATTGAGGCTCTGAATGATCCTCACTTCAATATCCCTGAAGCTCCATGAAACTCATGAATGAACTCTCCTCAAGAGAGTTGGGTTTCCATCCAACACTTGTCAACACACCCGAAGGTTTCCGTCCTGGGGCTACCGATGGAGAAGAGAATCGGGTTCTCAACCTCAGATACAAGAAAATATATCAAATCCAAGCTATCCCTCAATGGCCTCCTCCTGTTCTTTTATAGATCTCATGGATCCTTCTAGAGCATTATTTTATTATTATTTTAATCATGAAGCATTCTTCTCTCTTATTTTCCAATTAAAATATTCCTCTTTAATGCCGGAAAGAGTAAATCAGCTACCATGTCTCCTAGGGTCACTGAAACTCATGTACAACCACCCCATCATGTATGGATTCTCGTCTTGGTTCCAACAAGCTATTACACTAAGGTGTTCTATCACATATTCCTCCTGGAATGCCACCTTAAGCGTAATTAATTGAGTTAAGCCAAAAAATAACTCAGTTTTCCAAAAGTTGTTGGAATGCACCAAAACGAAAGGCAAATGGTGTGGATGATGGAATATATCAAGTGAATGCCACCAGTCCTCATAGAAACTCCTCATAACTCCTCCAAAAATCCCCTGGGCCCGCTGATGACACCAACTTGTATCTGTGACCTATCTGCTCCTAACTCTGGAAGTCCATCCTAACCCTGTCATAGGTGATACCAAAAAAAGGAATATTACAAACCTCCCACCCCAAGATGGTTTGCTCTCAAGAAATCCAAATATGTGAGCCACCATTTTGGCCCGATGCCATTAAGACCCAATGCCTGAATCCCATACAAACCCCTGGGTGTTGCTATGCTCCTATGTCGAGTCACCCAAAACAGACCCCTCAATGATGGGATCCCAAACTATTCTCTCACTGCACCTATCATCAATTAATCCTCTCGAATCCCAATGCCACCATGGCCAATCATCGCCCAAGTCCTCTGGCTCTTACTGCACGTTGCCTCTAGCTATAGATGTTTCCCTGTGAAGCAAAGATCGCCAACATGCATCAATGCTCCATGGCTCCTGTTGTGTGTAGCTCTGACTGTACAAGATGCCCCACCAACTATGTACTGACTCATCACCTCTCTCCAATCCAACCCCTGACTCAATCCAATGCTAACCCTGATTTCCTGAAGTCGGGATGGAATAATTAAGAATTGTCGACATGTGTCCCACTGCCAACTGGAAATTGTAGTATTTGTCATGTCTATGGGTCCCTTCTCCGATATGTTCTTGACTAACAAGACCGTACCATCAATAGGATACCAACTCATGATATCCCACCAATCTATCACGGAAGAAGAATCAAATGCAGTGACACCGGTATGCAGAACAAGTCTAGTGTGAGGTCGCCAGTCCATACTCAACTCGTGTTGCCTCGTCCCATTTGGCGACGAGATCTGCCTCCAGAAGAAAGCCCCTCTCTCTATAATTATCCAATGTGGGCAAGATATGCTCCAAGTCCCATCAATTTACTCTTGGAGAGTGTTGCTCCCTGAAAGTACTGTAGCTCTGCTGACTGCATGTACATATATCTGTACCTCATCAGTGGGTCAACCCAAAGATGGATGTTCCACCGTCTCTAAGAGCTCCTCCCTCTCCTGATCAGAAATGTCATATTCCTGTTGTCTACTAGCCTCTTGCAGAACTATCCCATCAACCTCCAACATCTCTTGAGGATAAATATCTGCAACTCCTGTCACCGTAGTAGATGTCCATGTAGTTGTCTGCTCCTCCTCAATTGATGACCCCAAGGTTAGCCGCATATCCACCACCGACTCAATGTGAGCCTCCATCTGGCTCTCCCCCAAAGGACTATCATGCATGATATGCATAGCCTCCTCCTCAGCTGACTCATGCTCCACCATATGCTGCTCTAGCTGAATCATCACAAGTGACTCATCATCCTGAATATCTCCCATCAAGTCCCTTGACTGCTCACCCTGCACGCTGGAAGACAAATCTGGTCTACTGTCATCAACTCCACATGACTACTCTTGCTCCCAAGAAGCATCCTGATATGACCACATGGACTCATTTGAAGAATAGTCCTCGTCCTATCATACATAAGGAATGTCCTCCTGCTCTACCTCTGCCACATCATTTGCATCACTCAAGCATGAGCGATCAGGCCTCCAAGGTTCTTTGCAAATGAAGCAAAGTACCTTCCTCCTCAACTTGTTCTTGCTGCCTGATCCACCAAATTGGAGTAGCTCCTCCCTGGTCAATTGTCTCCTGAATACCCAATTTTTTGCTCAACCAACCTCTCAGCTAGTTTATAAGCAATAGGTGAAACCAACTATTCTCTTCTCCAAATGGTCAACAACCTAATCTGCAGCATCCTGCAAATGTCATCATTGTTACCCATGACTCCAGCCATGATTTCTAAGATCTTGATCCTCTTCTCAATGGCAAGACCCCAGATGTTATGTAGATCCTAAATATTCTCTTCTATTAGTTGGAAAAATTTTCGCATAATGTCATCATTATAAGGAAGCATAGGTGAAGCTATTCTGATAATCTCACCGAGACAAGAAGCTACTATAAGACTGACCCCTTCATAAGGATGCTCCAAGAATCTTGGATGAATGAAAGAAAGCATTATTGGTTTGAGTGCCCAATTTAGGACCCTCAAATCTGATTAGCTCACTTTAGAAAGATGTGATTCTAGTTTCTCCAAATTAATGAAATTTTTTGCAGTCATCTTTAGGTTCTTCAAACCAGATCCAAGTGTAAAGAGCCAATACCCTACCTCCCATTCTTTTTGCAAATCCCTTATCTGCTCTAGCTGTAGGATGGCATGTACCCCCTTTGAAAAGGGTTTGTTGTTCGGTTTTTCTCTTTGATCCAAAGAAGCATTGCTGCTCCAAGCACCTTGTGCAAGTGCTTTTTCAAACTGTAGTTGGTACTGAATTCTTTCTAGTTCATTAAATTTTTTTTAAGATTTTCAAAAGTCTCCTCAAATCCCATGATTTGACAGCAAGGGTGTCAATGTTGCAGAGAATTCGACTCAACCTCTACTCACATAACATACTCAGACTATGACTATACAACACACATAGCAATACAAGGCCACTATAACACATGACTATAGTTATTCAACCAACTCATAGAACCTCACATTGCTCGCAACAATACCCTGCCCCAACAGAGAAATCTAGCTCTGACAATTAATTTAGGCTCTGGAAAATAAATTGGGCTTTAGCAAAATCATTTTTGCACAACAAGATGAATTCATCCTAGCAAAGCAATCTAAACAATCTCAGGTGAGAAAAATGTTACCCCAGATGCAATGAAATGATCTCTCCTCAAGCTCTGTGTTGACTCTGGAAATTCTGCAACTGCTGGCTGGAAGGAACCCTTATTTGAGCTTCCAAAAGTGCTCAAAAAATTCTGCCAAATTAATCTTGGACTCTCCACCACAAACCCAGAAAAAACCCAGAAATTATTTTAGCAAATTCTACCGATCACCCCGGACCCAAAATTTAAGCTTACTCCTTCCCCACTAGCTGCCAAATAATTCAGTATGTTTGGGGCACCCAAACTCCCCCAAAAATTCTGCAAAATTAGGAGTCAACTCTTTGACCCATGGCCGACAAAACCCATAAATGTTTTGGGCTAATTCCGACTGACCCAAAATGCTCAAATAATGTGAAGATCTGTTAAACCAGTTATTTTCCTTGCTATAAGAATGACGATTTGATACCTAAATATCGCTCAGAAAATTCTAAAATTTTAACCACAGTCTCCTTTCACAAAACCCAGAAAAATCTTGGGTAGATTCTAGAAGATACAAAAAGCCCCAATTTAGTGCAAGTTTCCTACTCTGCCATACTATGCACGCTGCTCCAAATAAGATAAATTTGTACCACAATGCTCCTACACTTCAGTTCAACAAATTCACTACAAAATTATCGACTCAAATGAGATAAATCTCTTGCAAAACCTTCGAAAAATAAACTGAGTTATGACAGATAAACTTGGCCCCACAAATAAACTCAACTCCAATAGATAAATCTGGCTCTGGAAAATGAACTAGGCTCACGTAAATAAATTAGGCTCCAACAAATAAACTTGCCCAACAATTGATTTCGGCCCATCAAGATAAATTCCCCATAGAAGAATAATTTTGGCCTTGCAATATAAATTTTGCCCAACAATATAAATTTGGCCCAGGAAAATGCTCTCTAGCAGCAATTCTGCACTAGTTGATGCAATGGATTGGCCAAAACGCCCACATCTGGTGCTCAGAAAATTCTCAAAAATTACTCCAGGACTCCTCAGGCCAATCTGAACAAAACCCAGAAATGGTTTGGCCAAATCACGATCCTCCAAAATTGATGTCAATAAGCCCTACGCTTTCCCAGTAGCTGCTGAATACGTTGTTTACAAGATGATCAACAAAATACTCAACAACCCTCCAAATGTGCAACAAATAATCTCTCTTCCACTTCCTCTATCTCCCTCAACAAACAAGGTCAAATGGTTGAGACCTTCCTCCACAACTATGCTCAACTCTCCTCCTCTGCGCTAGCCCAAAGACTGCCACGCTGCTCAAGAAATAAAATGTCAATATCAGCGCTAGAGGTTCACCTATAGCTGAAAAGATAATGAACCTAGGTTCGCCTATAGCTCTCGTAAGCCAATGAACCCTTCAAGCAACAACAAACACAAGAACCCAAATGCGTCCTCCAATAATGCTTCAAAATAATAAACCATTGATCTTCCTCTGAAATTGAGCTGCAGTAAAACCCTTAAATTTGTTTTTTCGGTAATTTGCAAAGTAAACCCTCAAGGTGGCAAGATCACCAACTTTGATACCACTATAATATCCCTTTTGGGATATTTTATAAATTTTGTCGGAAAATTAACTCAACCAAAATTTATCCATTAAATTATCATGCATTTGATAGAAGATTGTCATGTAAAATAAAACATACAAGTACATGCAAATCCATAGCACCATAATGCAGGAAATAACCCAACTTTATTATAATATAACTAGGGTTACATGCTAAAATGAGAAATAGCTGAGATAACTGAAATAGAACTGGCCTTAAGGATCTGCTACAATACTGCGTTGGCCTCCCAAAACTGAACTGCTGCACTCTCCCTCCGGCAACAGCTGCCACTGAATCAACTGGAAACCATTGAAGCACCAATTGAGGATCTGAATTATCCTCACTCCAATATCCCTGAAGCTCCATGAAACACCTGAATGAAGTCTCCTCAAGAGAGTTGGGTTTCCATCCAACGCCCATCAACACACCTGAGGGTTTACGTCCTGAGGCTACCGATGGAGAAGAGAATTGGGTTCTCAACCTCACATACAAGAAAATATATCAAATCCAAGCTATCCCTCAGTGGCCTCCTCCTTTTCTTTTATAGATCTCATGGATCCTTCTAGAGCCTTATTTTATTATTATTATTATCATGGAGCACTTTTCCCTCTTATTTTCCAATTAAAATATTCCTTTTTAAGAGTAAATCGGCTACCATGTCTCCTCAGGTCACTGAAACTCATGTCCAACCACCCCATCATGTAGGTATTCTCATCTCGTTTCCAACGAGCTATTACACTAAGGTGTTCTATCACATATTCCTCCCAGAATGTCACCTTGAGCATAATTAGTTGGGTTAAACCCAAAAATAACTGAGTTTTCCAAAAGTTGTCGGAATGCACTAAAACAAAAGGCAAACAGTGTGGATGATGGAATATATCAAGCGAATGCCACCAGTCCTCATAGAAACTCCTCATAACTCCTCCAAAAAGCCCCTGGGCCTGTTGATGACACCAACCTGTATCTGTGACCTGTCTGCTCCTAACTCTGGAAGTCCATCCTAACCTTGTCATGGGTGACACAAAAAAAAGGAATACTACATGAACAAAGGTCACGATGATGACATTTGGTGCGAGAACAATCAGAGTCTCTAGGCATTTTGATAGGTTGAGTTGTCGTCAGTTGAGGTGAAGTACAAGAACAATGATTTCGTCATCTATATGACAAAATGAATTGAAAGCCCAGGGACACAAATTATCTCCCAAAAATTGAGGCTCCGGTGACTTAGGGCATATGTTTGAATGATTTATCTTACTATTGTTAGTAGTTGTAAATTGATGTCCAAGAAACTTAAAAGTTTTGGAAGTGTGTTTTTTACATTGTTTTGTGCAACTTGTCATGGGATAGGCTAGATGCATTGATGTTTTGGGGCTTAATATTTTGGGCTTTGTAAATTCTATAATAGAATACTCTTGTTACACTGAAGGTGTATTTTAATAGAGCCTATAGGCATATTCCACTTGCTTGCACTTTATTGTCTGTGCATTGCTCGGGTTGATGTTTGGCGTAAGTAGGAAACAATGGGCCCCACAATCTGCCATTGACTCGACCCCCCAGTTTCCCAGCTGGTGTCGTATTCCTTTTTTATTTTCTATTGGTCAAACTGATTCCTCTACTCTAAAACCCAACACTCTTTGTTGTAAACACCCCTGTTTCAAATAGTTTCAATCAAGTTGTTGACTTGCCATTTTGAAGGTGATAAGAAAGTGAGAAAATTTTAAGGCTAACTCATCTTGTAGTAATAGTGTAATTTCGGCGATAATTATATATAAATGAGTGTTTTATATTGTTAAACATTTCGCCAATTCAATTTCAGCAGTCATTAATTTTAAAAATGTTATGCACGAACACAGGGGAATTTATGTTTTGAAGTAGGAAAATATACAACAATTCTTGATTTTAAAGATGTTATATACGAGGGCAAGAAATATTTTTAAGCGAGAATATATATATATATATATTAAAGGTGTGTTGTTGGACATTTTGGCAATTCAATTATCACCAATACTTAATTTTAAAATTTTAAAGATGTCATGCATGAACCTAGGGGAATTTATATTTTGAAGCAAAAAATATACAACAACTCTTAATTTTAAAGATAGTATACACTAGGGCAAGAGAATATATATATAAGTGAAGATAGTATACACACACATTATACAGAAGTTTTTTTTGTTACAAATATTGTTTTTTAAGTTTTAAAAGTAAATATTAATTTTAATAGTAAATTAATTATTTCTATACATTAAAATTGAGCCTTCACATTTTGATCAACCTTATCATTCTTAAACAATGCAAAGAGGTTATCATTCTACTCCTATGTGTTAAATATCAGAATTCATAAATCTAATAAAAACTATGATGAGAGGACAATAACACACACTACAAAATTGCATCACTCACCATTGCAAAAAAGTAGCAACAACCAATATAGAAGATTATGTGTCATTTACATAACATCCACTTCCCAGGCTCCAAATAAATATTTTTGACCATCTAAAAATAAATACAAAAGAGGTAGCTTTCCTTAAATTTAAAAATGGGAAAGGGTCCAACGAGAGACTCGAGATCTCATAAAGGCATAAAACTATACAATGGAAATGAAACATGGCTCAAGGCTCAAGAGGAAACAATCAATTATTGTTGTAAACTCAGATGGTTAAGTCATGTCTAATCGGGAGACATTGACTATGTAAATAACCAATAAAAAAAAAAACAATGACATTAACCTTACTTGAGCTAAGAAAAAAGGAAGAAGGACATTGCATGACTCAATACAATTGGTTGGTGAAATGTTGATTAATACAGGAAATATAATATTGTTAACAACATTATTCCAATAAATACCTAAAGTTAACCAGTGAAAATAATCTCCTTGAATATGAGAGGCCTTAATAGCAAAGGCAAACAACAATATCTGAAGGAAAGATTGAAAACAAAGAAACCACAAGTAATCCTGATCCAAGAAACTAAAGTTTCGAGCCAGAAACTTGAGAATATTCTTCACTCTATTAAACCCAATTTTGAGGCAATAGCTATTGATTCCAGAGGCATGGCAAGAGGTATAACAATTCTGTGGAACCCTGCTGAGATAACAGTGGACGGATGGATAGGCCTTCCTCGAATATTAACAGGTTGTTTCAGACAAGTAGGAACAAAGGAAAAGTTACTCATATCAGTTGTTTACGGGCCTCCAATTCCAGGAGAAAGAGAGGCGTTTTTAGAAAGTATAAGGACCCTTAGTAACATGCACCATGAAAAATTTTGGTTACTAAGAGGGTATTTTAATATGTTATTAAACCTTACTGAAAAAAAGGGGGGAATAAGGAGAGAAGACCCTGAGATGGAACTATTTTGGGACTTACTCACAGACCTTAAATTGGTAGACATACCTGTAGTGAATGGAAAGTTCACTTGGAACAATAGACATGGTGAAAGGCATCAAATAACATCAAGGTTGGATAGATTTCTAGCCTCAAAATCTCTAGTAAGTCTAGATGTTTACTATGAAGCAGCAATCTTACCAACGTTAGGATAAGACCACTAGCCGATAAGTATAGAAATATATATTAAAGAAGGTGCGAAGAACATACCATTCAGATTCGAACTATTCTGATTAAGACATCCTACGTTCTTGGACAAAGCAAAACAATGGTGGGAAACTAACCAGATTGCAGGAAGAAATAGAATGCACTCATTCCAACTTAGGTTGAAAAAACTCAAGTTAGAAATAAAAAGATGGAACAGAACAGAGTTTGTAAATATCCATCAGGATCAAGAAAGACTGAGCGCAAAAATGAAAGATATCCAACAGAATATGATCTTAAATGGAAGAACAGAGGCTTTTGCTTTAGAAGAAGGAAATACTCTTAGTCAACTAGAAGAACGCAGGAAACAAGAATAGATGTTATGGAAGCAAAAATCGCGGGTACAATGGCTAAAGGAAGGGGAAAGGAACATAATTTTTTTTCATAAAACATTGATTCAACGGAGACAGCATAATCGAATCTTCTCATTGAAAGACCAAAATGTTAACCGAATGCTTCAACATGAAGATATGGAAAAATTACTAGTTGACCATTTTAAGGATATTCTCACAAAACCTGATCAGAATAGACAGGCAGCAATTGATAGAATAACTAGAAACATTTCTTCTATTGTAAGTAGAGATCAGAACCTAGCCCTAATGCGAGCAATTACCATGGAAGAGGTGGAAGAGGTGGTTAAGAACATGCCTAAAAATAAGGCTCCTTGACCGGGCAGATTCACCGCATAATTCTTTAAAGCGACCTGGAACTTCATGGGTCATGACATTTGGGAATTGGTAGAGGAATAAAGAAGAGTTCGAAATGTATATCCAGCTCTTAAAGCAACTTTCATAACCCTTATCCCAAAACAGGACAATTCAGATACTCCTGTAGGCTTCCGACCAATAGCCTTGTGCAATGTTATTTATAAGATATTGTCTATGATTATGGTTAATAGACTAAAACCTCTCCTCCCGAGCCTGATATCTCCGAAAAAAATAGGGTTCGTGAAGGGCAGACAAATTTTGGATGGCATTTTCACTGCTCAAGAAGCAATTCACTCTTTAAGGACGCTCAAAGTGAAAGGTATGTTAATAAAATTAGACCTCTCGAAAGCATATGATCGTATAAGCTAGCCTTACATGTTAGCAGTTCTCAAAGCTTTTGGTTTTGATCATAGATGGATGCAATGGTTGTGTTCATTCATTTCATCCCCTAATTTCTCGATCCTATTGAATGGAATCCCATCTCAGCCATTTAACATATCCAGAGGCCTCTTTCAAGGGGACCCCCTTTCGCCTTTCTTGTTTATTTTAGCTGCTGAAGGATTGGGAAGATTAATTAAAGCTCAATTATTTGGAGGGAAATTAAAAGGAATGAACCTATGGGGACCTGATCTAATTCTAATGCATCAACAGTTTGTTGATGACATCCTTCTATTTTGTCAGGCATCAGTGCGGGAGGTAAAATCAATTTTAAACATCCTGAAAATTTTCATGGACGCTTCAAGTACTTTGGTTAATACTGATAAATCAAATGTTTATTTTTTTAATATTAATGATGCTACACAGAGATTCCTATCCAGAACGCTAGGCTACAGAATTGGAACCTTCCCCGTGAAATACTTGGGCTTTCCATTAAATACATCTTCTTTAAGGGTCGCAGATTGGAAGGACCTCCTATATCACCTACAAAAAAGATTACAAAACTAGGCATTCCGAGCCTTGAATGCCCCAAGCAGAGTAATATTGCTAAAATCTGTTCTTCAATCATTACCTGTTTATCAGTTATCTGGGAGGGCAGCTCCAAAAACTATTTGTAATAAAATGGTGAACATTTTCAAGAAAATTCTTTGGCAAGGAGCACAAGATGCTCGGAAATGGGTGCTCCTGTCATGGGATAAGCTTACAAAGTTAAAAGAAGGAGGAGGATTGGGCCTTCGTGATACCTATGTCTTAAATCAAGTTATGGGAACAAAATTATGGTGGAGATGGCTACAAGGAGGACAAGGTCTTTGGAAATTTATTTGGGAGAGAAAATATGATATGCCAAGGACAGTAACAGGAAAATTAAAAGTAGATAATACCCCCAAATGGTCTAACATCTGGAATCTAGCAGCTATCAATAGAGATTTAATACGGCAACACAGTTTCTAGGAAGTACGGCTCTGTTTTGGGAGGATTCGTGGCAACAGAGAGAAAAACTCTTCAGCTGTCTAGATTTAGCGGAAATCTTCCTATTCACAAATATTCCTAATAGGAGAACAATAAATAACTATTGGTGCCAGCAAGAGAACAATCAATGGAGAAAATGAAAAGATAAAATACATTGGCCAGAAGTCCCAGATACACTACAATGGAACAATCTGGAAAAATAGTTGAAAAGAAGAAAAGTAGTTGCAGCAACAGGAAGAGATATTCTCAGATGGGGCTATCAAAGCAAAGGTATGTTTACTATACAGGAGGGATACTATGTTAAAGCACATAATCTTGACAATATAGCAATACCCATATGGAGAAAAATTTGGTCAATCAATCATTGGCCAAAAGTGGAACATTTCCTCTAGCTCCTAAGTCACAGAAAGATACTGACCTAGGATCAGTTACAACGGAGAGGAATGTATGGTCCTTCAATTTTTCATATGTGTAATAGACAATTAGAATCAATAGAACATCTTCTAAAAACCTGTGAAATAGCAGAGACTGTATGGCATAATAATGAAATGCTCTTTTTTCAAACTGATAGAGATAATATAAACATAAATGAGACGATCATTAAATGGAGAAAAGGGGGTTTTAAATGTGAAGTCCTGAATAGAGCATGGAGACTGTCACTGGGATTTATATTATGGGGTATTTGGAAAGAAAGAAATCATCGCATCTTCTGGGGAGAAGCTCGTGAAGACAATCAAATATGGTAGGGGATCATTGAAAATATCCGGAAAACCATATTGGTAGAGAAATGGACAGATGATGAGTGGAAAAATGAAGGTATAGAATGCAATATTCTTTCCAAATTGAATTTAAAACCTCAAATTCTGGCAAATACTCTTTAGAAATTTAAACCCCCTCGGTTCAATCCAGAATATAAGTGGATAAAACCTCAGAATGGATTCATTAAAATCAATTATGATGGGGTGTCAAAAGGCAACCCAGGACAGGTAGGAGCAAGAGGGATTTTCATAAACTCTCAAGGCAGAGCTTGCAGGGTATATGTAATGGACATCGGGTATGCAACGAATAACAAAGCTGAGCTAACAACAGTGAAACAAGGGCTAATAATAGCAAAATGAGAAAATTACCGTCAAATCATTGTAGAAGGGTACTTTGCAATGGTCACAGGGGTGATAAGAAAATTGCAGCAAGGGATGCCATGGGAGAAGATAAGCAAAAGTTGGAGGACAACACATCTTATTCAGGAGATAGGATCACTTATTCAGGAAATTCAGTATCTCATCCCCTCGCATGTTCGTAGATCAGGCAATGAGGTTGCAGACTATTTAGCAAACTGGGGATGTCGTAATGAGGGACGACAGTTGGAAGTGAATCAAAGAGACAGAATATGGGATATAGAATTACACCCTCTCCAGATCATTATTGAGTGAGACATAGCTGGAAGCCAAGACCCCCGATCGGGGTGCCCAGTGTCAACTGCTACAAGGAAAGTGGAGGGAGGCGGACATGCGAGGGCATGTGTTACCGACATGCGAATTCTTGGCATCATTAATTCGCCAGCATGAAAGAAGGTACACAACATTTAGTTTCATTATGATAGGAATGGAATGCCAACTCGCAGTGTCAGGATGGCATTGGAAAAAGCAGAGGAGGGAGAGTTTAAAGAAGGATACTCCGAAACAGAAGCAATCTGATTGTTCTGGCAGGTGCTGTAACGGAGGATTGGGACAAGCTGTTGCAGAACATGCCTTACCTAGAAACAATGAAGGCATCGTGGAGAGGCTTCGAGCTTGGGCACATTGGCTCTTAGATAATTTATATAGGTTTAGTGAAGCAAAAGGTTCATCTCATAGCAATGGTTAAAAGACAATCTAGGAAGCAACTGACCAAGTCCAGAGATAAAGGGAAGCAACAGCTTTCAAAAAATATAGCTGAGCTAAGCAAGAGAGGTAGGAAGACAAAGAAAGAGATAATGGAGAATATCTCAGAAGTTTACTCTATTGGTAATCCTCCACAAATCAGAAATGTAATCCAAGGTTGGGAGAGAGAAAGCCACAGTAATGAGGAAGATATTGAGGAACAGGAGGAAACTATGGATTTTGTCAATGATCTTGCGAATACAAGAGGTCAACTCTCATTATTTCACCAAAATGTTCACACATACTGGATAATGAAATGTGTCATGGCCAAAGCACTGCAAAGTCTACAGCCGATAGAAGGCAGTCCCGTAGTACTTTCACTACTTCAAGATATCAAGGTGTCACAGTACCATACGACAACCAGAATTGGCAAAATTGAAAGGCAAATTCAACAGATGCAGCAAGTGGACATGCCTGGTTCCGCAGCAAGGGATCCAGCACCGATCAACTCTTCTGATGGCTAGTACACCAAGTTTAAGTTTTTATGCTTTTTGCGGATAGAGTTTATGTTCTTTGTTGTAAATTTAACTTTGTCTTAAATAGTAAAATGGCCATAACGGTTAGTAGAAGGAAGAAACAATATCAATTTTGGTTGGCTTTTAATGCTTTAAGGTAGCCAACAAATCTGGTTTCCTTTGGGCAGGTTGAGGTCACTGACTTTATATATGTTGCAACCTACCTTTTTATGATAAATAGAAAATAGCAAGGACCTACCAAATTTACAAAAAAAAAACAAAACAAAAAACAAAAAACAAAAAAAACAAACAAAAAAAACAAACAAACAAACAAACAACAACAACATTAACCTTACTTGAGATATTGATTTTAATGGTTAAAGTGGAAACATCCTTCCTAAATTTAGATTTTTAAAATTTCTCTCTTTCACATATTTTTTGAGCTTAGATTTAATTCCTTAGGAAGCCACAATCTAATAATTACTTGAGAAATATTTTATTTATATAATTAGATTAAAATTTGTAATTTATTTTTTAAATATTATGAATTTTAATAATCCATATAAATTTATTATTATTATTATTATTATTATTAAATACTTGTTTAACTAAAAATCATATAAAATTGTATAAATAAAAATTACAGTAATAAAAACTATATATATAACAAATATTTTTGTATACATTTTTATTCTTTTTTTTTTTCATTTATTTTATTTATAATTTAACCTTTCACTTATCAAAAAAGAGTAAATGATAAATTTATTATAATACATCTTCAAATTTATCTAAATGGTCGGTAAGCATTGATAGGCATCAAAACATTTACCTTATAATCCATCTCACATTGCCAAAATTAAAAAAAATAATCATAAAAATTAACTAAATTATAAATTTATTATAAATTACTATTATTATTATTAAAATAATTAATATATAAATTAATATGTTAAAATAAAACATATATGCAACAAGATTTTTTACAATGGAAATTCGCCCTCATTTTTACCATGGGGATTCTTAACCTATAAATAGGCTTTGTTATAATACTAAGGGTCAATACCACAACTTATCAATACAACATATGATATAACTATTTTTGAAAGAAATTTCAACCCTCTATCTCAACTATTATTAAAACTAGCGCAACTAGATAGGCATCAATATATAATAAGCATCAAAAGACTTCATCATACTTCCAGTACCTCAAAGGGCATCAAAGAGAATTAACCCCTTAACCTCCAAAAGACAAGGTGCTTTAGCAACAAAATCTTGACCAATTGAGCTAACCCTAATTATTATTATTATTAAAAAGAATTAATATATAAGTTAAACACATATATACATTTTTAAAAATCATGTAACAAAATTCTTAAGGAGGTAGATTTACCCCCAATTTATCACAGAGATTCTTAATTTGTAAATAGGCTTTGTTATAATACCATGGTCCAACATCATGACTTATCAATATGATATGCCCAAAAAACCATAACTCATTTCATAGGGACTCGTTTATAAGACAATTTTTTTAATTAATGCATTTGATTAAAAGAGCTAAAAATTGCATAACTACTTTGCAAATAAATCTCAACCTTTGATTTGTGTATACTATTAAAGATATTATAGGTCAAATCCCTACCATCCAAATAATAATGATTGATAATTAAATTAAAATTTTGGAAACCTTAATTCAAAATAAACATGTCTATTGACATAAATATTATGTTGATATTCTACAAATGTTAAATAGCATTAAATACCTAAAATCCATCTATATTACTTATTGATAATTAAATTTAAATTCTAGAAAACCTATTCCAAAATATATACGGGTAATAATTGATTTAATTTTATAATATATGGAATGTGTATGTGTAATTTATTTGATTTTAATCATTTTTATTAAAAAAGTTAATATGTCATAGTTATGAATATTTTGTTGGTTAAATTCAAATGTAAATGAAACAAGAGGAAACAATTAGATTGCTATTGAATCTTATGAGTATCATAAAAGTGTAAAGTAGAACAAAAATGTAAAATACAAAATGAAAGAAATTCAAAGTTCAACATGGTAAACAAATTGCTTTGCACTACATTTGGTAAGTAAACAAGTTTGCAATATATTTCATATGTTATAAATATATTACGTAGTTGTGCACATAGTTTATTTTTCCAAACACATTGTTATTGGTTTACATAACTATTTAAACTATTTCTCAATGCTTTAAGAAAAAAATTTAAGTTTGATTTATAATTTACACAGTTGGTTTATATTTATAGTGGATATTTGCTCAAGTTCCAATTCCATATTTGACCACATGACTGAATTTTGTCACATCAGAAACATTGACCTTATTAGTCTCTGTCACCACAAGACTCTAGCAATGGATTTGTCCATTGACCACTATTGGTTTAACATTGAGAAATGCAATTTATAATGTTTAACTTTGAAAAATAAATAATTTTTCAATATTATTAAAAACTCTATTTTCAAAAATTTGATTGGCCCATAACTTGAGGGTCTTATTGCACCCTTTGCACAATACAATACCATGTGGATAATTGTCTCACATATTTTATTCCATAATTTATGGATATTGTTGGGATATTGATGCATGATTTCTAAATGTTTGTGTAGTGATTTTTTATTCTTAAGCGTTCCCATCCCAATTTATTAGTTCTTGCCAAAACAAGACTATTGGATTTGATTTTCCTATTAACCACTGTCAATTTAGCATTTACCAATGAAACTTATAATGTTTTATGCAATGTTTTTTCGAGCATAATTTCTAACTTGAGTGGTAGATATTAAGCTGCAATACTTGTTTTAAATGAATTGTTAATTTTGCATTCAATACATTTACATATCATAAAAAATGTAACTACAATTAAAATTTAACCTCTTCCTCTTCGGTGTTCCCTTCCCCTACTTCGGGGTATGCTAGTTATGGAAACAATCAGAGCGACTGGTTGCCCTATGATTTTTCACCATGGTCTCCAAATTAGTAGATAAAGATTGATTCTATTTATCAAATACTTTGATAAACCATTTATAGCCTTGATTGAATTTTGTTTAGTTCATTCACAGTTATCAATCTTCAATTTTATTTGGGATGAAAACTTACGCCATGTTGGTAGATGCAGTAATCATGTATCGAATTTCAATTCCGTATAAATTTCTATATTGAATAGGACCGCAAAACCATGTATGTACCGCTTTGGGTGGACATATATTTTTTGGAATGATGAGAGTCCTTACTAATCAAAACTGGATCATGGACCAGAATGATAGCTCAAAATTCAAAGTGATCGGAAGAGTTTCGAACCTGAACGACTGGAAAGGTCTCGTCGCTGCGATTATGGCACCGTGAACGCTTCTCAAAACCGAGGTCGTATGCAAAAGTTATTGAGGTTTGAAAACACCTAGTAAACTCCAAAAAAGGACTGTTTGACTTGGTTTGACTTTTGACATTTTAGCAAGAAATTATATGTTAAAAGTGATTTTTGTTAAAGGTTGGTGCAGGCCAATCATTGGTTGCCACATGGCCCCAAGCCTAATGGTTTAAAAAAAAAAGGGTCAAGGAAATTTTTTTGGTTATTGGAAGGTCGGGTCACTCTACACGCATTCGAGTCACTCTGCACGCATTCAGGTCACCCTGCCCACATTCGGGTCACCCTGCACGCATTTGGGTCACTCTGCATGCATTCAGGTCACCTTGCCTGCATTCGGGTCACCCTGCACACATTTGGGTCACAGTGCACGTGTTCGGGTCGGGCGCCTCTGTACGCGTTTGGGTCATAGCGCACGCGTTTGGGTCATAGTGCACGTGTTTGGGTCAGTGCACGTATCAGTCGGGTTGAAGCTTATCCGCCAGCAGTTAACAGTTAGAGACATTTCCGCATGTGAACACAACAGATAACCACCACATTAAATGTTACCGCTAATTTTGGGGCGGAGTCTGCCATTTCCGATGGGTTTGCCAACTTTGTCGACATTAACTGGAGTTCCTCTATTTTTGGAGGAGGTTTTTGAGGGATATTGGGAAAATTTAGTTTTGGCCATAACTCCCTCAATATTGAACCAAATTGTATGCAATTTTAGTCAATTTTGGGTCTCCTAGACCTTATGAATACTTTGGGACAGGTTTCAGATTGAATGGAGGTGATCTTTAGCAGCTTTTGCTTCAGGGAAGATGAAGGAGCCATCAGGGCCACCATGAGACAAATTCAATTTGAGGCCTAACCAGGGGGTTAGAGTCCTTTTCCAGAGTTCCAATCGTCTAAATTGGATAACTAAGATGTTTTAAATCTGATGAAATGGTTTTCCGAGCCTTTAGGGAACGTTTGAAGGCCGAAAAGATTCAGTAAAGTTCCAGGGGTCATTAGTGCCAGCTTTTGCCAGCAACAGTGCAGGGCTTAGAAAGAGTTGTTTGAGACCATTTGCAGTGAAAAATGGTCATTCTTGAATGAAAACATCATTATGAATCTATTTACAGAGGTTTCAGCAAGTGTTAAAGACTTTTAGAGGTCGAAAACTCAACAAAGAATTTTTCCTTGACCCTAGTGCTAGGGGGTGCTGATTGGAGATTGAGGCGAAACCGGAGCAGCTGGAGGCCGTTTTTGATGAACGAATAGTCTAAATTGGCTATTTCAGAAATTTTGGAACCAATGGAAGTGGTTTCAGAACATTTTGAGAACTTCTAGAGCTCGAAAAGCTAATGTGAAGTTCTGGGCAGCCCTGGGCAAACTGTGGAGGATGACCTATTTGGGGAATGCAGTGCTCAATTTGAGCAATTTATCAGTTGGTATTTAGTGTCTGATGTGTGGTCGACAGTCTCTAGTTAAAAACAAATACAACTCCTATCCTACAGTACCATAGTCATTAAACATTCATCGTTTTAATTTATTGGCAAAGTGTCTTCTTGTGGAAGAACTGGAACGAATTATGGCTACAGTAGCTAGTTAAAACAAATACAAATCTAACTGATATCCTACAATACCATAGTCATCAATCATTCATCATTTTGATCTGTTGGAAGAATGTCTTCTTATGGAAGAACTGGAACGAATACGACCACAGTATATAAAACACAACAACTACTAATTCAATATGCGAAACGTAAAGACAGCTAGGAAAAACTTATCTAGTTTACGCTAAGGAAATCCGTTCAAGGGGCAGGGGCCCTCTACCACTTGACGGCATTCGACTTCACAATTAAATCACGCCTTCAAGATAATTTTGTCTGCTCCATTAACGATGCAATAGTTTGAACATAATGCTCTGTGTCTTAAAAGACGTAACACAGAGTTTACACAAAATATAGCAGTAAATCTACACAAAATTTCTAACTAAGCTCTCGGCCTACTCAAGAGTTTATAAAGTAAATGCAAGTAACAATAATTACAATAATTTAGGAATGATGTCTTCCTAATCCAAATCATCTTAGGAGTCTTTGAGGTGGCTGCGTAAAAGAGAAAAGACACCTGGACTGTGACAGTCCTAGTAGGATTCTTCCTTCACAAATATGTTCACACGTGCATAACCGTACCCAGAATTCATTTCCTCTTCCATGACGAGCAACACACCATGTAGGCACGACGTGGATCATGCCCATATGCGTTTTTTTTCAAGAGGCCACCTGGAACATGCTCAAACATAAAGGTAGCTGCAGAATCGCCGGTTAGCTACAGAATGCCTGCATTCTGCAGCTAGTTCCGGTCAAAATGCTTAACAATGGCAACAATCACAAAATTCAACAAGTCAGTCATGTAAACCATTCTAGAAGTAATTTTAACTATTTTTTTTGATGAATTGGGTTTAAAATGGAAATGGACAAGGGAAAAAATGAGGTAAAATGAGGTGAAGGAAAGCACAAATTTGAGGCTCAACAACCATGTCGTGGGTACATGTGTTATTTGATGCCTAGTGTAGAGTTATGTGGTTAGCAATATTCATGCCAGATATGTCATATATTGTAATATGTTTGATTTTCCAGGTTTTTCGAAGGTGGTCTGAGCTCTTTGCCTTGGTTCATAAAGCATTTCAGCTATCACTCCCCATTCTTCCTTCATGCTTTAGTGGGTATCTGTTGCACAATAATTTTTCACCATGCTCATTTTCCCGTCCCTGATCCTGAAATGCCCCATGAAAGATCCTGTGCAATGTTTTCACCATGAAGAAATATGTTAAGACATCCCCTGAAGATTCAAATAAAACTGCCTTGGAATATTTCTGAAGAAACTTGGTCAAAATCCTTTCTGGTGGAAAGGGATCAACGCGTTTCCTGGTGTCATGCTCACGTTGATGTCATATTCACAGTTCTGGCTTAGCGCTGCCAGTGCCCTTATTTCTTGGAAAACCGCGCCGATCCTTTTATGGCAGTGTTTCCTCAAATGGAGGAGAATTTTCGACCTCTATAAGTTCCAGGGCGGCGTGTTGGTTGTTAAATGGTGGTGATAGAGCCAAGCTCTCTGATTTTAGAGCTTTGATCTCATCCATTGGGGGTTTATCCCTTAGAAATTGGGCCTTCCTCCTCCTTTCATAGGCTCCCAACCTCTTCTCCCTTCCTATAAATTCATACCCCTCATTCCAATAATGTTAGATTGGTTGGTCATTGTCGAGCTAGTATAAAATCTCATTCCCTTTGCATCCTCGCATTGTGAAAACACCTAAGTGTTCAGGAGAAGGAATGTTTTAGAGCTTCTGTGAATGATTCATATTTTCACCAAAGGAGGCCTCCAACATCAAGGCATGGGTTGTAAGATCTTCCTTTTATATTTATCAATAAAACATCTTATGTTTTCTTTCTATATTTGTATAATTGTTTATGCAAATATTTTCACACTCCTTGATCTTCTAGATAACTAATGTTTACGATTATTATGTATTGGATTACATTTGTTGTTGCCTATTGATCATCCGTAGGTATTTTTGTGCCATCAATAGCAGGGAGTAAGCTTAAAAGGATCGTGGATCATGGTCATCATCAACGGATTCAAACGTAGTATTGGGAAAAAGGTACTTCTACCCCTTTTCTTATTGCATTGTAAATGTTAGTTAAGAGAGCTTTGCATTAGAAAGTATCTCGTGTTGCTAGACCCACTCTAGTGCTAGAGATATCGCCTCTGTGTGTAGAGGGGATTTATCTTGACAAAAATTTTCCTAAAAAAAAATTCCAATTGGCCTCCAAAATGTTGGGGTTACCTTCCAACGGGTGATGTCTTATGATTTCCATAATATCAAGAATATTATCCAACCCTATCTTGATGATTTACTTGCGCACTCTACTAAGCGTGATGATCACTCGACTCATCTTTGGGCGATTTTTCAAGGATTCTGACACTTGACTTCCATGTTCCACCCGACCATAGACATGGTTGAGCCAAATCTCTCTTCATCTAGTCACCCCCATGCCATATTCCGAGCATAAATGTGGGATCTCATAAAACTCATCAATCAAACTCAAACCAGGGCTTCCAGAGGCCAAACCACCTCAACCCTCAACCAGTGATTCCACCTCACGGTCGAACATCCTAACCATCACCAGATAGGTCTCCACCCAAGTTTTCCAGGGCTCCAGAGCGCTTGTTCCAACTAAGGCTCCAAGACTAGTAACCCAACCCACAGCTACTGTCGGGCTCCAGAGTGTTTGTCCAACCAAGGCTCCAGGACTAGTAACTCGACCCATAGATGTTGTCAGGCTCCAGAGCGTTTGTCCAACCAAGGCTCTAGGACTAGTAACTAAACCCACCAAGGACTCTAGAGTGTTTTTCAAACCAAGGATCCAAGACTAGTAACTCAAACCAAGTTGTTACATGGCTCCAGAGAGTTTTTCCAACCAAGGCTCCAAGAACTAGTAACTCAAACCACAACAAAAGGAACATGAGAACCAACCAGAAAAAAAAAAACAATGAAAAGAACCCACAACACCATGGGTATCCAGGAAATTAAAGGCTAGGAAAACCCACTATCAATCTAGACAATCCTCCATGCCAATTACATATCATAACCAAGAGACCACATGCATGTGTCATGATTGCCAAAACTAATGAGGAAAACATACATGCAACTTGGTAGCTACAAACATAATTCGTTGTAGTTGATGATCCTGATGTCCTCTAGCACTTTCCTACTCTTCATTTTCCTTCTTGCTCCAAATATCAAAGTATGCCACAATCTCCAAGAGTTCTCCAATAACTCTAAGTATCCAAGAGTATGAGAGAGAGAGAGAGAGAAAAATGAGAGCTCCAAAACTGAACTTACAAAAGGTTTGAGAAAAAATCTTGCCAACTTATCCTAAGAAGAATTTTTATCAATGAGGCCTCTATTTTCTTCATTTTCCACTATTTTCCTTTACTTTCCTCCTCACATGCAACCTATGACCTTTAACCTCTCTTTTCTCCTATTTTCCTTTATTTTCACAAATAAAATGCCAATTAATGCCTCATGCCTCTCCAAATCCTTTTCCATTTCCTTTAGCCATAATAAACTGAAATGAACACCCACTAGGATGTTTTCCCCACCATTTAGCTTAGAATACGTGTCCCATGACCTTGGTATTATATTTTTTACATGGATTTTTAACCAGGGTTGTTACAGATCTTCAAGGTAAAGAAGACAACAGACGAAAGCATAGGAAAGTACAAACCATATTTGTGGCCAAGGGGTACTCTTAGGTTGAAGGAATTAACTATGAGGATAGCTTTGATCCTGTAGCAAGGTACTCATCCTTTAGATCTATTCTTTCTCTGCCACAGATGCGATGGAATATCCACCAGATGGATGTGAAAATATCATTCCTCAATGGATTTATTGAGGAGGAGGTGTATATCTAGCAAGCAAAATGCTTCGATACTTTTCATAGAGAGTCTCATGTGTGAAAAATCAAGCGAACGTTGTACGGTCTCAAGCAAGCACCTAGTGATTGGTACACTAGGATCGATAGCTATCTCACCGGTTTTGGCTTCACCAAAAGTGGAGCCGATGAAAACCTCTATGATATTTTGGTAGAAGGTAACTTGTTTATTTGTCTTATATGTTGATGAATTTATTTTAACTGGTGATGAGACATTGATCGGATCTTGCAAGGAGGACCTTACAAGAGAGTTTGAAATGAAGGACACGGGTCTCATGCACTACTTCCTCGGATTGGAAGTGTAGCATGGAAATGGGGAACTGTTTGTCTCTCAGAGAAAGTATATCAATGAGATATTTCATAAGTTTCGCATGGATAGATGCAAACCCATGGAGACTCCTCTAGTGACCAACTCGAGAAAAGAGGATGCCACTTCAGGTGAGGAAGTGGATTCTATTGTTCACCAGCAGTTGGTGGGTTCACTGATGTATGTTGTGAACACACAACGAGATATACTACTTTGCATTCAACTATTTGAGCCAAGCAATGGTTCGATCGACCAAATTATTTTGGAGGGCAGCTAAGAATTTTCTACGGTACTTGAAAGGCACTACCCAGTTTGGACTATGGTACAAACGAAAAAAGGGAGTGAAGGTGCATGGCTTCACATATGCAGATTGGGCGGGGAGTCCATTAGGCTGAAAGAGTGCATCAGGTGGAATTTTTAGTGTTGGGTCCACAATGTTTCTTGGTACAACATGAAGCAAATATCTGTGGCACTCAACTCGACAGAAGAAAAATAAATGGTTTCCAGTCAAGCAACTTATGAGGATATCTGGATGAGAAAGAAACTTGTTGGATTGTTTGGTCAGATGATGGATCCAACCATGATCTATTGTGATAATCAGAGTTGCATCAATCTCTCTAAAAATCATGTTTTCAAAATCAATACAAGCATATAGATATCTGGTATCACCATTTATAGGACTATGTGCAGAGGCAAATAATGTTGTTGCAGTACATTCCTACATATGAACAATATGCTGAAATTTTGACAAAGGCCTTGTCAAGAGGGAAGTTTGAGTTCCACAAGTACATGATAGGGTTGTTTGATAATCCCTTTCTTGTTGAGAGGGAGTTTTGAAAAATACAACAAGAAATTCTCAATTTGATTTTGCCTTGATTAAATTGAGAAAATTTGAATTTTCACATCAGTAGACAACTTGGATGATGTTAACTTGAGTGACATGGCTTGTGTCACCTAGCTTACTCAGTAAATTCAAGTTGGAGGAGTTAGAGTTCAGTTAAGCATGTGTGACTACTAATTTGTAGCAATCAAGGTCAATTATCTAAGTTTTTTTTTCAGTTAAACTAGTTCCAACTGTTGGAAGAACTAGTGTAGGGTAAAGTTGTGCAATGGGACTTCAGTAAAACTCAGTGATCATCCAATTAACTGATCAATCAACCAAAAATAGCTAATGCATGCAGATAATTCAACCTACCCACTTGAGATGGACATTCCAAGGCATTGTAACATCGATTCTAAACTAGTTGAGTGTACAGGTGTTGCATGAGGTTAGGTGATCAATCCTGAGGAATTGTGAAATAAATTGGAGGAAATTCATAAATAATAGGATCCTAATTCCTCAAGGAACAATGCAAGGAAATAGGAGCCCAAGCCAAGAAAAAATTTGACTAATTCTAGGTCAGAGGCCTTCAATGAGCATAGAGATAGGTTGTGCACTTGCAGGGTGAGCCTAGTTGAGAAAATCAATTGTAATACATATCTATTTCATTTGATTAATACAAGAAGCATTGGAGTTTTTAGAAGATTTCTTTCCCCAGATAAAAATACTTGTTTCATGTGTGTGATTTCTTATCGCATGTTTGAATTTTTTGTTCTAAGTTGTGAAATAATATCTTGAGAGAAATGGAGTAGGTTTCTGTCTTGTGCTTTTGATTAAAAATTCATGAGAAGTTGCAAATATACAACAAAAAATATACAGGTTTTTTAAGCCATAAGGAAAAGGATGAGAGAAACAAGGAACTCCTGATGAAGACATTTTTTTCTTTGAATAATGTTGTGGTCGAGTTATTTATAAGTAGAGCAAATAATGTGGTGTTGATGCAACTCATAATTCAAGTAACAAAGTTGTGACAAAAATCCAAATGTATCAATAGTAGTAAAAAATACTGCCAATTAACTCTAACAAAATCCTTTGATAAGTAAACCTTATGATGGCCTTTTGGTTGCTATAGTAAATGAAGTGAAGGTCATCTTGAGCAAGTAAAAAAACTTCATGGATTTGCTTTCCCCCAATGGAACCAAAATTTTCAAGGGATACATGATCAAAGAATTTGTCCTTGAATTGATGGGTTGTAATCTTGGATATAATTTTAATTGTTTCTACATTGTTAGATAGGCCTAAATTGCTCAAAAGTAGAAGGGTTGTCTAATTTGTGGAAAAACACAGTGAACCTGTCATTGAATTTTGCCAATATTTGACCAAAGCGATGAGAGTATTTTGCTACCTTGAATAGGTATTCCCCCAAAAATCAAACATTAATTGTATAATTCCGTAGGAATCCCATTTTGATTTGTTATATTTTCATTCTAGAAGCTATGAATAACCTCTAGTAGCTCATCCATAGTGATTTAAACCATTAGTTGTTTGTTTCCTTTCTTGGTATGCGAAGTTAGGAAAATGGGAAGCCACATTTAGGAAAACATCAATCATAGTTGGAGAGTCCTACTTAAACAAATTTCTAAAGTGTGTACTCCTCTCCTCTACTAGGTAAACAAAAGATGTGTCTTTTGTGCCATTTTATTTGTCTATGGACCAAATAGTATTTATTGCTTTCTTGTGGTTGACATATTGATGAATTTTTTGTGTTCTCATCACCCATAGCAATATTTCCAGCTTCTTTATTCTCCACTCTTGTTCCCTTTCTACCAAGATCCTCCTCTTGCTTTCTTCCAACGATGAAAGTGAATCCTTTTATTGGTCTCAGATAATTCCCTGACCCTCCCCTTATATACTAGCTTGCAACTTTGTTTATATATTTTCTAGAACCTTATTATCTCTCTCCTGCTTCTCTTTAGCTTAAAGAATCATATTAGCTTTTATTCTCTTAAGGTTTGCTTGGAATTGTAGAGGGGGATTCTAGCATGGAGGAATCACAAGGAAGGAAGGTTATTTAACCATTATGGATTCAATTTAAAAGGAATGGAGGTTTGTCTAGAGTGGGGGAAAGTTCCATCAATATAAGGCAACGATCATAATATTTTCCTAAGGAGTGTTAGTGTTAGTATTTGCATTCTGCCATTAGTGATCAAAAATCCTCTTTTCATATCATTTTAAGGGTCCCACTCATAATTTTTTTATCATTCCACTAGGTCATGCAAAAATTTAGTCACTGATGGTAGCCCTGGTCCAAAAACACCACTCTTCCTCAAATTTGATTACTTGATGGCATAGTTTCATACCTTGCTGACTGCACACCATCCATAAAATTAATATCATCATGTCATTAGATCAGTCATGTCATCATGAAGTCCAATCTTTCAAGGTTGCCATTAGGTCATTAGGGTTTCAAAGTTCCAATAAAACTTTATTTCCACTGCATAAGACCAACAAGTAAAGGGTGATAAAATAACATCTCTTCACCATATGAAGATGATTTGTAAAGAAAAATTCTTGTTTCAGCACGTAATCTTGGTTTTAAGATGTAATTTTTATTTTCATTATGTAATTTTGTGTCATTCAAAATGTAATAAGTTCATGGTTCTCAAAGCTACTAACTCAGAGTTTCAACATGCCAAAGCATAAAAAATGTCAATTCAAAGTGTTCTCAAAGTCATCAGGTGATCAGTTTTCAAAGAAAAAAGTAAAATGCAAGGGTATAGTTTCAAAATGTGAAGTGAAAGTAAAGAGGAGAAAGTGGGTTCCATGTCCCAATTCATTTAAATGATGAAGTATAAATACCACCAAGACATAAAAAGGAAGCTCATTTTCCATTTCATCCATCGACCACACACTCCCTTCGTTCAAAAAATTGAATTGCAGGGTCAGAGGCAGAGTTTTTTGTGGCGCTGCGCTTAGAGGACGGTGGCGTTGTGCTTTCTCAATGGGCATTGCACTTTTAGCAGGTAGCGCTGCACTTTTATCTCACTGGCACTGCACTTTTGGGCAAGGCGCTACGCTTTTTCCTGATGCGCTGCACTTTTCTCTCACTGGCGCTATGCTTTTGGGCAAGGCGCTGCGATTTTATCAAGCAAGCCCAAAAGAAACCGAAACTCAAGAAAATTCTCCCAAACCTTCAAAAAATGCCTCTAACACTCTCTAGCAAGTAAGTACATCAATTTTCTTTCCTCCTTGCACTCCTAATCATTTATTTCATAGTGTTTTTGTTCCTAAGTAAAATTAGCATTTGGTCCAGTGAAGAAACCCTAGTTTTATTCCTAATTCCCAAATTTGATGCCCTAATACCCTGAATTTCCTTCCCACATATCTAAAAACCCTACCCCTATTCCTACACTACCATTTCCTAGTCCTTAAATCACTTTCCCCTAAAACCCTAAGTCCTAGGCTTCTAAATTTATAGGCAACCACTTCCCCAAACCTATAATTTAATTGTCATTTCCAATTCACTTGACATTTAAACCTCCTATCACCTCCGAAAGTTACATAACCCCTTCCCCCATCTCCTTAAATTTTCCTAGACTTATCCCTATTCCCTAGAACTATTTCCACTCCCCATTCCCATCCACCTCATCCCTAGGGTTTCTTGGACACTAAACACTATGGAGGAAGACAAAGACTATATGGAAGAGGAGGATAGACAGAGAGAGGAGGAAAGAGAATAGAGAAGGCCTCACAAAGGAGGAATAATCCTAAGGCTGGAGCCCACCAACACAAATGAACTAATGGCCTCTCCTATAACTATCAGTTTTTTTGAGTATGTAAGTTGCCTTGATTTTTGCAACATGATTTAGAGGGTCCAACATCATCTTATGTTGAGTAGAGTCTTCATTTCAAAATTCAGAGACAATCAGGTGACCCTTGTAGGTGTGACCTTCACTGTATCTACATCTATCATTTCTGCTGCCACAGGGATTCCAAACATGGGTGAGAAGTGGTTTAAATCCAATGATTTGGAGGATCAGTGTTATGAACCTTTCATCAAACCAAGGTACAGAAATGAGAGGAAGAGGGTCTTCCCTTTCAGCTACCTTCTTGATAGGTATGCCCCCATGATGAAAATCATCATGAAGTACTTCTTTTGTGAAGGAAGGTTTCGAGGCTCTACACATACCACATTAGAATGCTGATGCAATTCACAAGAGTAAAATTCCTCAATATCCCATACTATATATTCAGGAGCATAGAAAAAATGGCATTCATTTTACAAAAGAGGGACTATGACCAGCAGATGAATAGCCTCTTCAACCACTTATTGATCAAAATCATTGTACTCCATCACCTTGACCAGTTGAACATCTCATGGGACACCTTCATTGCCAATGACATCTTCACTACTCCACAAGCTCCACATGTTGAAGATGTGCCTTATTCATCTCATCCTACTACATCTATGCCTCCACCTTAGTCCACTTCACCTAATTCATCACCATCACCACCATCATAGCCATTTCATGGTCAGGATGAGTCACCTAGAAGAGTTGAGGTCAGAAAGCATAAGAGGGCTGAAATGGGAATATTGGCAAAGACATATTAGAGAGGGCATAGGCAGGTGTTTTCCCCATAGATTGTGGGAGGGGCCCTGCCTTCTTCACCAGCAAAGGAGGTACAGAAGGGGAAACAAAATATGGTAGAGGAAGATGTACATGAGGAAGCCATTCATGAGGAGGAAGACCTGCATGAGGCAGAAGCAGATTTTGACCTTGTTGACTTGGATGAGTAGAATGATGATAAGGCATCCAATTTGATTATCAAGGAGAAGGATTCCAAAATCAGGGAGCTTCAAACCAACTTAGAGAGATCTAAGTTTGTGATTTCATACTATGAGTAGGAAAATCAACAACTCAAAACCAAGGAGGCAATCATGGAGATCTAGCTTCTCAAGGAAAAGAGAGAAGAAAAAAAAAAAAAGGATTTTCTTGATGAGGCTTATGAAAGGTATGGTGAAACAAATGAAGAAGAAGAACAAGTTCCAAAAAGGAGACCTAGGACTAGAGGGCTGAAAAGCGCTCTAGAACTAGAGAGGCAAAAGGAGGCTGAACTTGCCAATAAGCTCACTTTAATTGAGAAGTTTGCCATCATGGTCAATGAGAACCGAGAAAATTGGCTTGAGGGCCAATGAGCATATTGAGAAGCTCCTGGAGAAGGAAAATAAGGACAATTACATACTGAGGAAGAGGGCAAAACACTACTGCAAGAGAAATTAGATTGCAAGGTCAAAGCTCTAAAGGGCCAAATCAAGACTTGAAACCCTAACCAAGAAAAATTAAGGGGACAAGATTGATATTATTCCTGAGGTATCACTCATTACCTAACATACCTCATCAGCCTCCCATAGAGGAAATTTTGAAGAAATTTGAGCAATTTTGGAAAATTGTGGAAGTTTTTGCATTTTTGGTAGTTTTTCACAGTCACAGTGTCAAAAGCGGAGCGCCCTAGGTGTTGCGCTTTTTAAAGGGACCTCCAATGGAAAAAATAAAAGCACCATTAGATTAAAAAGGACAATTACAATAAGGAAAAAAACTTTACAAAACTTCTTTGGGTCATCAAGGCAGTCAAAAGGTCAAAAAACACTAAAAAAATCACATTTCTGCCATGTTTCGGAGGCTGGCGCTGCACTTTTGAATAGTCTTGGGAGAATCAATTTTTGGAGAGAAAAATCAACACCATTATGGAAATTGAGCATATATATGGAAACTAGACTAGACAAGATTTCCAATGAACTATCTTGAGCTCAATTTGGACACCCGGAACCCCCTGAAAAGTGGAGCTAAAGTTGGCGCTGCGCTTTTCACCTTGGCGCTGCGCTTTTGACAAATTTTCTGAGTTTGCTGATATTTCCAAATTTTCTCAAATTTTTAATTTTCACCTTGGAAAATGGTGTTTTTACCAACTTAATTCATGATGTAAATGTAATTTTTTTGTTTTTACACTTACCTAGGTTAAATACATTAGATGAAAATTTTTGATGAAGATGTAATGAATCAGTTTCGAAAAAGTGAGGGATGAGTCAGTTTGACCTCCCTACACTCTAGGTATCAGTTCAATTTTTGGTGGAACTGCTCCTCCACTCAGGGATTAGTCCCTTGAGGTTGAGAGAAGTTGTTTGAGGTCTATATCTTGTAATTTTTGAATCATTTCAGAGGTTGGATTTTGTTGCATTGATTAGAGACTCTAGTGTAATCAGTATTTGGCAGGAAATTAATGAAAGAGTTGCAGCCATTTCTTTGGGATACCTGTGGTATGGAAATTTAGCATAGTTTCTTATTATGTCACATGTGTATGAATTTTTTGTCTTCATGATCCGTTTCATCTCTATTATATGCTGGTTTTCAAGTTGATAAGCATAATACATCTCTCATGCTCTATTTTGGAAAAATCTTCATAATTTGTTCATTTTATTCAGTTTAGAAAGAATACATGCTTTTCCTTGCTCTTTCTAGCTCCTCATCAGTCTGTTCCATCTCACCCTAAAACCCTAAAGTGTTAGCCTTCCTACTTACCTTGCCCCATTGAATGGACTGTAATTAACCTTATTTTCCCTGACCTAGCCTCTTTGACCTAATTCACCCATCCAACAAACCAATTCAAATGATTAAACCCCTGTGCTCATACCTAGCCTAAAACCATAATTCATCCAACCCTCTTGGCTGTGATTTTGTGTAGAGAGCCCTCTCCGGTTTGGTAGGGCTAGCTACCAAGATAAAATATTGGTCTGTGATTACCTCTGTTTGGACTCTTTCTCAGCCTTAGAGATCTGGTGGAGTGATAATATACTGGCGCCGTTGCTGGGGAACGAAAGATTTATTTTCCCTGGGTGTACGACAAGAATAATTGGAATTGATCCTTTGGATGATAGGATTAACTTTCAGAAAGGTTGATTGGATAATTTCAGTTCCAAGATTGTAGAGCTGGCTTCGAGAAGATACACCAAAGCAAATCCCGTTCCTGATCCATCTAATCCAGTCGAAGATCCAGAGAAGGTTTTCCAGAAGCATAGATATCATGCTACAGAGATTCAATCAGGTCCAATCCCATTGGTAAGATCTACTTCACTTCCTACTAGAGTAATATCTCTCGAAGATATACCATATGATATAAAATTTGAATTGTCATTATTTAGATCTAAGTCTGAAACGTCTTTAGCCTACATAGTCTTTGATCCTTTAAGACTCTCTGAGGTCAAGTCATTATCTGAGTTAGATATTAATTCTTTGAAACTTGAGAAAAAATTTCTTATTGAAGAGATTAAACTTGAATAAGACCTTGACATCAAAGCTTGGATCCAGTTCTACAAGTGAGATTCAATACCTGTCTTGACTCAAACTCAATCAATTGTTGATTTTTCATCTACACCCTCGACCTCATCATTTATACCTACTACTTCAGTACCTACAACTTCTGTTCCACTACCTATCCAGCCAACCCATCTCGTTGTCAATCCAACACTTCACTCAGCAGGAATCATGGCCATATTTCCCCCACTTATCTTACATGCTCAATTGAATGGTTTACCTCAAGGTTATGGCCAAAGACTCTCCCCATTTGATGAAAATTCTACCATATCTGCAAAACAACATATTGTCAAGGTCACTGAATTCCTAGACTTAGAGGAAGTAGATGCTGACAATGCCAAAATGAGAATTATATCCCAAAGATTTTCTGGAGATGTTAAAGTTTGGTTTAGATCCTTTACTGCTAATTCCATTTCCACTTTAGACCAACTAGTTGATGCATTTATAGCTCGATGGGAAGTGAAGAAAAGCCATTTATAGTTGCTTTCTGAGTATGAGAACATAAAGAGAAATCCTAATGAATCGGTCCAAGATTTCAATACTCCCTTCAATAGAACTTATAATTCAATTCTAGTTGAGATCAAGCCTCCTCCAAGTTTGGCTCTCATACGTTATCCAGATGCATTTGATCCAGACATGGCATAGAAAATAAGGGAAAGAATTCAAACTACATTGGAAGATATACACAAGAACACAATCAACGTTGAAGCAAATCTGTTGATGAAAAGAGATAGAGCCAGGGGTGAGAGAAAAGTCACTATTAAATATGAACCATCCACCTCATCGTTCGAGGCCAAGATGGACATATTGATAAGGACTATTGAAATAATGGTTGACAGGATGTCCATCACTGAGAGACAGCCTGAGGTTAGAAATCCTAACTTCAGATGCCAACAACAACCTCAGTTAAGGATCAAGCAGAGAGAATAACGAGCTCTTGAGCAACCAGCACAACAACAGTAAATCAGGACACCCTTGCAAAAAAATTATGCTCAAGGAATAGAAAAAGAAGATGAAGACACAATTGTTGAGGAAAATCTTCTTTTCAAGGCTGATGGTTTGCCCATGTTTTTTACAAAAGGTTAAGAGTATTTTGAAAAGAAAGACGAGCCTAAGGATGAAGATTTTATCCTTGCCAATGATCATGAGTTGGAGACTGAATCAGATGATTATCAGCGGGGGTAATTGAATGCACTTAGTTCACAAAAAAGGCAGTACTCTTTGATGATCAGAGATGTGCCGGTTAATCCCATTCATAAAAGGGCATCTTAGTTGAAAGATACTCAAACAAAGTAGAATCCTCCGGGTAATCAGAGTAAAGGAAAATAGCCTGCAGTTGGAAAATTAGAACAAGGTAAATCATCCATCCACAAGTTCAACAAGTAAGGAAAATTACAGTCACAAGAAAGAAGCTCCATCAAAGGACCATGCTAACAAACGAGACATCATCATTAAAGAGGTAGACAAATCCACTCCTTTCAGCCTAGAAACTGAAATTTAAAAATTGAAAGTGTCTATTCCTTTGATCGAGCTTGTTAAGAATAACCAACATAAGTCCCATGTTGCCAAAATGCTTAAAGTATATCCTTTGTCCGACATGGTAAATTTAGAAGATGATCAACCCAAACTCATTTTTGGTCCTGCTATTGATGGTCAGTTAGAGGATAGCTAGGTTACCCCATTCTCCTTGAGTCTAAGAATCCACCAATGCATTTTACACAATTCCATGTTAGACCCCGGAGCCTCCCATAATCTAATGCTAAAAGCCATTATGGATAAGTTGGGCCTTGATATCAGTCATCCTTACCATGACTTATACTCCTTCGATTCAAGTAGATTCCATTGTATTGGCCTCATTAAAGATTTGGTAGTCTCCCTAAAGAAAATTCCGGCAAAGAATGTTCTAATGGATGTAGTGGTAGCTGACATACCGCCATAGTTTGGCATGTTGCTATCAAGATCTTGGGGGGGGGGGGGGAATTGAGAGGCACATTGCAATTAGACTTTTCTTATGCAACCATCCTTGTTTTCGGACAATTGAGAAAATTGTACCGTGAAACAAAGATGAAATATATGATCACAAGCAAAGAAAAGCCTAAAAATCATCCGATAAATGTTGCACATACAAATTTAGAGTAATTTATTTTGCTTGATGATAGCAGATTAAATGATGTAGATAGCCAGCTTGTAGAAGTAGAAGATGTTCCAGAGATTCATAATTGCATCAGAAAAGTTATAGAAAAGGAAAAATAGAATCTGCCGAGTTCATCAGAACAACAATCAAATGAGGTAGAAAAAAACTCAGAACAACCATTAGATAAAGCAGAAGAAATTCTAGAAAAGCATGAAGAAACAGTTCAAAAAGTTGAGCCAAAACAGAAATCAGAGTTTCAGCACTTGGAGGATGAAAATGGTCTATGGTCCATGGACTTTGATGGTGCGCTGGGAAAATACAGGGAAGGTATTGGAATTTGGGTCCGCAACCCATTTCATCAGCCTTGTAAGGTTTCTACAAATGTTAGATTATGCTCATACAAATTAGCTTTTGATTGCACTAACAATGAGGCAGAGTATGAAGCACTGATTACTAGCCTAAATATCTTGAAGAAACTGGGTGCAAAAATAATTTCCGTGCGTGGTTATTCAGAACTTGTGATCAAGCAAGTTAAAGGTGAATATCAAGCTAACCATCCTCGAATGAGAGCATACAAGAATAATGTACTAGATATTTTGAAAATGTTTCCAGATTATACACTTTCGGTTGTGCCAATGAGTCAAAATCTCATGGAATATTCATTGGCTAAAACTGCAAGCAATTTTAAGAACCCCATCTTTTCAAACAGGAAATTTGAGATTCATGTGAAACACCGAGCCACTGTTCCCGATAACTTGTGGTATTGGAAAGTATTATGGGATGATAAGCAGGTAAATAACTTTCTTCAAGGTGAGGCTGAATTTGAGAATTGTTCCATAGATGAAATTTGTGACAAATATGATCAAGGCAAGACAAAATTTACTACACCTTGGGGCATGTTCAAATATGGAAAGATGCCATTTGGTTTGAAAAATGCAGGGGCCACGTTTCATCGAGCCATGGACATAGAATTTTCCAATGAAAAATATGTTTTCTTGGTTGTTTATTTGTATGACTTGACAATGTTTTCACATTCTGATGATGAATATTTGCATCATTTTAAATTTTTTTTTGAGAGATGCAGGAAGTTCGAAATCTCTCTCAAACCAAAGAAAAGCATTTTTGCCATGGAGGAGGGAAAAATTCTTGGTCACATCATCTCCAAGGATGGGATTCAGATTGATCCTTCTCATGTTCAAGAAATTCAACAGATTTATTTCCCTCGCAGCAAAAAGGAAATACAATCATTCAATGGTAAGATGAATTTCTTATGTAGATTCATTTCTAGTTTGGGTGAGAATCTTAGAGAGTTGACAAATATGTTGAAGAAAGATAATGATGTGAAGTGGTCTGAAGATGCCTGGAAGCCTTTCAACTCAGTAAATTTTTCCTTGACCACTGCCCCTGTTTTAATAAGTATTGATTATTCTATTGATTTCATAATATTCTCATTCGCTTCTGAGCACACCATGGCAACAATATTGATGCAGAAAAAGGATAAAACTAAGCTACCGATTGCATTTTTCAGTCGCAATATCATAGATGCAGCCCTTCGGTACAACATCATAAAAAAAAAATATTTGGCTTTGGTTAAAGTGTTGAAATATTTCAGAGTTTACATATTACATTCACATACTCTTGCCTATGTGCCTAATGTAGCTGTAAAAGAAATTCTCATGCAGACAGACCCAAAAGGGAGGAGAGGGAGATGGCTAACAACATTACTAGAATATGACCTTGAGATCAAGCCCACCAAGCTAATCAAAGGTCAGGGGTTAGCCAAGCTCATGGATGAGTCAAAAATCCATGCTCTAGACATCAACCTAATTTCAGACTTGTCTGATAACGAAGAAGAAGTGAATCTCATTAAGGTATTTGATATATTTTTTTTATCTCCATGATATTCTAATATTATCTATGTTTTGAAACACCTAAACCCTCCTCTAGGCATGACTTAGATTCAAGGCAGGTCTTTGTAGCTCAAAGCTTCCAAGTATTGCATATTGGATAATGCACTTTACTGGAAGGATCCCGTAGGTGTGTTGCTGAACTGTTTGGTCGAAAATGAATCTAAAGAAGTGATGAATGACTTCCACAAAGGAGATTGTGGGGGTCACCTATATTGGAAGACCACGACCAATAAAATATAGAGAGCAGGATATTATTGGCTGACACTGTTTGCAGATGTGTACAAAACAATAATGAGTTGCCACGAATGTCAAGTTTTTCAGGGTAAAAGAAAGCTTCTCCCATTACGTCTACAACTTATATCAGTACATGCACCATTTCAGCAGTGGGGCCTAGATTTCATAGGCAAGATTCACCCAGCATCATCCACACAGCACAAGTGGATATTGACAGCCATAAATTACTTTACAAAGTGGATCGAAGTGATCCCGACAAGGCAAGCAACAAATTCTGTCATCATTTAGTTTTTAAAAACTAATATTTTGTCCCGTTTTGGTTGTCCTACTAATATTATTACAGATAAATCGAAAGCATTCAAGTCTAAGAAGATGACTGAGTTTTGTGACAGATATAACATTAAGTTAGGACACTCTACAACCTACTACCCACAAGGTAATGGATTGGTGGAGTCCTCTAATAAATCCTTGATCAGTATCATTAAGAAAATGCTAGAGGAAAATAAAAAGAATTGGAATATGAAGCTGATCAATGCATTGTGGGAAGACCGCGTGAGTAGTAAAAAGTCTACTAGAATGTCTCCTTTTCAAGTTGTGTATGGTGTCAATATTGAGTTTCCTTCATCATTAGTAGTCTCGTTTATGAAATTGTTGCAAGAAGCAGGGACTAAGGAAAATGACATACAAAGTTGGAATCAAATGATACACCTTTAGTAGATGAGAGATGAGGTATTTCAGAATACCTCAAAACTCCATGAAAAGATAAAGAAGATCTATGACCGAAAAACAAAGGAAGACAACTTCAAGGTTGAAGATGTAGTACTCCGCTGGGATGCCAGAAATGAGGATAAGGGTAAGCATGGAAAATTTCAGAATCTATGGAAAATACCATATTAGATTTCATCTTCTTGGGGACATAATGCTTATTTGCTTGAAGAGATGAATGGACAAGGGTGCTTAGGAGGACCAGTCAATGGTAGGATCCTTACGCACTATCTTTTCTGAAGTACATTTCTGAATCCATTTTCCATTTCATTGTAAATATCAATTACATTTTCTGCAAGTGTGAAGTAGAGAATCAATGGAGTTCGGAGCTCGAAGTGAAGGCCATGGAGTTTCACTGATTTTCTGATATTTTCAAAGTTCAGTTTTAAGTAAAGTAAGTCAGTATTGAGTCAATTTTCAATCAATTTTGAGTTTGTCTTGAGTCTGCCTATTTATTCCGAGTTATCAATTTTCAGTTATGTTTATTAGTTTGATTTTTTGACCATATTGGCCCAATGGATAAGGCTTTCTGGTCCACGGTGTTCTTAACACATCTTTCATAGCTATCATCTCCAAGAAGGCCAATGTTAATGTCAGTATTTGCATCCTACCATCACTGATAAAAAATACTCTTTTCATATCATTTTAGGGGTCCCACTGAGAATTTTGTTATCATTCCACTAGGTCATGCAAAAATTTAGTCACTAATGGTAGCCCTAGTCCAAAGACATCACTCTTCCTCAAATTTGATTACTTGATGGCATAGTTTCATACCTTGCTAAAAAACATCCATAAAGTTAATATCATCATGTCATCACATCAGTCATGTCATCATGAAGTCCAGTCTTTCAAGGTTTCATTAGGTCTTTTAAGGTCAATCAAGGTTTCCATTAGGTCATTAGGGTTTCCAAGGTCCAATAAAACTTCATTTACACTGCATAAGACCAGCAAGTAAAGGGTGATGAAATAACATCTCTTCACCATATGAAGATGATTTGTAAAGAAAAATTCTTGTTTGAGCATTTAATTTTGGTTTTAAGATGTAATTTTTATTTTCATTATGTAATTTTATGTCATTCAAAATGTAATAAGTTCATGGTTCTCAAAGATGATAACTCAGAGTTTCAACATGCCCAAGCATCAAAATGTCAAATCAAAGAGTTCTCAAAGTCATCAGGTGATCAGTTGTCAAAGAAAAAAGTAAAATACAAGGGTATAGTTTCAAAATGTGAAGTGAATGTAAAGAGGAGAAAGTGGGTCCCAAGGCCCAATTCATTCAAATGATGAAGTATAAAGACCACCAAGACTTCAAAAAGAAGCTCATTTTCCATTTCATCCATCGAGCACACATTCCCTTGGTTCAAAAAATCGAATTTCAGGGTCAGACACAAAGTTCTTTGTGGCACTGCGCTTAGAGGAGGGTGGCGCTGCACTTTCTCAACTGGCTTTGTGCTTTCAGTAGGCAGCGTTGCACTTTTCTCTCATTGGCGTGGCGCTTCTGGGAAAGGCACTGCGCTTTTGTCCAGCAAGCCCAAAAGGCACCAAAACTCAACAAAATTCTTCCAAACCTTAAATAAATTCCTCTAACACTCTCTAGAAAGTAAGTACATCAAATTTATTGCCTCCTTGCACTCCTAAACATTGATTTCATAGTGTTTTTGTTCCTAAGAGAAATTGGAATTTGGTTTAGTGAAGAAACCCTAGTTTTATTCCTAATTCCCAATTTGATGCCCTAATAACCTGCATTTCCTTCCCACATATCTAAAAACCATATCCCTAACCCTACACTACCATTTCCTAGTCCCTAAATCCCTTTCCCCTAAAACCCTAAGTCCCAGGCTTTTAAATTCCTAGGCAACCACTTCCCCAAACTTGTAATTTAATTGTAATTTCCAATTCCCTTGACATTTCTACCTCTTATCACCTCCCAAAGTTCCATAACCCCTTCCCCCATCTCCCTAAATTTTCCTAGACTTATCCCTATTCCCTAGACCTATTTCCACTCCCCATTCCCATCCACCTCATCCCTAGGGTTTCTTGGCCACCAAACACTATGGAGGAAGACATAGACTATATGGAAGAGGAGGATAGACATAGAGAGGAGGATTAAAAATAGAGAAGGCCTCACAAAGGAGGAAGAATCCTAAGGCTGGAGCCCATCAACACAAATGATCTGATGGCCTCTCCTATGACTATCAGCTGTTTTGAGTATGTAGGCTTCCTTGATTTTTGCAACATGATTCAGAGGGTCCAACATCATCCTATGTTGAGTAGAGTATTCATTTCAAACCTCAAAGACAATCAGGTGACCCTTGCAGGTGTGACCTTCACTGTATCTACATCTATCATTGCTGCTGCCACAGGGATTCCAAACATGGGTGAGAAGTGGTTTAAATCCAAATATTTGGAGGATCAGTATTATAAACCATTCATCAAACCAAGGTACATAAATGAGAGGAAGAGGGTCTTCCCTTTCAACTGCCTTCTTGATAGGTATGCCCCCATGATGAAAATCATCATGAAGTACTTCTCTTGTGAAGGAAGGTTTTCTAGGCTCTACACATACCACATTAGACCGCTGATGCACTTCACAAGAGTAAGATTGCTTAATATCCCATACTATCTATTCAAGAGCATAGACAAAATGACATTCATTGTACAAAAGAGGGACTATGATCAGCAGATGAATTGCCTTTTCCACCACTCATTGATCAAAACCATTGTACTCCATCACCTTGACCAGTTGAACATCTCATGGGACACCTTCATTGCCAATGACATCTTCACTGCTCCACAAGATCCACATGTTGAAGATGTGCCTTCTTCGTCTCATCCTGCTACATCTATTCCTCCACCTTAGTCCACTTCACCTATTTCATCACCATCACCATGATCATCACCATTTCATGGTTAAGATGAGTCACCTAGCAGAGTTGAGGTCAGAAAGCCTAAGAGGGCTGAATTGGGCATATTGGCAAAGACATATCAGAGAGGGCATAGGTAGTTGTTTGCCCCACAGATTGTGGGAGGGGCCCTGCCTTATTCACCAGCGAACCAGGTACAAAAGGGGAAATAAAAGATGGCAGAGGAAGATGTACATGAGGAAGCCATTCACGAGGAGGAAGACCTCCATGAGACAAAAGCAAAATTTGACCTTGTTGACTTGGATGAGAAACATGATGATAAGACCTCCAATTTTATTATCAAGGAGAAGGATGCCCAAATCAAGGAGCTTCATACCAACTTAGAGAGAACTAAGTTTGTGATTTCATACTATGAGAAGGAAAATTAACAACTCAAAACCAAGCAGGCAATCATGGAGATTTAGCTTCTCAAGGAAAAGAGAGAAGAAAACAAGGCAAAGGATTTTCTTGATGAGGCTTATGAAAGGTATGGTGTAACAAATGAAGAAGAATAACAAGTGCGAAAAGGAGATCTAGGACTAGAGGGCTGAAAAGAGCTCTACAACTAGAGAGGCAAAAGGAGGTTGAACTTGCCAATAAGCTCACTTTAAATGAAAAGTTTCCCATAATGGTCAATGAGAACCGGGAGCATTGGCTTGAGAGGGACAATGAGCATCTTGATAAGCTCCTGGAGAAGGAAAATAAGGACAATGACATACTGAGGAAGAGGGAAAAACACTACTGAAAGAGGAATCAGATTGCAAGTTCAAAGCTCCAAAGGGCCAAATCAAGACTTGAAGCCATAACTAAGAAAAATGAAGGGGACAAGCTTGATATTATTTTTGAGGCATGACTAATTGCCTAAAATACCTCATTAGCCTCCCACAGAAGAAATTTTGAAGAAATTTGAGGAATTTTGCAAAAATTTTCATTTTTGGCAGTTTTGCACAGTCACATTATCAAAAGCGCAATGCCCTAGGCGCTGCGCTTTTTCTAGGGACCTCCAATGGCCAAACTAAAAGCACCATTAGATTCAGAAGGACAATTACAGTCAAGAAAACAACTTTACAATTTTTTTTTGCGTCAACAAGACAGTCAAAAGGTCAAAACACACTCAAAAAATCACATTTCTGCCCTGTTTTGGAGACTGGCGCTGCGCTTTTGACCAGTCTTGGGAGAATCAATTTTGGAGGGCCAAATCAACACCAATTTGGAAATTAAGCATAGATATGGAAACTAGACTAGATAGGATTTCTAGTGAGCTATCTTGAGCTCAATTTGGACACTTGGAACCCCATCAAAAGTGGAGCTGAAGTTGGCGCTGCGCTTTTCACCTTGGCGCTGCAGTTTTGACAATTTTTCTGAGTTTGCTGATATTTCAAAATTTTCTCAGTTTTTTCATTTTCACCTTGGAAAATGGTGTTTTTGACAATGTAATTCATGTGTAAATGTAATTTTGGTGTTTTTACACTTACCTAGGGTAAATACATTAGATGAAAACTTTTGATGAAGATGTAATGAATCAGCTTCCAAAAAGTGAGGGATGAGTCCGTTTGACCTCCCTACACTCTAGGTATCAGTTCAGTTTTTGGTGGAACTGATCCTCCACTCAGGGATTCGACCCCTGAGTTTGAGAGAAGTTGTTTTGAGGTCTATATATTGTACTTTTTGACTCATTTTGGAGGTTGGATTTTTTTGCATTGATCAGAGACTCTAGTGTAATCAATGCAACAAAAAATTAATTAAAGAGTGGCAGGAAATTAATGAAAGAGTTGCAGCTATTTCTTTTGGATACCCGTGGTATGGAAATTTAGCATAGTTTCTTCTTATGTCACATGTATATGAATGATTTGTCTTCATGATCCATTTCATCTCTATTATATGTTGGTTTTCAAGTTGATAAGAAGAATACATCTCTCATGCTCTATTTTGGGAAAATATTCACAATTTGTTCATTTTCTTCAGTTTAGAAAGAATACATGCTTTCCTTGCTCTTTCTAGCTCCTCATCAGTCTAATCGATATCACCATGAAACCCTAAAGTGTTAGCCTTCCTACCTACCTTTCCCCATTGAATGAACTTCAATCTTAATCTTATTTTCCCTCACCTAGCCTCTTTGACCTAATTCACCCATCCAACAAATGTAATATTCCAAAATGGAAAAGATAGGAATATAGAAGATATGCACAATTCCAACTATGGTAGAATAAGAATTAAACATGTGGAATCGGAAAAATGCCGAAATAAATCAAAACATCATAAATATGGGCAGAAAATAGCTAAGCCATATCATTATATATCAACATCAAATGAAAGTACATAGTGCTCCAAAAGGAATGCACTCAAGCCACAAGATGGTTGAAATACACCAAAGAAACCAAGCACTGGAAATGTGTGCTGCTGTTGCTGGAAATTGTTGTTATTATGAAGAAGAACCATGTGCGGAAGGCTGTTAGAGTGCTCAGAATTATCCTCTCTTTTAACCACGGATTCTCCTAAAAAAACCTAGAAAAACCCAGAAATGGTTTGGCCAGATTTTAAGTTTGGATTTTCGGCCTTTTTTTAGTTTCCCACTACATTTCTGCTGCCTGAATTACGCACTCCCTAGGAAATACTATTGATATGGGGCTGAATGAATGATCTATCAGATGAAAAAACACCCAATCAACTCAATAGATGAAGGGTTGGTCCCCTCACTGGAAAATAAGCTCAAAAATTGGAGATTCCTCTCCTCCACTGCTGCACCCTGCAACACAACACAATAACCTACAGAAACTGTGCCGATAAAGAAATTTGTAGCTTGGTCTGGAAACTTGAATGTGGAAGTGAATTCAATGCTCTTCCAAGAGGCCTCTCAAGGAAAGAGGTGGGATTCCCGCTTGGGAACACCCAGTGCTGAACAGCACAGCAACCTTGCTAAACAGCAAAGGAATTCAAAGTCTAAACAGACCAATATCAAATGATAATCTAAAACATGGATAACAATGGCTGTCATACCCTCCATATATAGCATGTGAGCCTACTCACATTGGGTCCCATCCATACTTTCCACCAAGCTCATGCAAGTTGTCCTCCACTAAAACTGCGTTGTCTCATCATAAAGACCACTCCTCCATGACAACGCTGTTGATTTGGTAAAAGTTGACTGAATCAACATGATCCAATCCCTGTTCACACCCAAAGGTGCTTAATCCAGCTGCTTATTCTTCCTCCTTTCACATTAGGAGTGTTATTATTCCTTCTAAAGGGGTTTTATGGGCCTCCCCACCCACTTATTCACCTACCTAGTGATAAAACAAACTATAATATTCCATTTAGATGAAGGCTAAATTTTTGGAATATTATAGTCCTCCCCTCCAAAATGTTGCTTGTCCTTAAGCAACTGTAAAGGTGGAGAAAAATTCCTCCCCTCATCTTCTTATGGCCTCCTCATCAATGGTCCCCACCACTGCTCAAAATAATCTACAATAAATCTTCCCTCCAATGGTTCCTCCCAAGTATGCAAACCAAAATGGTTCACATCATGAAAAGGTGGAAGGTGTAAGTGGAAACCTTCTTGCTGTCCCATGGCCTTCTTAAGGTAGGAGTGATGATAAACATATGGAATCTCATCCCCAATGAGAGTCTCCCCTACCAATGCTATCATCCAAATGAAATGAGCCATTCTAGGTAGCTCATCAAAGAAATAATCAACCCCCGGTTTATGCAATGTATTGGGGTTGCATGGAGAGATTAGATTTTTCCACCCAAGTTGTTTCTCTCTCCATTTATGGTAAGTATGGGGTTTTTTCTGATCTTGGGCTGAAATGACATGGCCTCCAATAATGGCCCAAGTTACCCCACCAAACAAATCAGCCATGAAGTGCCTCTTCCAAGAACTCAAGTTCTCCAAATGGCTCTTCCCACATGAAGAAAAGAGATGTAGTATGGAAATCATGGTTTGCCCATTGTTTCTCCTGAAACATGTAACATATGAAGTATGGATAATCATACTCCCAATGGGCACCTCCAACTCTTGTGCCACACTCCCAACAAGGCTTCCCATAAACATAAGAACATCATCAATATATGGAAGCATAAACAAATGAAAGCAAGTTGCCAAAGGACTACCAGGAGGTGGATCATAGTTCCATATGTAGAACTAGTGCAGTGCATCCCTTGGCTACCTCAATACAAAGTAGAAGAAGTGTCTTTTCAGCCACTTTTTTGCTGCCACAATCATCCTACAAGATGAATCATGAAAGTAACATTTGGTGCCAATGGTGCACACCAAAAATCATGTGGCATCCCCCACAATACACAAATAGAATGACCAACATCAATGTTGCAAATGGCCTTAAGTACATCACAAAACAATATGCAAGAAGGAAAGACCCTCCTTGGTACAATATGTTGATCATAAAAAATAAAGGAGTACAAGTCATAAAGCATAAATATACATCCTCTATCATGTACTTTGGTCATTGAGCTGAAATGGCTCAATTGAAAGTTCTCCCTCACTCCAAATGAGTAGGGAAGTGGTTGTGCCAACCTATCCATAATCTTCCGGGCTATGCATCTATCCATATGCTGATATACATCCTATTGGATGCCCTCCCAAGTGAACTCCTCTAGTAAAGAATTATATGCATCAAGGTGCATGGAAAGAAAACCCACAAGTGTTGCATGTAGATCTCTCTTCTTACACTTGAAAATCCAAGTCAAGAAGATCATATCATGGTAATAGATGTCTCCATCCACTACTCCATCACTCTCATCTCCTACATGCTCATCAAGTGCATCATATATGAAGTGATCCTGGGAACACTCCATCAAACAATCCAAGCTCCCAAGTGACAGCGTTGTTGGCCTCTGTAATAAGGCTCCCGTCATCTCATAGCTCCATCTTTTGACATTCCACATGTCAAAATCATCATCAAACATAATTTTTCTACATGTGAGAGATCCCTCCCAAAGTGGAAGTACCTCCTCATCCTTCAAGGTTAAAGAGTAGCCCCTTTGCACCATGATAGTGCCATCTCCTACTCCTGCAACATCATGCAAAGTATGCGATAAGATCAGCCCATACTCTCTCAATAACAACCAAAGCAATAATAGTTCTAGTTGCCTCCCCACACCATCATTATATATTTCATGGAGCATCAATATGAGATTTGATATGAAATATATCATATCATTCCAATACGCCCAAACTCCTTGCCTCCCTATGATGTAAGTGCCATGCCAAGTTCCATCCATCCACATACCATTTGAAATAGAATGTGTCATAGGATGACCAAACTCTTTCAAGAGTAACCAATGCAGTCTTGCATCCTGTTGTCCAGCATCATAGATCTGCAAGTGGTTTCTCAACCTCTTGCTCTTCAACATCACCCATCCAACCCATGGTGAGTGTCTATCATCATGTCCATAAGTGGCATTCCTCCAATGGAGAATACCAACCTCCCAAATCAGATTTCTGTCTTTGCACTTCATGGGGTATTGAAATGCAACCTCCTCAACGACCAAGTTGATCCCATAAGGATCCAAATAGGTGGTAGGCAAAAACCTCCCATCATGATGTGTAGGGCTCATCAAGAAGTATCCAACAAAAACATGAGAGATGTTATCCATCCTAAGATGTCCTCCATCATTTATATGTTCCCCCTTTGTTATGCATATGGGAAGGTCATTGGAATATTCCAACAATGGTTGGGCTCCCAACTCATCACTGCTATTAAATGACAACGTTGTTGATCTCCATGATGGTGCAACTGCTGCCTCAAAATCAGATCCAATGCTGAACACATAGTTTTGCAATGTATTGTTCAAGACAGTACTCATCCCATACTCCAAGAAACTACATTCCAACCTCAAGGGTTGTGTGCAGCTCATCAATGATACATCAGGATGACTGTTTGCCTCCTCCTTGAATGAATCAAGGCTGCTCAATGCAGTGAAAGTTTGATGCTCCAAATCAACAATATATTTTGACCCTTAGTCATGCAATGGTACATTCACATCATCCTCTACATGTTGTATTGAAATAACAGGAAATGAAAACATGTGCATACCTTGGTACAATTTGGGAACATATTTTATTAGTACAAGGGTTCCTTCTTTCGGTGTGATGGCTTCCCCAACTACAAATGATGATGGTTGCTCTTCTATAACTTCATCAGCGCTGGTACAAGTCTCTTCTTCTTCATGCATCTCCAGAATGGTGCATGGGTCTCTAGATATTAAGAGATCAAGATCATCTTGCAAAGGTGCAAGTGGCCTTCCTCCTGAAACAAGTGCTCCTTCAGTAAATCGTGGTGAAGTCTTCTTCCCCTCTGATTTCTTCTTATCAAACTTCTTGATCAACCTTTGAATAAAATCTGCATATGCAGTCACTTTTGCATGACTCAAATGGTTGAACCACCAATTGTGTGCTTCACCTTGAAGGTGCAGTGCTACAATCTCAATAGCTTCTTTCTCTACTACTAGATGTAGCAGAAAGAATGCATCCAACTTCCTCCTGCAAGCCTTTGTTGTGCATGAGGATGACCCATCAAAGGTAGACAATAGAAATCTATTGCCCTTCACTCCTACTGTTGCATGGCCTCCTTTCTTCTTTGAGATGAATAAACTCTGGAAGAGTGTTGAATATTGAAACAAGAAACAGTGAAGGAGGCATCCTGAAACATCATTCCTGATCCCAGTTGGAAAATGATCACCTAAACTAGGTGGGGCCCACACAGGTGATTTTTGGTGCAAAGTCTATTTTTAGACATGTCGATCATATTCTATGAGTTGCAGGATGCTATTTTTGGATGGTTGGTCAAGCTGGAAAAATAGATGGACTTCTATTTTTAGACATATTGGGCAGAATCTATTTTTAGATTGCCAGTCTAAAAATATATATGTCGAATATTATTAGCTCTAATAATATTTGGACTCTAAACATTATCTTATTCTCTTGGAGCACTTCAGTTAAGTGCACAAATGTGGCACAGCAGCTGACAGAAGGAATTACGCTATTCCTAAGGGTTTACTGGAGCTATTGCATGCAGGACTTCAGTTAGAACTTATGTGACAGAGTTTGGTGGAGTTGTAGAAGTAGTTGGTGGAGTTGTATTCAGTTTAACTCAGTTAGACACAGTTGAGCTAGTTGTATCTAGTCTAACTGATTGATACACTACTGAGAGTGGTATGAATTAATTATCAATTAATTCACTAAATAATAACTCATTAATCAACTGAAGAATACATTAGTTAACTACAGTGCATGGACAGTTCATTGGAGACCAGTGGAGAGGTAGGTGAAAGAGCAAGTGTGACTATTAGTTGTGACTATAGTGTTGCATTGTTTGCACCACAAATTTAGTGGAGATGCCTTTAAGGATTGCGTGAGCAAGGCTAGAGCAATTCGAGTTCATTCAGAGCCATTCTTCAGCAGGATTGCGCAGTAGAGGCAGGTTAGCAGGTGGCAAATATCGGTGCATGGATTTGCAAGATCTAGCCTGATTAGTGTGTAGCGATTGGATTGTACTGAGAGCTTGTGATAAGCTTTGTATGAGGATTGTTACATGATCTCTATGACATATATTATATGCAGATAGTTGGGGTTTTTAGCTTCAAGCTTTCCCGTTAAAACAACTGTGTTAATGTGTGTGAATTTTTATGGTTTCAATGTGTGCATGCAATTGATTTAATTTCCGCATGTGATGATCAATGGTGGAATAGATTCTGTATTGTGCATGAAGTTAAAATAGTGTGTGATCAGGAGAATCTTGGACATATGCATGCGTAGTGCATATAATTTCTACATGGTATCAGAGAGATATTTATCATTGGAGCAATTGCAAATTATTGAAGCGGTTGAGTTTTGTGCTGGTGGAATTCGAATTTGTTGCAGTGTTTCTTGGTGTCGAAGTTGAGCATTCATTGAAATGTCTTTCAACGGATTGCGATTGGAGTATGCCCTTGAGGGTAGCTCGAATTATATTGCATGGAAGGACAGGATGGAGGCGGTGCTGGAGGATAATGGGTTGAAGGAGTTCATAGATGCTGATATACCTAAACCGGGTTCTAGCGATGCAGCCGCACTTGACGCATGGCAAAAGAAGGTAGCAAGGTGTCGAAGGATTCTGTTGGAAGGTGTGAAGGATCAAATTGTGTCCAGCCTTCACGGTAAAGCCACTCCATTCTTGATGTGGAAGTCTTTGACATAATTTTTCCAAAGCAGAAGCGACCAGAGGAAGTTGGCGCTTAAAGACAAGCTCAGGAAAATAAAAATGGAGAAGAATGACACTATTTCAGTATACTTGAAAAAAAATTTCCACTACAGGGATGAGCTTGGGAGTGTAGGAGTTAGTGTGGATGAAGAAGAATTGGTGAGCTTGGCTCTCCTTGGGCTTCCGAAGAGTTGGCATAGCTACGAGGACTCTATCAATGGTCAGGAGAAACTGCCAGGATGGGAGCGACTTTGGTCGGATCTTGTGTAGGAGGAGATAAGGCGGAGTACCAGGGATGGCTCTTCATCAAAGAATGATGATGAAGAGGATTGCGCTTTGGCTGCTAATTCAAGGAAAGGGAAGCGGAAGAAAAATCCTTCTCAATCCGGTGCGGATGGCAAAGAGCGTGACATGTCCAAAGTGAAGTGTTTTCACTGTCACGAACATGGGCATTTCGCCACACACTGTCCACAGAAGAAGAAGAACAAGCACGCTGCTGGAGCTGCAGCTGGTGAGGCTCTTTCCTCGCAATTTGAGCTGGACTTCTCATTGATCGCATGCATGGTGTCTAGTGCATTGGGATCGGGGTGGTGCTTTGATAGTGGTGCTTCCTTTCACATGACGGGAGATGTGAACCTTTCTAGTGACTTGGTGGAGAAATATCTCCAGTTGCATGTTGAGTTGGGCGACAATGGAAGATACAATGCGACCGACATTGGTACCATTACCTTTTAGAGGGAGTCAGGTAAACTCATTCTTTTACAATATGTAGTGCATATTCCAGGTTTAAAGAAGAATTTAATCTCAGTTGCAATGTTAGAGGATAAAGGGTATGATGTTGTCTTTAGTGAAGGAAAAGTTTTCCTTCTGTACAAAGCAATAGGACAAGTCATGAAGGTTGGGATTCGAGCCAAGAATCTCTACAGTCTTGAAGTAGATGGGATTTCTACGGAGCTTCCTATTGTTGGGAAGTGCAAGAAATACATGCAATTGAAGCTTGAGAGGGAGCTGGATTTGCATGCAGGTAAGAGTGAACCTCGGGATGTGGAGCAGCCACAAGATGAGGATCATGGAGTGGGAGAAATCACTCATGCAGAGAAATTTCATGCCAAATGGATAGAAGGAGTGCATGCAGCTATACCACTAGGAGTGAGGTGGGGCGACATGCATGAGTAATCCCAAGAGGATATTTCTGGGTAGGATTCATCGAGATGGTGTGGATCTCATGAATTGAACCTGGCTACGAGGAGCCCACAAAGCAGCAATAGCGTGATCAGTTGGATTGATGCAGGCAGATTAAAGTGACAGTGTCAGATACTGGAGCGCGATTCAGAGTTGACAGCAAGTGTAGAGTGCATGGGTGCAGAGTTCAACAGCGCAGTGGTTCCTGAAGACATGTGCAGTAGCTAAGCAGAATTCGAAGACTTTATTGATAGATGCATCATATTGATTGAGTTGTTTGGAGCCTATTCAGTTTCGAAAGAGTTGCAGAGAAGATGCATGGAGTTGCATGGTGCTTGCAAAGGTTGCAGGGCAAATGCATGGAGTTGCATGTCGCATGAAAAGACAGTCCTTTCTTGTTGAGAGGGAGTGTTGAAGATTGCAACAAGAAACAGTGAAGGAGGCATCCTGAAACATCATTCTTGATCCCAGTTGGAAAATGATCACCTAAACTAGGTGGGGCCCACACAGGTGATTTTTGGCGCAAAGTCTATTTTTAGACATGTCGATCATATTCTATGAGTGGCAGGATGCTATTTGTGGATGGTTGGTCAAGTTGGAAAAATAGATGGACTTATATTTTTAGACATATTGGGCGGAATATATTTTTAGATTGCTAGTCTAAAATAGATATGTCAAATATTATTAGCTCTTAATAATATTTGGACTCTAAACATTATCTTATTCTCTTGGAGCACTTCAATTAAGTGCACAAATGTGGCACAACAGCTGACAGAAGGAATTATGCTATTCCTAAGGGTTTACTGGAGCTATTGCATGGAGGACTTCAATTAGAACTCATGTGACAGAGTTTGGTGGAGTTGCAGAAGTAGTTGGTGGAGTTGTATTCAGTTTAACTCAGTTAGACACAGTTGAGCTAGTTGTATCTAGTCTAACTAATTGATACACTAGTGAGAGTGATGTGAATTAATTATTAATTAATTCACTAAATAATAACTCATTAATCAACTGAAGAATACATCAGTTAACTACAGTGCATGGACAGTTCAATGGAGACCAGTGGAGAGGTAGGTGAAAGAGCAAGTGTGACTATCAGTTGTGACTATAGTGTTGCATTGTTTGCACCAAAAATTTAGTGGAGATGCCTTTAAGGATTGCATGAGCAAGGCTGGAGCAATTCGAGTTCATTCAGAGCCATTCTTCAGCACGGATTGCGCAGTAGAGGTAGGTTAGCAGGTGGCAAAGATCGGTGCATGGATTTGCAAGATCTAGCCTACTTAGTGTGTAGCGATTGGATTGTACTGAGAGCTTGTGATAAGCTTTGTATGAGGATTGTTACATGATCTCTATGAAATATATTATATACAGATAGTTGGGGTTTTTAGCTTTAGGCTTTCCTGTTAAAACAACTGTGTTAATGTGTGTGAATTTTTATGGTTTCAATGTGTGCATGTAATTGATTTAATTTCTGCATGTGATGATCAATGGTGGAATAGATTCTGTATTGTGCATGAAGTTAAAATAGTGTGTGATCAGGAGAATCCTGGACATATGCATGCGTAGTGCATATAATTTCTACAAAGAGTTAGATTCTTCTTGATAGCTCTAGGTTGAGACTTATATTCTGCAATATATTCACTTAGAATCTCATGATCTAAGTATTCTTCACTTCTATGCCTCTTATCTTTCAAAGAGAAAGCTATAGTATGTTTCTTTGGAGCTTTTTGCAATACCAGATCTTCTTTTTGTTGTTAGAAGGTATATTGACCTTCCTCATCTTGAAACCCTAACTTGGTTTCACTTCTTCTTTGCTTCACCTCCATGGTGAGGTCCTTCTTAGATCTGAAAAGAGATGAGAGTAAACTCATTCTTTCCATAATTCTGATCTTTGTCTTGAAACTCATAGGCTGAGCCAAAGATCATGCTCTGATACCGCTGTAATATTCCAAAATGGAAAAGACAAGAATATAGAACATATGCACAATTCCAACTACGGTAGAATAAGAATTAAACATGTGGAACTGGAAAAATGCCGAAATAAATCAAAACATCATAAATATGGGCAGAAAATAGCTGAGCCATATCATTATATATCAACATCAAATGAAAGTACATAGTGCTCCAAAAGGAATGCACTCAAGCCACAAGATGGTTGAAATACACCAAAGAAACCAAGCACTTGTAATGTGTGCTGCTGCTGCTGTTGCTGGAAATTGTTGTTATTATGAAGAAGAACCATGTGCGGAAGGCTGTTAGAGTGCTCAGAATGATCCTCTATTTTAACCACAGATTGTACTAAAAAAACCCAGAAATGGTTTGGCCAGATTTTAAGTTTGGATTTTCGGCCTTTTTTTAGTTGCCCACTACATTTCTTCTGCCTGACTTATGCACTCCCTGAAAATTACTGTTGATATGGGGCTGAATGAATGATCTATCAGCTGCAACAACACCCAATCAACTCAATAGATGAAGGGCTGGTCCCCTCACTGGAAAATAAGCTAAAAAATTGGAGATTTCTCTCCTCCACTACTGCACCCTGCAACACAACACAATAACCTACAGAAACTGCATTGATGAAGAAAGTTGTAGCTTGGTCTGGAAACCTAAATGTGGAAGTGAATGTAATTCTTTTCCAAAAGGCCTCTCAAGGAAAGAGGTGGGATTCCCGCTCGGGAACACCCAGTGCTAAATAGCACAACAACCCTGCTAAACAGCAAAGGAATGCAAAGTCTAAACAGACCAATATCAAATGATAATCTAAAACATGAATAACAATGGCTGCCATCCCCTCCATATATAGCATGTGAGTCTACTCACATTGGGTCCCATCCATACTTTCCACCAAGCTCATGCAAGTTGTCCTCCACTAAAACTGCGTTGTCTCATCATAAAGACCACTCCTCCATGACAGCGTTGTTGATTTGGTCAAAGTTGACTGAATCAACATGATCCAATCCCTGTTCACACCCAAAGCTGCTTAATGCAACTACTTGTTCTTCCTCCTTTCACATCATGAGTGTTATTATTCCTTCTAAAGGGGTTTTATGGGCCTCCCCACCCACTTATTCACCTACCTAGTGATAAAACAAACTATAATATTCCATTTAGATGAAGGCTAAATTTTTGGAATATTACAACAAACCAATTCAAACAATTAAACCCTTGTACTCATACCTAGCCTAAAACCCTAATTCATCCAGCCCTCTTGGCTGTGATTTTGTGGAGAGAGCCCTCTTCGGTTTGGTAGCACTAGCTACCAAGCTAAAATATTGGTTTGTGATTACCTCTGTTTGGACTCTTTCTCAGCCTTAGAGATCCGGTGGACTGATAAAAAGGAGAACAATTAACAAAACCTTATATTTTATTACAACTGATTTTCTAGGACAAGAAATATATCCAACCTTTTTTCCACTTTGGCTTCCCTCTCAAATTTTGAGTCAGGAGTGGTTGAGTTTTGTTGGTTGGACATCCATAAACCCAACTTCCTCGAAGACTGTAGGAAGAAATTTTTCCAAGGGGTCTATTTGGGTGGCGAGATTTTAAGCCCTATATAAGGGCCACATTAATCCAAAAACACTTAATAGTCCCAAGATATGGATTGATTACATTTATATTGTTATAATTTTATGTAGGATAGAAACCCTCTTGGTCTCATTTTATTATAAGTGTACCCCTTGTATCCTCTATATATGCTAAGAAGATTTGGTCTTGAAATCTTCAAATGTTGCATTGTACATTGTAAAAAAATGTTTCCCCATTGAAGAGAACTGTAATTATTGGTTTCTTATCATTTTTAGGGTGCAAGGATAATAACGTTTGGGATCATAGCTCATGATAGTTGAATTTTGTGGATCTAAACATGTCATCATGGAATTTTTGTTATAACTTTATTTCTCGGAGGTTTCAAATGGTGAAACTTGGACAATAGTGAGAATACATCTTCAGAAATATCTAGTTCAAATTTCAGATCTTGGTTCACTATTATTCTGGGTATATGTTTCAAGGAATTTAGGGTTTTTGAATGCTCTTGAAATTAGTCTCAAACAGGTAAATTCATAATTTTCTTTATAACATTTTTTCTATGTGATTTCATATTGTAAAACTATAACCACATTGAGGCGAAATTGCGGTGAAAATTTGGTTCAAATTTTAGATCTCGGTTCGATATAATTTCAAATATATGCTCTAACGAAGTTCAGGTTCCTGAATGCTCCTGAAATAAGTTTCAAACAAGTCATCTTTGTGTTTTTGCTATATCTTACTGTTTGGGACATTTCAAACCATGAAATCTTCAAGGATTTCACGAGACATACAAAAGTACCTCAAGTAAAAATTTCATAATTAATTTGAAGAATTAGACACATGACACACTATACAAGTTTGATCATTGGAAGACGAAAAAAATAAATAAGTTTTGGGAAAGTTACTATAACTTTCACTTGGCACATCAAATTCAAAAAAGACATATCAAGTTATTATATGATGCAGAAACATCCGGCTCGAAAAATCATTGTATTTTTGGTTGACTAAGGGGATATAATGTTTATTAAATAATTTAATTTATTTATAGAAATTTTGTATATTTTTAAATTATTTGAGTGAGAAATATGTATGTGAGGTTTTTAATGTAAATATTTTCAAATAATTGAGAATATGAGAGATATTAGGTTTGTAAAGATCTCATAAAAATCTTAGGGAGTAGGAGTTCCTAGAATAGGATTTAGTTGAGTTAAAAAGGGATTTAGAAGATTTTTAGGATAAGGTTGATCAAATTATGGATCTGAACCAGAATTGGTTGCATAATCCTTTTGTATATATTTGTAAGCCTCAAAGGCATTCGGGAGGCCATTTCAAATGAAGAAAATTAGGTCATGGAGAGATAGATGAATTAAACAAGGATTGTTATTTTCTCTGTGAATATTAATTGATGAATTCCAGTTTGCATGCCTATCTAGAATCAATGATGGATTAAAATGAATATATCATATGTGAGGTCAATCCTTGAAGAATGAGTTATCTTTGCATAATTGGAAATTGTCTCTGCTCGAGAAATTGAATTTGTTTATGTGTGATACATCTACAAGTTTATGGGTTGTATGTTAATCCTGGCTTGTACACTTTTAGTATTGAATTGACAGTGTAACAAAGACCTCTTTTTATTTATGAAATCTTGAAATCATGTGTGGAAGAGACAGAGTACAGGAATATGCAAATTCTGTTAGAAAATGATTAGAATCTTGTGGAATGAAATTGAATGGTGAATTCAATGTCAGGGGAAGTATTTTTGGAGAGGATTGTTGTCAAGACCATCGTGTACAAGTGTAGATATGCATAGAATGCGTGGAGGAAACAAATTCTGGCAATAAAAAAATCATTGTATATCTCTACATACCTGAGAATTATTTGCAAGTTCAGTTTGAGTTAGATTGTTGAACTTCACTATTGCGTTCTGGCATGAGGAAAGTGAATTCAACAAAGGAGTGTTTCTGTGTGGAAGCTGTCCATTTTAAGTTGAGTTGAAAACCATTATGCAGAGCCTGTATTATAACATCAAGCTCATTGTTGAGCCATGACGATCCATGACGGGTGTAAAGTTGAATCATTTGCACATGGAGTAACAAAAGAAGTGAATTCATAAGGGAAAACCGTCACCAAACTTGTGGGGAAATTTATGGTCAAAGGAAGACGAAATTCAAAATTACACCATCTGGGTTTTGTGCAGAGCAGGGTCTATTTGGTAACTTGTGAGCTATTTTCCAAAAAGATCCTTGGTTGAGGAGTTTTGAAGTGATTTTGAATAGTGTTTTTGCAGAATGCGTAACTGAAAACGACTTGCTGTGTATTTTTAAGTGTTGTGTGAAAAGAGATTGACAACATTCTAAAGGAGGAAGGCGAGGGATCACAAAAGTCTAAAGCACAAGAATACTTCACATGATATCATCGCAGGGGAAATCAAATCTTAGTTAAAGGTATGTACAAATTATGAATGTAATTACATTGGATTGCAAAGCCAAAAGTCAAGGGAACCATTCGTAGAATGATCCGATGGATCAAGTTTGTGTTTAAATTCCTTTTGTTTATGGTTGACTAGAGAGGCACAATAGAAATGTTCACGTAGTGTGAAGATGCACAAGGATTAGAGGCCAAAGAAATGAGATTCTATCACACAGAATCTCTCACCTGCTACTCAATAAAATTTAGAACTTAGTGTGTCACTATTTGATCACATACATCATAGAAACAAATGATTGGGCCACTGCAAGATCACAGTGATTGAATTCAGAGTGAAGATTAGATCGAAATGAGCCCAAAATAATATTGGACTAAGTACAGAGGACAGAAAAAACGAAACAATAGATTTCGATGTGACATCTTTTTTTCATTCCAGAATTGACAGTGAGTGAATAAAGAATGGGGAATTAAAACCAGAGAAATGAAAGGATTTCAGATAGGAAAGGATGAAGTTGCACTTCGTTAATTTGATATTCATTCTTTGTACATCTTATGTCTAAAAAGAGAAATTTCTATTAAAAGAAGTTGGGAGCTATAAGAAGTTGGACAATGATCCCCTTAAAAAGGTTTCTAAAGCAGTTGCTTTGGCGATAAAATTGAGTAGCATTGTTGATTCCCTAAGTAAAAATATTATTGAAAGTAATCCCCTCACTCTGAGTATTTATGGTCTTCCTAAGATTCATAAGGATGGAGCTCCCCTTCGACCCTTTGTCAACACCATAGGTGGTCCGAATTATCTTCTTGCTAAATTTTTAGCGAGTAAATTTAAGCCTCTTGTGGGACGTACCAACTCCTTTGTCAAAGACACATCCTCTTTTATTAATGAATTGAAAGGCATCAAGTTGGATCCCGATGATAGGTTTGTCAATTTTGATGTTGTCTCTTTATACACTTACATCCCCATTAACGAAGCTATTGATTTCATTTCTTGGGTCTCAGATCCTGATACTGCTCCTCTAGTTGAGATTTGCCTAAACTCAACCTTCTTCAGTTTCAAGGCTGAATTCTTTGAACAAACTTATGTTGTGGCCATGGGTTCCCCCCTATCCCCGGTGGTGGCTAATATTTTCATGGAAGACTTTGAATCAAGGGCCCTTTCCTCTTCCCTTTTTCAACCTAGGCTTTGGAAAAGGTTTGTTGATGACACCTGTGTGGTGTGGCCGCATGGCAAAGAGAAGTTGGATCTTTTCTTCCAGCATCTCAATGATCAGTCTGACTTCATTAAGTTTACCATGGAATTTGAGGTGGATGGTTGTATGCCTTTTCTCGATGTTCTTATTTCTAGAAATGAAGAAGGTTCCTTCTCTCATCAAGTATTTAGAAAGAAGATGCACATTGAGCAGTATTTACATGTGGGTTCTCATCATTTCCCGGCTCAAAAATTTGGAGTTCTTAGTACCCTAGCCACTAGAGCCTTCAGAATTGTTGATGAACACCACCTTGAAGGTGAGAAATCTCATCTCCTTAAGGTTTTCCTTAAAAATGGTTATAGCAAGGTTCAATATCTTAGAGATTTTCAAAACGATGAAAAAGGTCCTAGGGTTAAAAATGATCACTGTGATAGGTTATATGGAGTTCACCTTCCTTTTATCCAAGGAATGATTGATAAAATCGCTAGGCTTCTAAGGAGACATAATGTTCCCTCAACCTTCAAGCCCCTCCGCACCATTCGGAGTTCGCTTAGATCGGTTAAGGACCCGATTTTCCCTAAGGACGGTAAGGGTGTTTACTTGATTCAGTCCTCTTGTGGGACACCTTACATCGGTGAAACTGGTCGATCCATCAGTCAAAGAATTCATGAACATGCCACTGACCTTAAACATAATAGATCTCGCTCCTTTGCCTTAGCAGAGCATGCTAAAAAGACAAAGTATCACATTTGCATTGAAGATGCTATGGTTATTGCGAAGATTGACCATTTCCACCACCGAAAGTTGAGGGAGGCCTTAGAAATTGAAAAAAATGGCCGATCAACCTTAATAGGGATGATGGGTGGAGTGTTAGCAAAATCTGGATCCCTGCCCTTCATTCTTAGTTATTGGTTTTCTTCCCTTCGGTTCTCCCTCGTGTCATTTCCTCTCCTCTGGTCACCGAGTTCTGTCTCCCTTTTTGTTCTTTTTTAATTAATTAATTTTTTGTTTTATTATTTATTTATTTATTTGTTATTATTTTATTTATTTATTTGTTTATTATTATTTATTTATCATTATTATTATTATTAGTAGTAGTCAATTTTTAGTTCTATTTATTATTGTTATTATTATATATATTCTTGCATTTTTATTTATTTTATTTTTATTAATAAATCTTATAATTTTAGATTATTATTAATTAAGAATATATAAATATTTTACTATATTCAAATCTCTTAAATATTAAATAAATAAAAAAGATTAAATATAATAATAATTCTCTGTTATTTTGTTCTATTTTATTTCTTATTCCAGTCAACTAGCCGTTATTCTACAACGGCTAGTTGGCGCATCCTTATCTATTTAAACTATGTCCTAGATCAGATTTCTCATCTTGTCCTGATGATGAACCACACTGGCTGGTTCGAAACACGTCGAAAATTTTTATTTGAATGTGATTGCCATTGAAAGATTTTATACACAATTTATGGATCACAGAAGCCAAATTCCTAAAATTCGAAATGAGTTAATTAACAAAATCTAATGGAAAGATTGTGTTAAGCCGATGGAGTAGAGATGAAGCATTGGAGACTCTTTCTTGAGACCTGTAGCGTAGCCTTAGTGTTTAAGGCTACTGATTATGGAGGGATAGACCTGATAGGTCATCACAAATGTTTAGATTTAGAAGGACGCAAATCTTAGAGTTATATCAATTAAACTTACTAGCGACCTAACTATTGATTAGAAGATCCCTATTTTTTGTGACTCGGAGTCGTGTTAAAGAGGAGTACTATTATTATTTTTCAATATGCCTCCAAAGAAAGCTACTCCACCAATTGAATCTACTGAAGACTCATCCTTGACTCATAAAGAAAGTGAAGAGTTAGAATTTAGGTTATCTCAATTAAAGAAGAAAATTAATGAAATAGATGGTAGAATGTTGAAAAAAGTGAATTTATTAGGTTCTCAAACAAAACTTAGGAGAGAAATGGAAAAAAGATGAATGAAAATAAGGAAGAAATACAAAAATCTATGATTTCCATGGAAATTTTTCTCTTAGAGAGGCTTCCTAAAAGGGATGTGGAGATCCAAGGAAATCATGAACATAAGGAAAAACATGATGTTGAGAATCAATCTCATATGGGGAGTATGTTATCACAATTAGAGAGCACAAATATTGAATTGCAGAACCACCATCATAAATTTTCAATCCAAGATCCAAATCATCAAGGCTTATCTTGGTTTCAAGTCAGCACTAAGGAAATACTACGTTTTGAAGATCGATATGAAGAAGTTTGATGATAATGATTTTAAAACATGGATATTTCAGATGAAGCAATATTTTGATGTACAGAAAGTCGCATCCTTACAAAAGGTAAATATTGCATCCATGTTTTTAGAACAAGACCAACATGTATGGTATAAATGGCTTTGTGAAAGGAAAAATGATTTCGTTATATCTTGGTCCATTTTTACAAAGGAATTGATATAACATTATGAAGATATTAAGAGCAACCCATTCTTCACTCAATTAGTAAATCTTAGACAAAAAGGTCTAGTTACAAAGCACATTCAACAATTCCAAAAGTTGAGTCTTAGTGTCAAATATATTTCAAATGACAATTTGTTAGACCTATTTATGGAAACTTTAAAGGAAAGCATCCAACATGAGGTGCATCTCTTTGAACCTAATTCTCTAGAGCATGCTTTCAATCAGGCAAGGAAAGAAAGTAAAAATATGGCCACTAGAAATTCAATCACTAATAACTATAATGAAGATCACGCTCTTTCTTCTAAACTGACAAGTTCGACTCCTCAACAAATGGATGAAACAAGAGCAAAGGGGCTATGTTTCAACTGACAAGTACAGTACAACACATAATTGCAGTGAGAATAAATTATTCTTCATATACTCTAAAGAGGAAGTAGATCAAGGATTGGACCCCTCACAAGATCTAGAGCTAGAAGAGACTATTCCAACAATATCCTATCATGCATTAGCTAGCATCAATACTGCACAAGCCCTCAAGATAGAAAGATATATAAAAAAGAAAAAGGTAACAATGTTGATTGATTCAGGTAGTACCCATAACTTCATCAATTACAAATTAGTAAGACTTCTCAATTGTTTCATATATCCAATACTAGAGTTTCAAGTAATGATTGCAGATGGAGGAACCATAAATTGCTAAGGGAAGCACCATAGTATTAAGCTTAATATGGGGGAGTATTTGTTGGACAATAATATAAATTGGTGGCGTTGATGTTGTATCAGGGTCTAATTGTTACAATCATTGGAAATTGTGACTTTAATTTTTAAGATCTCTTCATAAAATTTACCTCAAAATGAAAGGAAATTGAGCTTAGAAGCTCTAATGGAATGACAAAGGCACTCAAAAAGGGAAACCATGGTGTAATGGCACAATTATGTTCACTAAATGTTCAAATGTCAATATCATCTATGTTAAGGAATCTCCATAAAGTTGTCAACAATCATCCCAAGGCACTTGGATTAATGCCTAAGACTCTTCCACCTAGTCAATATCATGATCATGTTATACATTCGCAGTGAGGAAGTGTACCAAAAATAAATGAAGAAGAGAAAATCATACTAGAAGTAGAAACAATCCTTGAAACAAGGATTAAGGAGAGTAACCCAACAATTATGGAGTACATCATCAAACAAAAGAACCTACCAGTGGAAGAGATGACATGGGAAAATGACTTATTCTTGCAAAACCACTAGTTGGTAATCAACTATTGAGGATAACACTTAATTGAAGCATATGAGCATGTTAAGCCCTATATAAAGCCCACAATAACCTGAAAAGCCCTTCTTATTCCCTAGATACAGAGTGATTACATTTCTATTGTTATGTAGGCTAGAACCCCTCTTGGTTCCATTCCATTATAATTGTATCTTTGTCTTCTATATATCGAGACCTAGTTTTAGAATCATCAAATATTGTCTTGTACATTACATTCCTTGTAAAAAGAAGTTCCCCCTTGAAGAGAAAGGTAATTGTTGGTTTTTTTTATCATTTTTAAAGTGCAAAGATTATAACATGAGACTCCAAATCTCACCGACTCCTAATGTGAAATTTAGGTCACCCATGATTAGGGATTTTCTTTCTTTTAGGAAAGGATCACGTGGTGTGTATTCTCAAAAGATTTTTCAAAGTAAAGATAAAGGAATCTGAAAAGAAGATTTCCATACAATTTTAGAGAGTTTCCATATCCAATTTTAGAGAGATGCCCAACCTGAATCTCATAACATAAGACATTTTTCAGTATGAATAAATTTTTTTCTCCAACCACTTAAAATCCCTTCAAATCTCAAATCGGCTGCCTTGTACGTACATGGCCAAGAAGGATTGCTCTATCATTATCTATCATGATATTTATAAAAATAAAATGAAAAGATTGTAGTTTCCATCAACCTCTTCATGACCAATTTCTTTGAAAAATTGGCTATACTTCGTGATTAAGGGAGAGGGTTATCATGAGGGGTTCTTCCCTATGACTTTTGCTCTAGGGACTCCAAAAAGGGAACACCATTTGATCTTGGATTTCAGTGAGGAATTTGGAGATGAGGGGGAAACGGAGGGAATTGTTGAGGGGAGTAGGCATTAGGGATTTAACAGACTGGAGGTCGAAGGTCCGAGATGGGGCTGGGGGCCCAAAAATCCTGTCAATCTGAGAGGAAATCATCTCATTTATCCTTCTTAGGCCTCGTGGCTTGAAAACCTAATGAACCAAACCGGATGCCAGAGAAAAAAGTGTTTCAGGGGAAGTAGTATTCTTATCCAAAAGGTGTTCTTCATTCGATGGCTTGGGCGCCGTCTGAACTTGCAGAATGGCAGGTAAGGTGTCTTCTGCATTGTGTTGAGTGGATTGTTCCATAATCCTCGGAGCAGTTCCTGAGGAAGGGCCAAGACGAGTTAGGGTTTGAACTGCAGCTTCTTGCTTCTCTTTTCACACCCATTTCAATCGGTTTTGGCACTGTGCGCATTGTGCTCCCAGGTGTCCATAAGAGTGACATTTTCCACATTTAAAAAGGATTTCCTCATAATCGATCTCCTCCCCTGAAATGTAATGGCATCCGCCAATCCTCTGAAAACCCTAGCGCGAGTGACTTCGAACCCGACCTGGCTGCACATGTGGACTCCGAAATAGAAACCCTAGCACGATACAAGACCCCGATCATACCGAGTTTCTAGTTACCTGCTACAGAAACCCTAACCTGAAACCCTAACCGCAGGCCTCTCATGAAAGGGAATCGACTCAGAGCATATTTTTAGAGTTTCGAAAAGAGAGCACGCGATCTATGGTGCTAGAGGCGGCTAGAAATTCTGTGGCAAATCCTTGCCAAAATAGCACAATAAAATTCCATGGAATGTGTCGTGGTCCGACAGAGAACAAACCTTTGCCAAGAATTTTCCGCACCCGTAGATCTGTCAGGATATTATTCTGGCAGGTTATTGTATCACGGCCCCATCATATTTGAATAGATGCCACCAACGCAATCACTGTCTCCCACTTTTGGTTCCCGAACCACAACGGTTAAAGCATAGGCGTCTAACTTAGGGTTTATGCAAGGGCTTGAGATTGTGACAGAGAAAGGCGCAACTCGGCATGAGGGGGTGTTGGGAAAAAACTAGCGGGCATAGTCTAATAACCCGCTCGAAAGGTAAGGTGGGTGTTGTAAAAACATTACTAGCATAGCATAGTTTATAAATTATACATTTTTTCTTGAAATTGTTTTGACCTTTGCAAATGTTTATTTCCTTTTATAAGTTAGACTATATTATTCTGGGTTGGCATGAGAAAAGAAATTCGCATTCTCTATATAATAGTCATTGGCTTGGTTCAAAAATTTATGCATGTATTTTTTCTTGAAACTGTTTTGACCTTTGCAAATTCAATTAGAGATTATAGACTATCTTCAATTAGAGATAAATTCTTAGCATATTTGGGTTAAGGTTTGTTGAATATATAGCAATGAGAATTAACTTTAGTATAATCATGATGATTAAAGTAATTTTTTTAGGAGTTGTCTTTAGTGTTATTTTTTGGAAGTTTAAGTATTTTTTTATGAGTTGTATTTAGTATGACTTTTTGGAAGCTTTTCTGGTGGATTTTTTCCATCTCAAATTTGGCTGGAATTCACACGGTAGTAAATCCATATATATAGTAAAAAAAACCATCCAAAAAGTAGCACTAAAGACAACTCCATTTTTATTTATTTACTCTGATTATATACTATTTTTTTTTTAAATATCTAAAATTTTGGTAGATCTGAAGTATGGATCTATGTTGGTTTGATTATTAATTATAATTATTTATTTTATTTTTATCTTTTTAATTTAATTTAATTTTTTTATATTTATGTTATTTGAAGAGTAAAAATATTATTATTTTATTTTATTTTTATTGTTATTTTTGTGTAATTTGACTAAGTCTAAATGTTTACATAACATAATAAGATATGGGTGGGAAGTTGCCTGGTCACATTGATCTTCGGTGGAAAGACATAACACACCGTTAGAGGGTGGATTTTTGGGCACTGCCTTTCGGTTGTTTTCTTCGCCACAAAACTGGGCACCTGCTAAGTCATTGCCCGAGGGGTCGTGGTTGTGTTTGGACTGCGCGGCATAACATGGGGCAAACAGGGTTGTCGGGGGGAGGGGGGGGGGTCGTCATCATCATTGACAAAACAACTAGATTTTGGTAAGTCGTCTTCACCCTCTCCCCATCATGAATATTGTTTTTCCTCTGTGCAAAGGTCGGTTGAGATGCACAAAATAGGGGAAGCGGGTAAGGATGAAGTTTGTGTCGTGAGGATGGGGTATGTGTCAATGATTCATTTTCGAAGGATGACATGGAAATTTCTATCTAGGATGGGGCGGGTAATAAAGAAGGAAATTGTGGGGATGGGTGTCCACCAGATTCAGTAAATGGAGTCTCTTCCGGGCCTGTGATACATGTTTCCCCGTTAATGCCTCCGTTAGAATGGGCTTCCCCTGTTCATTCAAATGAACTCGAACCAGGGGGGGATAGGATTATCAGACCCGACTCTCCTAGGAATTCTGTGGGGAGTGACATTGAATTCATTATGAATAACCCCATGATGGATATCGCTGCCCTTTCTGTACATGATAAGCTTAAGCATGATAACCCTGTATCTATTTTGCCAGCATCCACTCTTAACATCATTGTTAGGAAGAAGTCCAGAAACAGGAGTCGACATTTTAGGGGGAAGGGTCGGGGTAATTCAAGGGATATTTTCCTTGATGAAATGGATGGTCTTACTGATGTTCATATTTCTCTTGCATATACCACTTGGGATCTTAGTGCATGTAATCTCGTAGGGGCTATCAAATGACCTCCATTCTTTCTATGAACATCAGAGGGTTGGGTGAGCCCTCAAAACACATGCGATTGAGGAATCTGCTTGATGAATGTTATCCTAGTATTGTTGTATTTCAAGAATCCTTATGTTCCTGTAATAAAGCTCTGAACACTCTTCTCCGCATTCAACCAGGATGGCAGATTGTAGTCATTAAAGCTGTCGGGAGGGCGGGTGGCATGATTGCCATGTGGGATCCGGAGGTGGTAAGGTTACGGGCATATAGTTTTTTTTGGGGCATCATTTTATCTGGAAGATTTCGGGGCTGTGCTGAACCTATACATTTGATTAACTTATATGCTTCTTTCCATCAACGATATACTTTCTGGGAGCACATGAGAATGTCATCCATCCTTAGCATTACTAATCCGATCCTCATGGGGGATTTCAACGCCTCTCTCTTTACAGAGGAGATTTAGGGAAAGAAGGCGCGATTGGACCTTATGGCTGAAAGGATTTCTTCAATGTTGGTGGATAACCACTTAGTTGACATTAGTCTGCATCCTGTATCTCCGACATGGACAAACAGGAGGCCGAGGGAGGATTTCATAGGGAAGAGGCTTTATGGTGCATGAGAGTGTGTGCGAAATTTTTGGCAATTTGAGATCAAACAACATTTCCTCTTCTCTATCTGATCATATGGCAATTACCCTAACATGGCGCTGGGAGGCAAGGTATATGGGGATTCTCTTCAAATTCAATCGAATATGGCTGCAAGATCAAAGCTACATGCATCTGGTAAATGAATTTTGGAAAGGAGGGGGAAGGCACAAGACCAGTAGGGCGGGAATTGACATGTCGTCTAGGCTGAGAATGTTAAAGAAAGTAACAAAAAACTGGGAGTGAAAGAATAAGAGGGAGCTCAAGGTGGAATTATGGTCTATATTAGAACGGATTGCAAATTTATATGAGTCAATGAAGGTGTGCCCCCCAAGTCAGTATATCTACAAGGTTTTGGATCATATGGAAAATAGGAAACTAGAGATTTTAAAAATACATGAGGTTACGTGGAAGTTGAAAAGCCGAGCACAATGGCTGAAGGAAGGGGATCGGAATACTAAGTATTTCCACCAAGTGTCTAATGGGCAGAAAAATAGGAATTCCATTTGGCATATTGAAGTGGGTGACGGTGGAATGGCTTCTTCCACTCAGGATATTCAAAGAGAAGCGTTCCTTCATTTCTCCAAATTTTACAAGGCAGAATAGGAGATCGATTTAGCTAGCCGACAATGGGTCCTGCAGCACATGCATCAAATGTTTGACCCAACAGCAAATGAGAACCTGAATAAGGCAATAACAAAGGAAGAGGTCTTAATTAATTTGAAATCTTTTGTAGTGGACAAAAGTCCAGGGCCGGATGGGTGGCCTGCTGAGTTCTATGTTCATTTCTTCAAACTGTTGTGGGATGATTTATTAAAGATGATGGAACATTCCAGATGGTTGGGATATATGTCGGGGGAATTGAACTCCACATTCTTGGCGTTGATTCCAAAGTCCACCAACCCCAGGACCTTCGGAGATTTTTGCCCTATTTCCCTGTGTAATGTCATGTACAAAATTACATCAAAGATTATAGCACATCGGTTAAAGGGAACTCTCTCAAAGTTTATTTCAGTTGAGAAATATGGATTTTTACAGGGACCCTCAATTCATGATGTTGTCGCAATGACTCAGGAGGTCCTCCACTCAGTCCACTCCAGGAAGTTTGAGACCCTCATAATGAAAGTGGACATTTACAAAGCATATGATTTAGTGGATTGGTCTTTCAGAAGCCTCATTCTCCTGAAGATTAGTATGTCACTCTCCGGCATTCGGTGGATAATGGCATGCATAACATATGCCAAATATGCAGTAATTGTTAATGGAAAACCAACAGAGTATTTTGCTGCGGAAAGGGGGTTACGTCAGGGATGTGCTCTCTCTCCCCTTATATTCATTCTCGTTATGGATTGTCTTAGTCTCATCTTGAAAAAGGAAAAATGCTCTGGGTTTTTTGAAGGTATGGCTTTTTCTGCCAGGGTCTTTATTGCGCATTCTCTATTTGTTGACGACCTTCGATGTTCAGAAGACTGTGCAGGTTCCAATGGATCTATTTCCATTCTATTTTCCATTGTTTTGGGGCTGCCACAGGGTTGAAGAGTAATGCAGGGAAGTCTTTCTTACTCCACGACGCAAGGAAGATGGAGAACATACTTTTTATTGCTGCTCTCTTTGGGGTCTCCGTGAGGAATATGAAGGAGGGACTGTCCTATTTGGGTTTTAGACTAAAACCTTGCAGTTATAGAGTTGCAGATTGGGTGTGGTTGGTTGAGAAATTCAAAAGAGGATAAATATATGGTCCCATAGATGGTTGTCTTTAGGAGGGAGATTCATTCTCGTTCAAGCTGTGCTTCAACAACTTATAGTTTATTGGGCACATTTTTTTTTTTGCCGTCTAGTACAGTTCATCTTATTAGGAGGGTGGTGTCATAATTCATTTGGCCCGAGGCAACAAAGAACAAGAAGTTCCATCTGGCCAAAATGGAGGACATTTGCAAACCGAAGGTCTTGGGTGGTTGGGGGCTGTTAGAAATTAGATCCTTCATGCAAGCTTTCCTTATGAAATCACTTTGGAGGGTTGTCAATGGAGTCAGGGTATGGCAGGAGATTATAAAAATTAAGTATATAGATGGAAGCATATTGGCCCAGATTGCAAGGAACACCTTCTCCCTGCCGAAAGGAGGCTCGGCCATATGGAGGAGTTTGCTGAAAGTGGTGGACGTTTTGGCGGAGAGGCTTAAGTGGAAATTTGGAAATGGTTTGGACATTATTTTGGGTACTGACAGGGTCTTTTGAGCGGGTCATGGCATGGATCTGAACGACTAGATCAGGCATAAACTGGTTCAAAATGGTATATTTTTTATGTCACAGGTAATTGTTAGTTGGCAGCAAGGTGTTCCGATTTGGAAATCAACGACAATATTGGGGCTTGAAGGGGAGGATGCACTCAAATGGTCCGAATATTTATCGAAACTCAAAGGAAGTGGTTTATGTTATAGTCAGGAGGGTGATCGGGTGGTTTGGGATGGGCGTGAGAAGGATGATGCTATTGCGGTGACAGATGCATACAGAGGCATCATAATGAAAGAAGGCGTAGACGAGGAGGTGTCTCACTTTGCAAATTTTTGGAAGTTAAAAATCCCTCTTAAGATCTTGTTGTTCGGTTGGCTTGTGTGGCGAAACCGAATATTGGCCTGGGACAATCTCTTGAAAAGAGGTTTCAATGGGCCTGGTTTTTGCATTTTTTACAGGAAAGCGCCTGAATCTGTAGAGCACATTTCTCTTTCATGCCCTTTTATCATGAGATTGTGGTCACTGTTTTCAACTCATCTTATTGCTCCGGCCTGGAGGCCTGTGTCCATTTTGGCTATTTTTAATGACTGGAAAGCAACTAAGTTATTATGTATGAAATTTTAAGAAGTTTGGGTTTAAAGTATGTTTTTTTTTTTTCGTTAAGAATTTATTTTTTTGGGACCAAGGTAAGGAAACACGTTAAGAGCCCAAAATATAAAGGTATTTGGCAAGAGTGAAAATCTACCACCTTAAGGACTATCGTTTTAAGACTCTTCCTTTTTTCTTTATATGGGAAGTTTGGATTGCTCGCAATAAAGCCACTTTTGAAGACTGCCTGGCGGATCTGGGGCATTTCTATAGGGCAATTCGAGGATGGACCCTGGTGGCTATCACTCAACACAGGCATGCAAAGGATCTTTCGATCTGTTTGCGTCCTCACCCAATTGAGCTTCCTGCAGCTTTCTTTGATGGGGCACAACAAGGGGGTTTGTGCGGGGTGGGGGGATGAATCAAGATTGATAAGGGTGAAAGATACAAATTACACTGGCATGGGGGGCCTGGATCAAATACAAAGGTTGTAGTAATGGCTCTTTGGAGTGTTTCGAGGCTGGCGCAGAACTTGCAGATTAAAGACATACATGTTTCCGGAGATGCGAAGTCAGTTATAGATGGTGTTAATGGGGTTTCGGCTTTCTGTCCACCTGGCTTGGATGGGTGGCTTCGTCGTATTCAGAACTTCATGTCTTGTCTCAGATGGTCGAAGCTAGTTCATGTCTATCGTGAAAATAATTCAAGGGCAGACATGCCCTCAAAGAATGGTCTCGGTGCCCCTCTGGGTGTCATCTATGTATCACATATTTTTGGAGGTGTGCTTGTAAATGTCTTTGAAGTTCCGACTCCGTGAAAACAGGGATGGCATGCTTGCAAAGGGGTCATGATCATAGTAAAGTTGCTTCAGATTTAGTTTTTTTTTTTGGTTCATAGATATGCTGATATGTGATAAGTACTAGTTGGATGTTATGCAATCAATCCAATGACTGCACTTTCGATAGTTCTTATTTTATGTATAGTGCAATGTTAGGCAACATATGGAAAGTAGTTGCTTACTGTTTGTTTATGAAAAGGAACATAGGAAAATATGGCAAAGACACATCTGTGGACTATTGAAACAAGCTTTATGTACCTTTTATGTTTTTAATATAATGGGTGTTTTTTTTACTCTGAAAAAACATAATAAGATATGATAATATCGCACATCTCTTCCATAGTGGGTTAGAGAGGGCTTTTAGACAATAAATTAAAAAAATGAATAATTATTTTTGTAATTATGTTGATGAAAGTTATTTAAATATTCTATTATATTTAAGAATAATTTAGAATTTTAATTTAAAGATAATTAAATTATATATACTTAAAGTTACTTATTTAAATTTTTGTGTTTTTATAAAACTTAAAACATATATATTTGTATGAAAGTGTAATTTTTCATTATTTAAAATGTAATTTTTAATATATATGTGGATTCAAATTACTAAAAACAATTGAGCCCATTTAAAATATACAGACTTTATTATTCAAATTCTCTGTGTACATATTTCTTATCTCATATTAAATAAAATTAAAAAAAACAATATAAGATTCACATAAATATTCAATTGACTATAACTTGGGTAGTTGAGGGAATAGTTGTTATCCTTCCCATCTAAATTCAAATTTTGTAAGTTGAAATATTAACTCTCTAAAACACTCAGTAATAAATGGTATCCAACACCCAAAATTTTTCTTTAAAAACAAAATAACATTCACATAATTAAATTCTAATTAATGAAATCTCATTCAATCATATATTATTTATTAAATAATTAATAAAAAAATTAACCCATCTATAAATATTAACCCACAAAAATTTCCTTATAACTTACCTTTCCAGCATGAAAAAATACAGCTGGTTTATATAATATACCAGAGCAAAACAGAATTCAATTTTCAGTTGATCAACATCAATTCAAGACTAAGGTAATCTGTTATACCTTACCTTATTAAATTTTACTTGCCAATGAAGTTGCAATCTGTTATACCTTACCCCTATTTAATTTTACCTCCCCAATATTGAAATTGCAATCTATTATACCTAACCCATATTAAATTCTACTTTCCCAATATTAAAGTTGCTGCCAGTATTAAATTTTACCAACCAAATATTAAATTTTAGACGCATAACTGCTCTAAGGTTGAGAACGAAATGAATCAGTGATGTGAAATATTACATGACGTGATAAACGAAGTGAGGTGAAATCATGAAAAAATGTGAGCGGTCTTTTGGGTTGGTCCATGCTGCCATAGTAGCAGCAAATGAAAGATATAAAGGATATCATATTTCCTTTTCATAATGGAAACACAGACCGGACAAGGTGTCATACTTTCCTTTTCTTAGTGGAGAATATTCTTTGACTACACCAAACAGATTGCAACGTTGGGTGAGCATTATCCACACTTTGGTAACGTCATCATTGACTATGACACAGCGGATAACTTTTACGGGGAAAGCCGTATATAGTAAGTTATACGATATAAAATGCGATGAGATAGTATAGGTTTATCGTTAGATTTAAATGAAATTAAATGTAATGGTCGGCATATATTGTTCCACGGCATTTAATATTGTATAATTTATGATTTAATAATTATGTTTTTATTTTCTCTGGAACTATGATTCAAATAAATTGTATTTTGAACCATAGTGTGTTGTATTTTATTATTGATTTTTATAAATTTATTTTAAATAAGATTGTGATTTTTCATTATTTAAAATATTTTTTAAATATTAAAGTGAATTGGTACTCTAGAAAATTTTGGAATATTTTTGCAAATTAAATGGTTTAAATTTATGCTTTTTAAAAATCTCTATCAAATTTTAACAAAATTGATCAATAAAAAAAATTCCAAATTTTATCCATTAGTTAAACTACCCTACATATAATTACAAAGTATTTAATGTTTTATATTAAATTTAAAAGTAGTCTAATTGACATTTTTTTTGGATTTTTTTAGATCAATTTTGTTAAAAAATTGATAGAGATCAGGGATGGATCCATTTAAGGCACTTTGTGATGTGAAGGTCATTGGTCTGAAACTTCATGGCCAAAAATCCAACCATGTTATGGGTTGGTGATGCCTAGACAAGGTGCAATCCCCGATGATTTTGAAATCTTAGATGCTCTTGGATCGGGATTTCTCAAGTCAAATGTTTAGTGTGCAATCATCTCAACATTGACACAACTTAGTAAACAAAAAAAATTATATCTTTTTAAATTTCATAATATAAAACCTAACATCCAAAATATAAAATACTATATAACCAAATATTTATTATTCATCATATTTTCTTTAAAATTATGTTATATAGAATAAAATTATTAAACAAATTATAAGAAAAATTTATTTATAATAATTCTAACAGTAAAGGGTGGCAGAGGGTGGCAGGGGTTGGAGGGCTTATCTTTCGTCCAATAAACAAAAATTGTTTGAAAATTGGGTATCTTCACTGATAATCAAACTAAATATTTAGCATTGTATTAAGGATCAGAATGAACAATCACAAAAAAATAATCTCCTTTAACGGAAAATACCGTTAAATACCATTCAGAATCAAGTTGTTTTAAGTACAACATTCTTGGGTGTTGAGATTATTTATTCCCCCAGCGGTCACGAGATTTGGAAGACAAACCAAATATGAGCAATATGAGCAAATGTGAAATACATGCGGAGCAAGTTCATTGCATCGATAGCAACACCTAGAGTACTCGTGATGTACAAAGCACAAACAAGTAGATGCAGACTCTCTCCTCAAAAAGCACAATGTGGGGCGGCTGTGGGCCTTAATTCTCCGGCAACCAATATTTTAGCTGCTATTCGCCCATTAATGCTCTTAAGAGTACTACTGGGCATCCCATGGGCATGGACATGCCATCGATCATCAAAACTTGTACATGACCCCGACTGGTTTAATTGCATTAAACTCTTGAACGCATCCTCCGGGAGAGATGGTACTGTAAGGGGTGCTGACAGGGTATTGAACAGCGTATTGACTGAGAAATAACGCTCGCCGCACGTAACTATACGTTTAATTACCGAAACTCGATACGCCAATTTCCCACCCATTAATTCAAATTTTAAATTTCAGTTCGTTCGATTTTTTTTATTTGAATTTTGAATTTGAATTTGGGGATTTCCATTCTCCCTCCTCCTCGCCAAAATTTCAACCCCACAGCTCTGAAAATCCTCCCACCCGCCATTAAAAGTCTTGTGCATTCAGTCAGGGCTTGAAAATAAATCTGAACCTCTTTCTCCTCACTGCGTCTGTAGCACAAGTAAGTATCGTGTTTGTCTAGATTCGAAATGGAATCACAAAATCTTCAGCTTGCAGGTGGTCATTTTTCTCTCAGGATAGAAGAAGATAACAAGGAGAACATTCCCCCATTCTTCTCTTATTCTTCTGCCTCTGTGTTGCCAGTACCCCATCCGAGAAACCCTCTGCAGGACATCACCCGGCTCATCGCAGCGGCCACTCATAAGGTAAGTATTCACAGGTTCTTAGCTTGAAATCTTATAATTATTACTCCTCATTCCTTTCGATTCAATATGTATATCTAATATGTGGTTTTTCCTCTGTTTTTTCAGGGAATACAGAAGAGCTCGGTAGCAGAAGCGAGGCCACATGTAGAATTGGGGATACATGCTTTCAGTGAGAAGTGCGGTAAAAAGAAGAAGGCCGCAATTCTTTCAAGTGGCAGCGCCGTTATTTCAAGCCAGATGACTCGACAAAGACATCAAAAGGCCAATACTGAGAAAGGGCTTCAGGTCACGGCTGTGAATACCGATCCGGGCAGCAATTTAGCCCTGTTGTAATTGTGACTCTGCTTAGCCCCCTGAGGAAGGGCTTCTGGTAATGCTTCTGGTAATACTGTGAATACCAATCGGGGCAGCAATTTAGCCCTGTTGTAATTGTGATTCTGCATAGCCCCAAGGTTTTTAGCGCTGTCGTAATTGTGACTCTGCTTAGCCCCCTGAGAAAGGTTTTCAGGTAAATACTGTGAATACCCATAGGGGCAGCAAATTAGCCCTGTTGTAATTGTGATTTTGCATGGCACAAAGTTTTTTTTAAGATATAGTGTTTTTAGTCGGTTATAGAAACCTCCTCACCTAATTGTTAGACCATATCTTGGAAATTAAAACTGCCTTGAGCTAGCATAATTAATTCAAAAGAACTTGTGTCGAGCTCAATTACAGAGAATCCCTAAAGATAAAACTCTTCCTGCCTTGAATTTCTTTGACAAGTGAATAAAATTGTTTTGGGTCTATATTCTATTCTTGCATTCGAACACTTCAGTTTTCTATTTTAATATGTGGGTATGTGAAATTTATTTTAATTTATGGTCATGTGAATTGAGAGAATGATATCATGATGCAGTGGTAATAAAAAGATTAAAATTTTAAATGATATCGTGATGCAGTGGTAATAAAATCACTTATATCTGCCAACACGAAACTATGAAGTATTTCAAAATTGCTTCTTAGAAGTTCATTGCACTCTTCAGAATTTTATTAAGGGGGCTGAACTCCTTAGAAGTTCATTGCACTCGTCTATTGAACTCTGTAATTTATACAATGTGAACCCAAAATGTTCAAAAATTTATTAAGGGACTAGGATTTTGAGAGCTCAAGACTATATTATGTGGGAAATGGTTAAATATAGACCAAAATCGACATTTTATTGGGAATGGTTAAATATAGACCAAAATCGACAATTTATTGGGATGGGCTACATTCATATTACCTTTCATCTTTGGTATCAAGTTTTTCATTACAACGTGGATATTGATATTATTTTGGTAAAAGTAAATGATATGGTGATGTGTTTGTTTTATTAATATTTAAAATATTAAATTTATTTTTATTTTTATTTTATTTTTTATTTTTTAAAATTAGATTAATTTAAATATATATATATATATATATATATATATATATATATATATATATATATATATATATATATATATTTTATTTTATTTTATTTATTTATATTTTTAAATAGGTTTTATTGATTTAATGTTTATTTATTTTTTATTTTATGTTTTATATATATATATATATGATTATTTATTTATTAGCATAGTCTTGTTCATTATTTGTTTATAATCTAATTTTTATATAAAGAAATAAATTTATTAATTAATTAAAAAAATAAATAAATAAATAAATAAATATAATAAAATATAATAAAATAATAATAATAATAATAACAATATATATGTTTATATATATGTGTAAATAAATAAAAATAAAGGAATTATTTATTTTTGTTCAAACGAGCTGTTATTGTTATTGTTATGGTTTATATTTTAATTTATTTATATGTTTGTGATATTTTTAATTTTATTGATTTATTGATTTATTTATTTAATTTTTTATAGTTTTATTTTTATTTTTTTTGTCAAACTAGCCGTTATTGTACAACGGCTATGTGGAGCTTCTTTTTCTATTCACGCTGCGTCCTTGATCAGATTTCATATCTTGTCCTGATGATGAACCACACTGGCTGGTTCGAAACGCGTCGGCACAAAATTCTCCATTGTGATTTTCACCAAAAGATTTGATAATTAATTTATGGATCACAGAAGTCATATTCCTAATAGTCAATTCTTGTTCGATGAGGATTATTCAAAAAATAAAAAACTGGGTTGCCTTTCAAGGGGAAATGATTAGGTGATCATGTCCAAGTTAAAAAATTGCTCAAAAATGAAAGTGTTCAAAAGTGGTTGCATTTTGAACGACTGGAAAAGTCTTGTCGCTATGATTCTGGCGTCGTGAACGGTTCTCAAAATTGAGATCCTATGTGAAAGTTATGAAGGTTTGAAGTCTCCAGTAAACTCTGTTTTTTAGTTGACCAAGTTTGACTTTTTTGAATTTAGAAAAATTAAAAAAAGAATATTCAAAAGAATATTTTGAGAATATTTTTTAGAATATTCTTTGAAATATTCCACAGGGGTGAATAACAATTTTGACAAATGGCAATTGATGATTTGTTGAAAGTTTGATTGTTGATTTTTGTGGCCAATCACAGGCTACCATGTGGCAGGCCTGGAGGTTGCCACGTGGCCCCAGGTCAGAGAAGGTTTGGTGTGATAAAATTTTTATGGCCCAATGAATTTGAATCGGCAACCTTGTGCGCTCAAGCCATGCGACCTGACTAATCGAGCTCTGTGTGTTTCTTAACACATATCAAATCGAGGTTTGATTTAAAGTTTGAGTTTGAATTTGTTGGAGGGAAAAGGGGCTAGCCCAGAGTACATGGAACCCTGTGTTGGGAGCCAAAGGGCTTAAGCCATTGAAGGCGGCAACAGCCATTAAACCCAATAATGTGATCACCCTTAAATGTTTAATGCGACAGTTTGAGTAATGGTTTATGTGGTGGTTTAAACAAAGGCGGTTGCATGTGACCACGTAAATGCACCCGCCAAACATTTAATGCCACTCCAAACAATCTCGACATTTTTGGCACGTTCCATCAATTCAATTTTGGAAGGGGTTTTCTAGTGACACTGGGGAAAATTTTGTTTTGGTCACAACTTTCTCAATTTTCGACCAAACAAGATGAAATTTTAGTCAATTTTGGGTTTTTTTGACTTTCTGGAGAGTTTGGGACAAGTTTCAGAGCGAACAGAGGTGATCTAAAAGAACTTTTGCTTCAGGGAAGATGAAGGAGCCATAAGGGCCATCATGGAGGAGGCACTGTTTTGGGTTGTATTTCACTATTTAAGGTGAAACAAAAGCCATTTTTAGCTATTTTCTATCTTTTGAAGTTGAATTTACAGTTGGTTTTGCCTGTTTAGGCATATTTTTCATTGTGTAACCATTTTGAGAAAATTAATAGAGTAAGGACGTGCCATTGGGGAGCCTTGGTGATGGACACGTCAGCCCACACCCAGGTCTATGCTACAACAAACAATAATACAAATATGTAAATGTCAATTTTTCGATTTATGTGGCTTTTCCAAATTGAATGCGGAATGTTTACACGTCGGATTGCAATAATGGATCACAACAGTGGGTCTCGAATTTCACAACCTCCGTAGGATCCGATACATTGTTTTCAGTGATTCTCAATTAATCTCACAGTGATTATCTCGGTCCGGTCAATCTGTCCTTTCGCCGTCTGTCAGTATCACTGGGTTTTCGCACATCTGTTCGGTGTTAGTTTCACGTTGGCGGTCAGTTGTTTTCTGCTCGGTGGTTGCAATGCGAGGGTTTCACTTCAATGACCTTCCTGAGGGTTTTGCTGTGGGTTCACGGTTCCTGCATGTCTGCTTTCACTGTAAAACGATGTCTGAGGTGACGACGCTGAGCTGCTCAGCCTTCCCGACGGGGTCTGTCTACTTTCGCTGTAACCTGTTTGTTTTTCCTGATATTCTACTGCACCTTTAAGTTTTAAAACACTATTTTCCACTGTTCCTTTTCTGTAGGTTTTCTTCGACACTAGTAACTTGTTGTCAACCGTGCACAGGTTGTTCTTGGCGGGGTTCTTTCCCAATTGGTTCTATTCCTGTTCAACGCTGGAATTGGTAGGTCATCACTCCATGATTCAGTCCCTTAGTTTTCTTTTTCTCACTATAACTCGTGGGCTCCTCGTGAGCAGGCTTGGGGTTTTCTTTATCAGCTATTGCTCAACAATTGTCAGTGTACTCCCTCCTCTCGCCAGGTAACATTTTGAAATTTCTTCCTCATTCGCTATTCTGTGTTAATATGCCATATAGGCTTCAGGCTGACCTAATGTTGTTGCTGTGTAGGTCATTCGGAACTTTCTTGGCTTTCCAGTACTCTGTCGTGGTCTGCTTTCGATCTTCAACTACCAAGGGAAGGGTCGCTTCCACGTTTGACTTCCTCCCTTATGCTAAGTTTGTCATAGGTGGCATAGGCTAACTCGTTCTAGTTTATCTCCGGTTCTTGTCTGTAGTAGACCAGGGGTTATTATGTATCATTCAGCAATGCTTCCTCTTCGTCTAAAACTGTCACTCTAAATGGGTTAACTGCGAGATTTTCTGGGTTTTTTTGTGAAACCCCGCCTGTAACTTCAGTTTCTCTAGAACTTGGTTTCCATAGCCGTATGGTTCTTTTTGTTTGAAACCCCAACTGTGAAACTTGGTTTCGAATATATTTATGTGACTTATCTGTTTATACGAACTGGAACTTTTATTCGAATGGCTATTTAATATGGAAAAAGACTTCAATTACTATTCCTTAGTTTGCTCAGGAAAATAATACACAGTTTTATGATTTGTACCTGTGACTTAACATCATTCCAGGTTTTCCGAATGCCTGTTTGTCTTTCGCCAATTATGATGTTTGTTCGCGATGTTTCTCCACTTCTCGTCAACCTGTAAACTTCTTTGCTTTGTTAAAAAAAACAACTTCGTGGTTTTCGCTTGCCTGCACTATCTCAACAGTTCTTTTTATGTGAGAAAAAAAAAACAATTGTTTGTTACTGTAATATGTATCAGAAATTCGACAGGGCCATTTGTATTATTCTGAGAGTAAATTTCAATGCTATTGGGACACAGATGGTTTGCGAAGAAAATATTCGGTATAGTTTTATTTCTCTTCTTCCTTGATAATTTTTCAGAACCCCTACAGAATGCACTCCTTTTTCTTTTTGTATCTCCGTAGAAGAAAAGTAGTTTCCAGTTGGAAACTGCCTTGCTTTCAGTTACACTTAGTCATTGGTTTCCAACTGTTTCTAAATTAACGAAAAATAAAATATCTAACTAATCCTACAAACTTAAATAAAACAGCCAACTATTATCACTTAGTTTAATGAAATTTCCTAACCGTAAACAGTCTTCTAAAAAAAAATTAAACATTTACAGGTTCAAAGACCTGTCAATTTGTCACACATCACCAAGAGACAAAAACCTGCTGCTGTTTGTCTACCCTGAGCCTGAGTCGGATGCTCCTACATCAGGCTCCCGGGGTAACAAAAAGTCATGGCTCCGTTCCATGAGATCGTCCACCAAATAGCCAGCTTTCTGGATCTGTGCTGCATCAAGCCAGGAACTGTCCTCAATAGGACGGTTCTTCCACTTGACCAAGTACTGTAAATATTCTTTCCTGCGCGTTCGATTGGCTACTTGTGTGTCGAGGATACCCTTGATCTCAAGGGGCTGCGCTGCAGGCATCTGCCTCAACCAAGAATCCTTGCTAACTTGGGTGTCTCGTTCTGGCCTTGCTGCCCCGTCCTCTTCAGGATTGGCAGTGTAATGAAACAGATCCGCCACATTAAATATGGGTGAAATGCCTATCCCTGGCGGCAACTGTATCTCATAAGAATTGGCAGAAAACTTGCGAAGAATTTTGCAGGGGCCAATCTTTTTAAACTTCAGTTTGTTATATTCCCCCTTCGAGAAACGTTCCTTGCGCAAGTGAGCAAGTACTTCGTCCCCAACATTGAATTGAACTTCGCGCCTTTTTAAATCTTCTTTTTGTTTGTATATTTGACTGCTGTCCTGTAACTTCGACTTCACCTGCTCGTGTAAATCACTCATCGCTTGAGCGAAATATTCTCCATCTGCGCTTCTTTTTTCGAGTTTCCCGAAATCCCGCAGCTCATGCACTCCGCGAGGATGCATGCCATATAGAATCTGAAAAGGACTGTAGCCTGTGCTTTGATTTGGTGAATCATTGTATGCAAATTCCGCTTGAGCAAGTACGCGATCCCACATTCACGAATTTTCTCCTATCAAACTTCCTAGCAGGTTTCCCAAGCTCCTGTTCACCACCTCCGTTTGCCCATCGGTCTGTGGGTGATAAGCGGAGCTAAAATTCAGCTGGGTGTCCAAATTTTTCCACAGGGTACGCAAAAAGTGTCCTATAAACCACACATCCCTGTCAGAAATAATGGACCTCGGCAAGCCATGCAGTCTAACAATCTCCGTAAAAAACAAGTGGGCTACGTGAGTAGCATCACTAGTTTTTCGACAAGGTATGAAATGCGCCATCTTCGAAAACCTATCCACCACCACCATTACTGAATCAAACCCCCGTTGTGTCCTGGGCAGACCCAAGACAAAGTCCAAACTGACTGAGTCCCACGGCCTACTCAGAATGGGTAGTGGCATATAAAGCCCGGCATTTTGACTGCCGCCTTTCGCTCACTGACACATTTTACACCTGCTTACATACTTCTGCACATCCCGTCGCAACTTTGGCCAGTAATAAAAACGTTCTATCTGGGATAATGTTTTGTCTATGCCGAAATGTCCGGCTAGACCTCCACTGTGCTTTTCCCGAATAATGTTCTCCCGCATTGAACAATCGGGAATGCACAACTGTCCTCCCCTAAATAACAATCCCTCTTGCAAATTATAGTCCAGCCATGGACTATTGTTTCGCAGCAAAGGGTTTTGACACGCCTCATGGGCCTCCTTAAAATCTGTATCTATCTGATATAAATCCTTCAAATGCTCAAAACCCAGCACCTGCACCATACTCTCCTGCAAGAGAAAAGCTCTTCTACTCAATGCATCCGCCACCTTGTTGGACTGCCCGCTAATATGCTTCAATACAAATGTAAAGCTTTGCAGATATTCCACCCACTTTGCATGCTTATGATTCAACTTATGTTGCTGCATAACGTACTGTAAGGCAGAATTATCAGAAAATAAAACAAACTCATTACCTAACAAATAGTGCCTCCAGTGCTTCAAAGATTGAACGACCGCATAAAATTCCTTGTCATAAGATGAATACTTCTGCCTACTCTCGTTCAGTTTCTCACTGAAATAAGCGACCGGTCTATCCTCTTGGCTAAGTACTGCCCCAATGGCTGTACCGCTGGCATCACAACGAACTTGAAAAAGTTTGCTGAAATCTAGCAATCGCAAGATCGGCCTCTCAGTGATCTTCTTCTTTAAAATCTGAAAACTGTTGTCTGCTGCTTCAGTCCAACAAAAAGGTTGATTTGCCTTCTTAATTGTGTCCAACATGGGTGCGCAGATCCCACTGATATCCCTGATAAATTTGAAGAATGGAATGTGTACAGATATTTGAAGAATGTGTAAGTGGGAGAGGATTAATGGGTTGGAAGTTGAAGACCTGGAGGATATGATTGAATTTTCAACAGAAGACTTAATATGGGAAAATATTGATGGGGACCAAGTTGCAGTTATTCCATATTGTCGACTTGATGATTTTATAAGAGGAGAGGAATCGAGTGAATTTGCACCCACTCAATTTCGTCTTCGTACTCATCGAAGTAAAAAATTAGAGGATATCAAACAAACATATTGTTCAACATATTTGGAGTACGCTATGTGAGTCTTTATATATTTATCAATATACGTATAATTTGTTACAGTATGCATATATGTTATATCTAATTTGTTGTAAAACATTTATATGCAGGTATTGGTGTGCATATGGTCCGGAGTGCAAAAACCAAAGTATGAGTGCATCCTCAGATATAACTAAAAAACACAATCAACAAGAAAGTATTAAAGTTGGTTGCCAATGTCACTTCATTGTACGACGACTTCAACTTAGACCAGACGATGCTGTAATAATATATACTACATGTAGGCATATTGATAAATCCAATGTTGTTTGTCATGGAAAAGATGCAATCGGCAGGCCTATGAGATTCAATTATGCACCACATTTAACAAGGGATATGCGATCTATTGTCCAACATTTAATCCAAAGAGGTTTTAATGTTACAATGATATGGGACAAGTTCATCTCTGATGTGAAGGATGGATTTGGTGAGTTATACACAGGGACATCTCGAGATACATATATGACAAGACAAGATATATTAAACATTTACAATGATACTATAAGACTAGAGTATGTTAAAGATCAAAGTGATCCAAACAGTGTAGAATGTTGGTATAAGGAACACCCTGAGAGCTTTTTCTTCTACCAGAAACAAGATCTTGTTGAAAACATCCCTTTTATTATAGGCATACAAACAAAGTGGATGCGCTCAATGATGCTAAAATATTCACACAATAATATAATCTCAATGGATTCAACATTTAGTACAAATAAGTATGGGGTGAGTACAAATTTATTCTAAATTTGATTTATTTATTCAACCTCATTTTAGTGCATGTAACTTACATAAATATAATTATGTACATTGTTTGTAATGTAGTATCAACTGTACACCTTAATGGTTTTCGACGAACATCGCAATGGGGTTCCGGTAGCTTGGGTGATATCATCACGCAATACTATAGCTGAGCTTTCTAAATGGATGTCAACTCTCTTTTCCATTGGGAAGAAAGAGCGACCAGATTGGCAGGTTTAAGCTTTCATCACAGATGATGCTACTGCTGAAATTGAAGCGTTAAGGTGATGTGTTTATTCTTTTATAAGAGACATAAAAATATTGTTAATGTATATTCCCTCTAATAAATTGTGTTATTCCAGGTCTTCAATCAAGTGTAATATATTATTATGTGTGTGGCATGTTCGTCGTGCATGGTTGAAGAATGTTGGAAATAAAGTCCAAGGAAGGGAAAACCAAATCAACATTTTTCATTCTTTAGGAGAAATCATGCACGCATGTGAAGATGATGAATCTGTAAAAAAGACAGTTGAAAGATTCTTTGAAATATTTAGGGACCAACCAAGGTTTTTGGAATATTTTAAAACAACTTGGTTAGCCAACAACAAAATATGTAAGTTTCTTGTAAGTGACTTTAATGACTATTTTTCATGTCATATGTATTATTAATTCATAGCTAATAAATTTCTTTCTACAGATATGTGGGCAAAAGCATACAGAAATTTTCCACATTCCAATCAGGATACAAATAATGCCATTGAATCTTATCATCGACATATCAAGGAAAGGTACCTAAGCGAAAAGAATAATGCATGTCATAGACGTGTCGATTGGTTAATATATGTGTTGTTGACAAAGGTTGTATTATATTACAATCATATGCAACGTTTAAAAGAAGTTGGTTTTGTACGGCCTAGAAAAATTGAGGAACAATTGAATTCATCCAAGTGTAGAGCTAGACAAATCCCAAATGAAGATTGCGTGCCTGATGAAAAGAGTAACAATGGTTATTGGGTTCGTAGCCAAAATAAGGATACACGTGATATTTGGTACAATGTCATATATAAAGGTTCCAATCTACACTTCTGTAATTGCAATTGGGCCTTGAATGGAAATGTTTGTAAACATGTACTAAAAGTTGAGATGTTGGTGAGTGACATTACTTTGGGTGAAAATGTATTGCCTAATATCACTAATCCTACCACAGAAAGGCCTACAATTTCATTTGATTTGAATGAAACACCTATAGTGGGCCTAGAAATCCAAACAGAGCTTCTGCCATGCATTGATTCTCCTCCAAATATAAGTTATTATAATGAAACAAGCATTGATAATGTTCAATCAACCAATGTACGACTAGATAGTGCATTATTTGAAGATGATGAGATGAAACGTGTTAACTTATCAACTCATGAGAAATTGAGATCCATAATACCTACAAATTTGGAGCAAGCAAAGGCATTGAACAGTTTGGTAGAAAAAGCATGTCAAGATTACAATAGAATGTTTTTCAATAATATAAATCCATCAAAGATCACTACTAAAAGAAAACGTAGTTTCTTGAGCCCAGTAAAAAAGAAAAGGCAATGTGGGCGCAAGTCAAAATCAGGGAAAGATAATCCATATTTTGAAAAGGTTGGACGAGTTCGTTCAAAAAAAAAGAAACATGGATGAGCAACTGGAGTTATCTTCTCAACACCAAAGAAGTGTGGGCCACATACCTGAGTTAGTGCAACATTCTATTATACAGAAAAATGGTATGGAAATTTGATGGCATGCATTTTTTTTATGTGAAATACGATATATTATCATTTTCGATGCATTTTCATAACTATATGAAACTTTTTATTGTTACAGTCAAGGGACCCACATCTCACAATGTTCCAGGTTGTCGAATTCAATTATTTGATGAGCATGTTGGTGAAAAAAACTATAGCAGTTTGAACACTGCTCCACTCATCAACATCCCAATTTCCTCCCCGAGGGTGCTTCCTCCTCTTGTACAACCAGTGGGGATTTATTGTCACCCACACCGACCACCTTTCTCCATCATAAATTCTCCCATGCCTATAACCACCTCCCCAAACTCTTCCCAATCCCCACCCCTACCATTTATTCATCCACCCTTCTCATTGTTTCAATCATCCACCTTTGACATTCCAATTTCCCCCCTAGGGTGATCCCTCGCCCTAGGGTGATTCCCACTATCGTACAACCGGTGGGGGTGTATCACCGCCCACACCCACTACCTTTTTCCGATTTCACTTCCACTATGCCTTTATCCATCACCCATGAACCATGCCTATATCCATCAACAACAGCTCCACCATCTGCCGAGGAAGGATAATCTTCTCCATTGCCTTAGATCTTCATGGTGAGAATGAGTAGTTGATCAAAATCTTATCATGAATTAACAGCAATTGATTCTATGCATTTTGGATTTTACAACTAATTAGTTATTTAATTTTTGCAGCAATATCAATTTTGAAATGCACTTGGGAGTGCGAAGCGCGACGAGGGTGACGTATAGACCAAATTTATAAATCAGTCATGATGTCATTTTTCCATTATTTCATTTATGGGCGCGACCTTCCATTATCTATGTTGGGAATACCATGGGCCATGGGCCCATTTTGTAAAAGAGAAAAATGTATAACTAGACCAATTTGGAATACAAGTACAAGAATGTGAACTTGTGTATATGACAATGCCTTCATTGACTTTTAAATTCATGATGTGGATTTAATGTTATATTCTATCAATGTTACACTACTGTTGATGAATGTAGTTAGAATGGATTTATTTTGTTTCATTTACAAATTATAAAGTTTGCAAGTTAAATTACTTAAATTTATATCTTATTCAATGTTGCATGCATGTAAAACCATATCATACCATGAAACTTTGCTTAGTTATAATAATATATGTATCATGTACATGAAGAGAGCATATATATGGATTCAAATTTATTTTAATTTTGAATTTTATGAAATGGAAAACTAAAGTTTTAAAGTACAACATACATGCCTTCTAATAAAATCTGCAAAAATTGATAAAGTTTTGAGCCTTTACCAGTTCAATACTAACATTTAAAGATGAAAACTTTATTGATAAGTGGTGTAGTATTATTTAAGTTTTTTTCGGTTTTATATATATTTTAACAATTCCTTTATTTATCTATAAATAGGGCACAAACAATATTTGTGGTATGAATACAAAGAAGTGTGTAAGATTTTTTTGAGATGTGGATTCACCTTAGTGTGGACGGGTTTTTTCCCACATATTTTCGAACAAGTAACTTTTACACCAAGAATTTCCTTAAAATAACACCCTATCACCATCTACTCTAAAAGTTAACTAAATTAAAACTTTAAAAAACTTTATTATTATCATTATTAATTAAAAAAAAAAATAATATATGACAAACATAATAATATATTTTTTGAATTTGTATTTTCGAGCAGGTAACTTTTACGCCATGAAGTGCCTTAACATAACACCCTGAGATCACCCTGAGCTCCTTTCCACCATTTGGGCCTTCAGTTTTTTTTCTAATATTTGTTGTTCTGTGAACATTTTGGGCAGTTTTTAATTACATACCATGTTTCATAGCATGCTCTACACTGGAATGAAACATTTTCATAGTCGAGCTTTTGGAGTCAAACATAATTTTGAATCGTCAAATTAATTTTGGTGGGAAAAGCCTTGTTGAATTCCATCTCCAAACTTTCAAATAAAAAACCAAGTTCCCAATCATACCTAGCCTAAAATATTAAACAAAAAACAAAGTTAAATCTAAAAGAGACAACCCTCTCTGAAATTTAGGAAGGCTAGATCCTAAATTTCCAAAGAAGGTTTGTGGTTACCCCTAGTTTTCTTAAAACTGAAAAAATTCAAAGAACCCACAATCTTTAGAAATTACTAGGGTGATAACATCCCCTAGAGTGAAGTTTTCCCTTGGCTGTGTACCTACATCTCGTGTCCTCTTCTATTTCTTGTTTGGCATTAGTCTTGATGATAAGGAAAACATAAATCGAAAGAAAGAACAATAATAATGAAACATCACAAGATAATGTCATAATATGAGAAATCAATTAACTTGCCAACCTATTGTATTTCTCAACAAACAACTCTTTGGTGTCTATACATGCCTGCAAGCACATCATGGAGTTCTCAAAAACTTTTTGTTAAGTTCATTGATGTTTTTGCATCAATCTTCGACATATTTTCAAAAATAGGTTCTTCAGATGAAATATCGAAACAACAATTGCATTGTAGTTTCCCTTACCATTAGCCTATTCTCTATCTTGTTGGTCATACATCCAATCCTTCTCTTTCAAGCAATTGTTCTCTTCTTAGAGTTAAGCATTAGTGACCTTGAAGCTTTCCAACCTCTTTCTATTTCCTTTACCCGTGCTGAGACATGGAATGTTCATGCAACTACTTCCAAAGAAATTCAACTATTCATAAATAAAAGGCTTATCATGTACATGGCATAAGGTATGTTATAGGAAGCACATTAATTGGCATTGGTACGTCCTGTGCATTGATGGGCGGATAGCAGCTAAAATAAGGCTCGCCCCTTTAAATAGGGTACATTCCACATGAATACCAATGGTCAATGCCATGGGTCATTTTTATTTTTTATTATTATGTTATTTTTATAGGGTTATTTATATTTTTTATTTTTATTTTATTTTGACCAAGTTAAAATATTTAAATTCCATTATATTAATTTTTTTATTTAATTTAATTTTTATAATTTAATTTAATTTTTAATTTTATCTAATTTGACTCAGTCAAAATGTTAAATATTACATTATAACATTATTACCATATTCCACTAGAAAGCATCGTTCAACACAAATATACATTATAAATAAAATAAAATATTATATTAATCCTCAAATTAATCTAATTTTAAAATTTAAAATAAAAATAAAATTTATTTAATTAAAATGTAATTAAAAATAAATATAAAGTCAATTATGTAGAAAAATATTATATTAATCATTAAATTAATAAAGTATTAAAATATTAGATATAAATAAAAATAAAATTTACTCAATTAAAAAAATTATTAAAAAATTATTGCCAACTTTACTCACATTATATATTACGAAGAAAATGTTGTTGCAATCATCAAATGAATAAAAACTTTACTTTAAAAAAAAAGTAGGGATAACAAGTTAGAAGAACCATTAACAAACAATTGCCATATCCTTAAAATACCTTCTATATAAAGTTGTGTAATGTTTTTGTGAAAAAAAATCACCAATCAAAAAAATCATGGACACAAATTAGTGTTTATTTAAATTCTAATTGTGTAAATTTTAATGATGAAATATTTACACATAACACTAATATTTAATTATAAAATTATGTTACATTTTTGTGAAAAAATTATATATCTAAACTCTAATAATATATATCCAAACTCTAATGATATAAACAAAAATCAAGTATATATATATATATATATATATATATATATATATATATGGGTTTATAATATCAAATTCATACACAATCACATTGCAATTTATTCAACTCGACATTGTGTTTATAATTTAGATTTATAATATTAAATATATATATATATATATATATATACACGCTAAGTTAAATGTTTAACTTATACTATGTTAAAATATAATATTAAAATCTCAATATTAAAAGCATAATATTTTAAAAATAATATTGTAAAACTCAAGTATTATTTATATAATTATTATAATTATATAATAATTAATATTAATATTAATATCAAATTCCTATCATACATCTAATAACTAATAATGTGGTTGATATACTTTATATCAATTATTTATATTAATATAATTGGGTATATAGTTGATATCCTATTGACATATATCAATTTTATTTATTAATGCAATTGTGCTAGTTGTACAAATACTAGCTATTAAAATGATATTAAATTTATGTAAAAAATTATATATTCAATATATATATATATATATATATATATATATATATGATATCAAATTTATGTAAAAAAATTATATATCCAAATATATATAGTTAGTTTAAAATATTAAAATTAAATTAAAAACAATGTATATATATTAATAAAATTATAAAATTATAAAATGAAATTTATGTGAACACTAATGATAGTAAGAACACCCTTTAATTACCTTTTAAGTAGATAATTTTTTCAACAAGTTGAGGATTGATTATGAAATTTATCTGGCAATTTTAATGGTAATAGTAAGAACATTAAGAAAATAAAAATAACATTTTAATGATCGATTAAGGCATCCAAAGATGTGAAGTTGTCATAACATTTATTTGAAATCCATGGCTACCGTTGTCTATGGAAAAGTGTAACGTAAGAATAGCACTTGCATGTTCTAATTTTCAATTTTTTTGGAACTATTTCGAAAGAATATACCGCTAAAAAATTATAAAATGAGCTTTATAATTCTACTCTCTTTGCTGGATCAACTTTTTACTTAGTTGGATTGACTTAACTTTTTACTTAGTTGGATTGACTTAACTTTTTACTTAGTTGGATTGACTTTTCCACGTGGAGATTGTTATTTACGGATTAATTATTATAAGTACATTGTGCTTTTCAATAACTCCGCGCCGGCTGAATGGTCGCGTTGTCTCCAACGTTTTTTAGGCTTTGACCGTACACTGCAGCAAGAATAGGTTCGTACCTCCTGCTAATCGGCGGCAACCAATTTTTTTAGCTGCTATTCGCCCATGGCAGGCATGACCATGCTCCATGGCGATGGCATGGCATTGGTACGTCCTGTGCATTGATGGGCGGATAGCAGCTAAAATAAGACTCCTCGTTGTGTTTTTCTCTTGGCAATCAATTTTGTGTAGTAAAATTAGTTTTTGTTATTTCAGTTAAAAATCATGTTACATAAATAAATACATTAAAAATTATAATTTATATTGGTCAATATTTAATTACATTCAATTTATTTTATAACAAGTGTTGTTTTTATATCAGATTGGGTTGGTCAAGTTAGAAATTATGCTCTAAAAAATGTATAAAAAATTATTTTGCATTGGCCAAAGCAAAATTAATAAGGGTTAATAAGCAAATTGAATCTTATAATCTTGCTTTGGGGAGAACTCATAAATTGAAATGTGAAGTGATAAATTAATTATTTACTTTATAGTTTTACTCCTACATAAATACTAATGAAACACAAATAATGACACTCATTAGTTCTAGGTAAGCATATTTATTTACATCTTATTTTTATCTATTTTTTTTGCAAAGACTTGCCTAATTTATGGTAGGAAATAACTTATAGGAAATATATTATTTAATCTAACATGAGTTATTTTCAAGGGTTTTATTTTTTTTTATGGTTTTCCTCTAAAGCTTAAAGATAAAAAGTTACTACATGTATGCATGAATATTGCAACCATATTTATAAATTATGACATAAAATATGTGACAGAGTTATCCATCTGATATTATATTGTGCAAAGGATGCAATAAACCTTTAAATTATGGTCCAATTAAATATTTAAAAGATAATTTTTCAATAATATTAAAAATAAATATTTATTTTTTAAACCTAAATTGTAATTATCAATGCTAAACTAAAAAATATATTGTTAAAATGTTACCTTGAAAAACACTAATTATATTAATTTCAACTTATTTGAAACAATACATTCGATTTAAAAACACTAATTTCAATCGATAAAAAATAAAAATAAGTCGAATCTAATTATTAGACATTTATGTTTAGTAGTTAAATTGCACCAAATAAATTTTATAAAGTATAAATAATGTTCACCACACATTTCTACCAAAGAAAATTTAAATTTATGTTTCTATGGGTAGAGAACATTATGATACTGACCATCAACTGATATTTGATAAGACGCAAAAATCAACCGACTTTTATGGGTTAGCACCCTTTATTGTCGTGTTTGTTGCATACATATTTACGTCTTTATCTTCATCCCACGGCTTAAGCCATTATTCCAAAAGTGGGTCATCTACCTCTTTAATTTTTTCTTTTAATTGATGTGAAGTAAAAGTGAAAAACCATATATATATTTTTATTTTCAAATATGGGTTATTTATTTCTTTTATAAGGGGGAGAAAAGTGAATTAAGCTATATTGGGATGGTTGAAAGATTTGTTTTTTATTATAAATTCGATTGTAGAAATTTCGTGTGAATTTGGTTTTTATTTTAGTAGAAATTCTTTCGGTAATAATCACATGCAAAAGAACGTGATTATTACCAAAAGAATTTCTACTAATTTGTATTATGGATCATAGAAGCTTAGATTCCAAAAATGGTTTTTATTTATTTATTATTATTATTATTATAAAAATAATAAATCAAAATTAAATTTAATTAAAATTTGAGAGGGATGAGAATTTTTTATTTTTATATAGTAAGATTAAGATAATTAAAAATAAGTTTATGAAAAGTTTAGAGGGTTCCACTTTTACCTATATATAAAAGAGAAAGGTATTTTTCTTATTTAAAAATTGTTTCACCATTTTAAAGGATAAACAATATCTATAATACATAAGTATAATAAATTTAGCAACTAGAATTTTTAATTGTGTTGAAGACATCTTTTAAGGGGTGGACTTCTTTAGCCTTTTTGTGGTTGGGAGGGTTTGATATTAGTTATCAGGTTTTAAAGAAACCCATTCTCCTCTAGTTCTTTGATACCTCTTTTTCCATGTCTTTCTTGTTTCTCATTGCATTAGACTTGTTACATCATTATTTCCCACCAAGTAGTTTCATTGTCATTGCCTTAGTAGTTAACACTAGCATTGTTTTTTAGGAAGCATTTATTTGCATTGTTGTATGAGCTCGTGAATAAAGGCTATGTTAGGATTATGTATCATATATGCTATGTAGAAAGCATGTTTCAACCTCAGATCTAATTTTGATGTTATCTCCATAAAATTCAATGGGTTTAGATTCAAGAGTTGGTCTTGATTCTTGTTATTATTTCCATTTTTTGTGATTGACTCATTGGTGTCATTGTAGGTTTAAAATTCAAATTCAACTTTACTTTGCATAGGTATTCCCCAAAATTAGGGTGTTCCATTGATTTGTTATCTCCCATCTTTTTGGCATTGGCACATTCTAGGAACCAAATGGAGATGACAAATTTACTTGGCTAATCAAGAAATTCAACTTTGTTCTTGGAATTTCATATATTGCAAGGGTATATGGAGGAGGGGGGATACATCGCTTGTAATGGCCACTCGATGTTATTAAATACCATGAATATAGGGGGGCTTCCCTTGCTTTTGATATTGCGAAAATAGTGGATTTCATTGAAAGCAACATATCTCTAAGCATGACATGGAAAAGGGTGACTTGGATGGTTCCATCTTAACCATTCTTGCCTTTTCTTGGCAATCTCAAGTTTGTGATTCTATGTGTCAATGATTTATAATAGTGTAAACCAAATAAAAATACTCATAGTTTAAATCGCCAAATATTGAGTACAAATTGGATTTCCAACTAGAAGAATTTTTCTAAATTGATTGAGTCAACCTTAGGGTTGACCATGTTTGAATCTATCAACATAAGATTGATTAGCAAGTGTGGATTGGATCACACCTAAGAACCCTATCAAAGTGCTTTTGAGTGTCATTTCACTCTTTTTTTTTACAAAAAAATGTATGTACTTATTCATTGCAAGAAACAAATGGAGCTAAAGGAGGACAAAGTAACCTACATGGGGCACCCATTAACAATCATTGCCCATCCACTAACATTGCTACATGTTTAGAGTGTTAAAAATAACAAGTTTTGTTGAGGCTTTACTTAGCAAGATACTATGGCAAGCATGTTTAACTTCTTTCTCACCCTTAGAGCCTTATCTCTACACACTACTTTCATCAACTATTAGTTGTTGTTTGTTTTTTCTATAAGAATAATTTTAGAAATTTTTAGGGGGTTTTTGAGGCTTTTTAAGCTATTTAGGTTGGTTTCAATTTTTGTCTTATTCTTTTTTTTTAATCTAGGGTTTTAAATGTTGGAGCCTCCTATTCATGGAATTCAATAGGGAAGAAAAAAACCATTCCCTTAACATGGAAAATATTATGGAAAAACTTGCAGGTTGTTATAGTGGTATCTTACTACAAGAAACCCTGGATAGTAGCAAACATTACAAAGAAAGTAGTAAACCCTAAAAAATAGAAAAATTCTAAACCATAATAGTGAAAATGCTAAGAGAGAAGGACTTGCTTGGGCTTACTGTGAAAATAATTGAGGATCAAATAAGCTTCTATATAAATTTTGTTGCACTCCCTGTTGTGGTTTCATTTTTAGATTCAAATACCATATTCACATCACTAACCATGAGACTAGCAGTTGCTTAAAAGTTGACCAAGATTTTAACATCACACCAACTTGATTTTTAATATAGTTTATGAGGTTAAAGATAAGAAATCAAGAATAAACACATAAATGGGATATAGCATATGTGCCTAAGCTTCTCGTACTACCCCTTCGCACCTCCCTTTGTTGAATATTTATTATTGGGCCCAAGATTTCCATACATAACTCAAAATAAAACTCAATTTCAAAACCAGAATTCACCTCCCCCTCCTCCCTTTGCTAGAAATTTGAGTATTGGAGGTGGAAATATACACATTTTTTTTACTCCTCTCACACAACTTGGATCTCAACCTAGTTTGGACGCAACAAGTTGCAAAAGGAATGTTGATTTTAAGTAAGGAAGGTCATTGCTAATTGTTGGTTCTATTTTGACATTCCATTCAATTGTTCTAGAATCCCTTAAAATGAATCTATGATGATGTAGTCACAAGGTATTTTTTGGGTTCAAATCCCTTACATTTGAGAGCTTTAAGAAAAAAATGTTGTTAGAGTTTGTCGATGATATCAACCTTATACTCATTGAGTTTCATTCATCATGGGAAGAATTAAGGTACACCATTACTAGTGATGGATGGGAACATCAAAGGAATAGAACCTTTATAACTTTCCTTTTTCCCTCTCCAACAGGTAAAAGGTTTATCAAATCAATGAATGGTTTAGCAAAGTTATGAGTTCTCAATTGATTTTGAGATGTCGAAGTAAGTTTTTCAATACATGGGAGAAGAAGATGTTGTGCAAATTGTTACCAATGATGTAGTGAATAATATGGTTGTTGGTATAAATTTCGAGAAGAATAGGCACTCCATATTCTAAACTTCTTGTATTGCACATTGTTTATATTTAATGCTTCAAGACATTGGTAGAATTGTTTGGATATGAGAGGTTGTGGATAAGGAAAAATCAATAACCAAATATATTTAAAAGATTCACAAAAACGTCCTTAGCACCATGAGAATATACGTTAAAGGAAAGGATCTTGGTAGATTTACAATGAATTTCATTCCCTTGCAATTTATGGTTGACCAAGAGGTAAATCTCAAAAATATGTTTGGAGGACCCAATTCAATGGCACCCAAACATGGAACAAGCATAAAATATATTGAAATTGTTTTTCATGTCTTTAATGATGGTTTTTGGAAATATGCTTATTACCATGATGGAATCATTTTTCAAAGTACTCATTTTCAATGTTCAAATTCAAAGTCAAAATTCATTTCAATTTTAGTTTCATTTATATGAAAATTCAAATGTCTAACAATTGACTCTGATTTTTCAGGGTGATTGATGTTGACAAACCTGCTAGGGGTTACATTTTTGTGATGATGGTTCTTACTAAGGAGGCCTTAAAAATAATAAATGAGGATGAGAAAGCCAAGTAAAAGCCTCTTTGGGATGTTATTGACAAGCATTGGGATAGGCAGTTGCATTCCCCCCTTACATGTTGCTTGCTACTTTTTAAAGCAAAATATTTACGATAAGACCAAATTTAATGAGGACATGGAGGTTAATAGAGGGAATATGACATGCATTGAAAGGTGTTTCCTTAATAAAGAAATCCAAAGCCACATCATTTCCCAAATATGGTATTATAGGGGACATACAAATTTGTTTTCCTATAGTAATGTTCTTAGCAAAAGGAAGAATATGTTGCCAAGTACCCTTGAAGGCTTGATCAATTCATTAAATTTTCTATTTGTGTTTGTTTATTAAATTTTATTATTTTTTATCGTATTTGATCTTGAATCTTGAACCCCTACTAATTTCCAGGTCTATGGTGGTAATATGCCAAATCATATGAGACTTTCCATTCAAATATTAAATTAGACCTTTAGTGCTTTATTTTGTGAGCACAATTGGAGCATGTTTAAGACAATAAATTCCAAGAAGAGAAACAAATTAACACCAAAGTTCTTAATTGAATTTGTATTTTTCCATCACAATATTCAACTTTGCAATGGGAAAATACAAGGTGAGATATCGAGAAACACAAGACTTGGCTCAACTCATCTAAGGCTTGAGAGTTTGAATTTGATGGTTTGATTTAAATTAAAAAGTTTAATTCACATTTCAATGTTTCGTGATCATGATAGGTTTGGAACATCCAATAATTGAATTAGAAGAGCTAGATAGCACATTGGATTGGCTTCTGTAAGAGAAGGCTTCTCTCTTCCACCTTGAGTACTTGGCAAGCATTGAGGGTCACATAGCCCAAGACATTGGAGAGACTACTTCTTAAGCTATTTACTATTTAGTATTCATTATTTTGTTTATTTTGTAAATAAATGCTTATATCTCACTTTGGATTCATATCAAATACGAGATACCTATTAATCTGGAAATTTTTGAACCTCTATTAATAGTGTGCATTGTATGGACGTTATGCGGAATTGTGATCTACGGATAAACCAATTTCCTTAAGTGTGGTGTTAGTCACTTAGAACAACAGAGGAAAGAATTACTATCACTTTCTCTAAAATAAGAAAATATGCAAAATGGTGAAAGACCTTACTTGCGATTCAATCGCTTCTCCTTCTCCTTCTGTTGTTGTTGTCGTCACTTTCAATCCAACTCAAAACGCTAGATCGATTCCTGCAAACACAAACAGAGAACACCAAACAACATGCAATATACATATATCTACTTATCTTACTCAATAAAATCTTTCATTTATGAAATACATATATCATTCAAGAATCCATTGCACAAGAAATAGAGACATATGTATGGGAAGATGAACAAAAATCTTTATTAAAGAGTAGAAGGGGGAGGTTACAACCAATGGATCGATTTGTTGCCAACCAACTCTAGCTTCATTCCAACCTCATCACATCCAACATCATACCAACAGAATATTAGTACTTTCACTCTCTTATCAAATGAGAATCCAACAACATAACTTTGCACAATTTTTTTCTTCCCAACACTTAGATGGAGTGCTCAATTTATATGGAAACTGAAGGTAGTTTCTCAATGAATGCATTTATAATAATAGGAAAGACATGTTTCTAAATTCAGAAGTGTTAGATGGACACTTGGATTCGAAGTTTAACACATATGGATTCTCATGGAAGGCACTGGACATGTGGAGATTCCGGAACAATGAGAATTTCACTCCCAAATGACCAACGCACCCTTGAGTGTCAGTAAGTGCACTGAAATGCACCCTTGAATGGAGGATTTGGCACTGCAACACAGTTAGTCCCTTTATAGGTTGCGTTGGTGAGTCAATAAGTGATATAACATATACTTCAAACCTGGAAATCTCACAATAGAAGCCATAAATAAAATGTTATTCTCTTAGGGCATATAGAAACTGAAATATGAGGGAATGATAGACCCTATTTCATTGGTCCTGGGGATGATGTCCAATTTGACTAGGTCATGGGGGATGATGCCCAAATTAACCTATAATAGCTGCCCCCTAAAGCATGAAGTCAAAATAATAATAATTGTATTTGGATGAGATGCTTTATGATGTGATGAGATGGAACTGAAGTGGGCGGTGACCTGCATCAATCTTACAATACATTACATCATGATATTTTCATCTTGATCACGAATTGCTGAGGGAGGCTTTCACATGCTCAACACATAAACTATCTAATAACATGTACATAGTTCAGAAAGTCGTCTACATTGGAATGTTGCCCAATAAAGACATGCCTACAGATATAGGCCCATGTTCGGATGACGATCTGTATGTAAAGACATCGTACAGATGATGTGTACAACAATACTAAAATCACAGCCCAGATGGATGAAACTAGATCCGTGGTCTTCTTATCTCATTCACTCGATCGTTCAGGTACAAGTCTAGCCATGCGAATATATGATTTGTCGTCGAACATGGGAAGACATCGTTTAATTACCAGCCAATGATGTGAGCTGTTAACAAATGCGAGAGAAACACCATTGATGTCAATGGCTCTCAAGGTACTATAGTACAATTTGTAGGGCGCGAATAGATGATTTAATGTCGAACACCAAACAAAATTTTTCAGTCAAAGGTCCGAAAGCATGAAACTTGCCAATGTTGAGGAAAACCTCAAGGTACTGGAAGATGATGTTTCTAAGCAAACTTCTTGGATGATGAGTTGATGTCGACAGGAAGCCACTTTATCACGAAATGGGAGATATTGATTTCAGAGACAAAATGTGACTTGATATAGCAATTTTCAGGGATGACTGTCATGAAAATGAAGGTTTATGAGTATTGCAGAAGGATGAGTATTCACTGGATGACTTCTCTTGAACATATCGATGACACTAAGATGAGTTGCAACATTGATCCAGATGGATATTGGTGGCCACCTGCCTATTCACTTGGGGCCCCACCATTGTCTCTTTTAGTTTTTTTCACAACTTATGATTTTTAGCAGTTTTTTGGGTCTTGAACTTCCGAAGCCGTTTTGAAGCCCAAAACGGAGATAGTATGCGGAAGTTACGTCCCTGGGAAGTTGAAACACCAATTTACCCAAATGGGGCCCATAGTTTTGGCGCTTCATCTCATAGGGTTAGGTTTTTGGACGTTTAGAATTCTCCATTGTTTCTCCATAATAAATAGGCCCTCGAGCCTCATTGTAATATAGTTCAGAGGTCTGTAGTCGCCACATCTCTTCTCTGAGATTCGCTACTAGCACCCTAGCTATTTTATTTCCATCATGTTTGTAAGCATATTTCTGTGATGAAGCCTTATTTCTGTTGTATTTCTATGTTTATGGTTATTTCTGTATTCTGTTGTGTTCCTGCATAAATCCAGATCAGTGGTATCAAAGCGGTCTTCTTTTTCTCGATCCTTCTTTGCATGTCCCCAACGAGGTCGGGGTATAAGGAGTTAGGGCTCGATCTGGTGGAACCTTTGCAAGATCAGCCTCGCAAACCCCGACGGATGCCCATGGGGGACGAAAAGAAAGATGAGGGAGCAGGAGATCCTATCAAAATATTGCTCGAGGAGGCCCTCTAAAAACAAAGGAATGCAATGATGGATAACTTTTCCCAGATCCTTCAACGACTGCCCACCGGTGGCACATCTGCATCCAGTAGCCACTCTGGAGGCGCGACTCCCTTTAAGGTACAAGTAAACTTTGACATTCCCATATTTGAGGGTCAAATATATGTAGATGTCATAGATAAATGGTTGAATCTATTAGAAGGATATTTCTCAGTTCATGATTTTTCTGATCGGGAGAAGATTATTTTTGCACTCCTCAAAGCTACCCCCCATGTCAAGGACTGATGGGAAACCTACTGTGAGAAAACGAACGAGACATAACCCTCTCTGTTCTCAGCCGTACCCACTTGGAATTATTTTCGAGATGCCATCAAGGAACAATACTATCCCGTGGGGAGCTATGAGGACAAGTACATACAATGGACCACGCTACGGAAAAAAAAGGGATCAAGATGTGCATGAGCTAACGAATCTGTTCCATACCCTGTGCACAAAGTTGGGTATCAAAGATTCAGATAAACATTTGGTGCTAAAGTATCATGGTTTTCTGCACATATACATTCAGGAGGAAATGGAGTTCCTCGACATATCCTCGCTTGGTACAACATACCAGTATGCTTCCAAGATTGAGTAGAAATTCAAACAGAAGAAGCGAGACTTTGGAACTGCGAATAAAAAGCAAGGGAAAGGTGCCCCCAAACCACAAAACAAAGGACAAAGCCAAGGCATGGCAGCCCAAGACAACCTGCCAAAGACACAAGCAAAGAACAACACCGTGAAGCCAAAGAAGGACACAAGAAAGTGGCGTGAGTTCCATAAGAGCTCCACTCACAACACAAGTGAGTGTCGGGCCAAGCAGTCACTGGTGGCCAAGATGAGGGCTTCTGAATCAGATGCATGCTCCGACTCTGAATCAGAACCTGACAAGGTGAATGGCAAAGGGAAGAAGATTATTGATGCGGAGCCCAACGCCACTGTTGCCACTACGAAGATCCAGAAGGAGGAACCAGAAGATCCAGAAGAGGCAGAGCGTCTCTTCCACTCCCAGATGCGGGTAAAGGGTTCCCCACTACGGCTCATTGTTGACAATGGGAGCCAAAAGAATCTCATTTCAGCATATGTCGTGAAGCAGTTGGGCTTGCCGACCACAGCGCACCCACAACCATACACCATCGGGTGGCTTCACCAAGGACAGGATCTCCGCGTCAGCCAACAGTGCCACCTTCCCTATAGCATCAAGCCCTTCATGGATGAGGTATTGTGTGACATTGCTCCTATTGATGTTTTTGATGTATTATTAGGCCAACCATACTTGTGGAAGCGACATGCTGTGTATGAGTCCCGGCCTCACGCTGTTATTGTTACTTTGGGAAATAAATTGTACAGGATACCAGAGGTACCACCGCCTCCCACTATCTCTTTGGTTACTGCAAAACAATGCATTAAGCTCATTTCCCAAACCAAGAAATTTGTTTTCTTGATGATCCGCCCCCAGGGCAAGAAGAAGACTGTGGCCACGACCTCCAGACATGCCTCCTCTACACGACAACAACAAATGGACAAGGTTGTGGAGGAGTACAGGGACATCTTCACCTCACCCACATGGGTGCCTCCACACTGTCAGGTCAAGCACCCCATTGACCTGACCTCAGGTGCGCCGCTACCCAATGGACCGATCTATAGGTGCTCTGTTCTGGAGAATGATGAAATCAAGAGGTAGATTCAGGAGCTGCTACAAAAAGGTCACATCCATCCAAGTTCATCGCCCTGTGGGAGCCCGATCGTGTTGTTATAGAAGAAGGATGGGACTTGGAGACTTTGTATTGATGACCTTTTGGACCAAATCAAAGGGGAAAAATATTTCAGCAAGATCGACTTGAAGTATGGGTATCACCAGGTACCAATCGAACCCTCTAATGTGTGGAAGACTGACTTTAAAGCCAAGGAGGGCCTTTTCGAATGGCTCGTCATGCCTTTCGGATTGAAAAATGCTCCCGAAACCTTCATAAGGGTGATGGACGACATCTTGCGTCCATTCACCAACTCATTTGTAGTGGTATACTTGGATGACATTCTTATCTTCAGCTAGACTTGGGAAGAGCACCTCCACCACATCCGAGAAGTCCTCCAAACACTGCGGCAACACAAGTTGTGTGACAATTTGGAGAAGTGCACTTTTGGCATGACCCAGGTTCAATATCTGGGATACATTATTGATTGAAGGGGGGTGCATGTGGATCCAGCCAAGATCCAAGTCATTCGAGACTGGCTAGCCCCAACCACCCTAACAGATCTTCGTAGCTTTCTGGGTCTTGCTAATTTCTACTGCAGGTTCGTTTTGGGATTCTCTCATATCACTTGGCCCTTGAGTCAAGTCACCAAGGGAGGAGCGAAAGAAAAATTCTGTTGGTCAGAATCTCAACAGAAGGCGTTCGTAGAATTGAAACATCGCCTCTATTCTGCCCCAGTGCTCACATTACCAGACTTGCAACAACCATTTGAGATCGAAATAGATGCCTCTGACTATGCTATTGGGGCAGTTCTTACTCAATAGGGGCATCCAGTGGCATATCACAGTGAGACATTGTCCGACACAGTTCGAAAGTATCCCACTTATGGCAAAGAAATGTATTCCGTTGTGCAGGCTTGTCGACAATGGAAGTATTACATTTTGGGGAAGGAGACAATCATCCACACAGACCACCGACCCTTGCAGTTCATAAAGACATAAGGGAAGTTGCAGAACGATCACCATTAGAAGTGGTCCACATATCTGCAACAATTTCATTTGAACATCAAGTACAAGAAGGGTAGCACCAATAATGTTGCAGAGTTCCTCAGCCGACCACCGATCGTGGCCATAACCACCATTCTCAACTCTTGTGGGCATGAGACTTCTGCTTGGCCGCTTCTCTACAAGAGCGATCCAGAATTTAGTGACACATACAAGGCACTCCTGGGGGGTATGAAAGTTCCAAATTTTCACCTCCAAGATGCACTGTTATGTCACCTGGGACACCTTTGTGTTCCTTAAAGTGAGTGTGCCAAGATGATATGGGAAGCGCACTACAGTCGAGTCGCTGGGCATTTTGGGGCGAGAAAACAGTGGCAGTACTGCAGAAGTATTTCTATTGGCTGAACCTTCGACAGGATGTCGGGAAGTACATCAGATCCTGCACTGCTTGCGCCATTTCCAAACCGACCATCAAGAAGCAAGGGCTCTATACTCTGCTACCTACCCCTAGTCGACCTTGGGAATCCATCTCCATGGATTACATGTCAGGCCTTCCTTCTACTAAGAATGGAAACGATTGTGTTTTAGTGGTCGTCGATAGATTCTCAAAGATGGCCATTATGTCGTCCTTCAAGAATAATATCACAGCAGAAGCCACTGCTAAACTCTTCTTTGAACGAGTGTGGGTGCACTTTGGGATCCCACAGTCTATCATATCGGATTGCGACAACAGGTTCCTTAGTACATTTTGGTCCAGCCTCTGGTCAATGTTGGACACCAAGCTCACCAACTCCACAACTTTCCATCCCCAAACTGATGGCTAGACAAAGGTTGTCAACAAGATGATTGTACACATTATATGCATGTACAATTCAAAGCATCCATGCACATGGGATGAGAGCCTTCCCTATGTAAAACACAGTTATAATCGGGCTCTCCACAGCTCAACTGGCCACAGCCCCTTTCAGGTGGGCTTGGGATTCTAGCCACTATGTCCCATTGATGTAGCCATGCCATTTGCAGCTACTCAGGCCGATTCGGCTCATGTCCAGTCTAAAGCTGACAAAGCAAACAACTTCATCGAGCGCATTTAGCACATCCGCCAACAGGTTCATGAGATATTGGACAGAGCCAATGCTAAGTACAAGCAATGAAATTATCAACATCGGGTGCCACACAACTTCCAAGTGGGCGAAAAAGTGTGGCTACATTTGCAGAAGGAGCACCTCACTAGACCCCACCGTAAGATTCGCCCACTTCGATATGGGCCGTACACCATCACCCAGGTTGTAGGGAACAATGTGTTCGAGCTCAGTATTCCACCATTCCTTGGTCTGCACTGAGTATTCAATGTAGACTGCCTTCATCCCTACTTCCCACCTCTATTGGACACCTATGACATTTCAGAAGAACTCACACCAAAAGAGTTAAACCCAGACTGCATGGAACAGGCCACCACAGACTGTATCATGGACATGCAAATCAAGAACACTCGTCGACAAAATATCCAACTGTATCGGGTTGTCAAAGCTGGCCAACTCCTGCACCAAGGCAAGTGGTTCACCAGGGACCAAGTTCAACAGAAGTTTCCTCATTTCATGGAGGAACTCAACGCAATGGGGACCATTGCTTCCTCAGGGGGGAGGAATGATCCAGGTGGATATTGGTGGCCACCTGCCTATTCCACTTTGGGCCCCACCATTGTCTCTTTCAGTTTTTTTCACAACTTACTATTTTTAGCAGTTTTTTGGGTCCTGAACTTCCGGAGCTGTTTTGAAGCCCCAAACGGAGATAGTATGCCGAAGTTACGTCCCTGGGAAGTTGAAACACCAATTTACCCAAACGGGGCCCATAGTTTTGGCGCTTCATCTCCTAGGGTTAGGTTTTTGGACGTTTAGAATTCTTCATTGTTTCTCCATAATAAATAGGCCCTTGAGCCTCATTGTAATACAGTTCAGAGGTTTGTAGTCGCCACATATCTTCTCAGAGATTCGCTACCAGTACCCTAGCTATTTTATTTCCGTCATGTTTGTAAGCATATTTCTAGGACAAAGCCTTATTTCCGTTGTATTTCTATGTTTATGGTTATTTCTGTATTATGTTGCGTTCCTACATAAATCCGGATCAAACATTGACCCAAAACCGAAGTGAAGGTATGATGAACCATATGTATGAATGAACCATCAAGAAGATTACCCAACCCAAAAAGTCATAATGATGGAGTGAAGTGTCATGTTCAAGAATGACCTGCTATCGTAAAAGTGTTATGTTCCCTTTCCCAAATTTTCCCCGATCATTTGTCAACCAGTACCTCTTTATTTTTTAACAAGCTCGAGGAGGATAACATATGATTTATCTATAATCAAACCCTTCAGGCGAATGCATCACTATTTAATAATTTGATGAGTCTAGCGATAAATGAAACTTGATTCTTGCTATGATCGACAAGCCGATCGCTATGTTATGTTTTAACGAGCCTATCGTCGGTGACAACCCAGTTCTTTTTCATGTTTAGAGAGTTTGAAAAAGAGGACAAAAGAAAACCTCATGAGTCCTTTTTCGTAAAGTGAAGCAGGTCCGAAAAAGTGTAAAATGATACCTGAGAGAACCTCTTAGCCATGTTCGACTAAGGTTTTCCTTTTTCGTAAATAAACTATCTCAGTCTGGAAAAGGGTTAAACTTATACTGAGTAGATGTCGTTTCATTTACTTTTACGAGCTCGAAAAGATAAGTGGTCGACAATATTTTCACCTTATCGGAGTCTAAAACGAACTAAAATAAGACTCTAGGGGTTTCTTTTTTGCCATTATCGAAGCTCGAAAAAGAGATAAAAGTGCACTTCAAGTCCTTTTTCATTTTTATGAAAGCTTGAAAAATAAGGATAAAAGAATGCTTTTTCCGACTTTCAATTTAATTTACGAGCAAGAAAATATGGAAAAAACTCACCATTTTCATGTGTTTTATGAGCACGAAATATAGCAGAAGAAGCTCGGGATTTTCATGAGTTTAACAAGTCTTGAAAATAATAACCGAAATGGACTCAATATAGATTGAATGCCCCCTACAAGAGCACATGCCCCCCAAGATTCATTTCATTCATCTAAGTAGACTACTGGTTACTAATAGCTGGATGAAATAAAGGTTCATTTACAAGATCAAATGGAAGAATCGTCTTAATTAGGAGAGGAATTGTTTCATTTTTTAACGAGCTTGACACAGGAAAAGAACTATGCTCATGAAACTTGTTTCATTTATCGAGGTTGACATAGTAACCTCAAGAATCTGTTTCATTTATCGAGGTTGACATAGTAAAAGAACTATCCTCATGGGTATGTTTCATTTTTTAATGAGGTTGACATAGTAAAAGAACTATCCTGATGACTTGATTCATTTTTTAACGAGGTTGACACAGTAAAAGAATTATCCTAAACACCTGTTTCATTTTTTAACACGATTGAAATAGTAAAATAACTATCCTCATGACCTGATTCATTTTTTAACGAGGTTGACACAGTAAAAGAACTATCCTCATGGGAACCTTTTTCATTTATCGAGGTTGACACTGGAAAAGAACTGTCCTCAAGGGAACCCGTTTCATTTATCGAGGTTGACACAGGAAAATAACTATCCTCATCACCTGATTTATTTTTTAATGAGGTTGACACAGTAAAAGAACCATCCTCATAGTGCAGTCGGATTAGTGAGTGTGTGCTAGAAAATATGGAGTCTAACAGAGTCATCATTTAATGATTTTGATGAGAACCACAAATGATAAGTCATAACATGTGTTGGCGAGTCTTCTTTAGGGTTTCCATTGAATTTTGGAGTGTCAGAGGGTAATTTGGAATGTGACATGGTAAACATCAAAGGAGTAGCAACAGTAGATGCTTTCATAATTGTAACAAATGGTACAACTGGAGATGTTGACTCGGCCATGGTAAAATGACCCAGTGTATACCCTATAGAATCTACGAGAACTTGAATTGAAACAAGATCAACAAAAGCAGAGTAAGTCAATCGAGGAATAGACTCGTAAAGATAAAGCCCAAATCCAAAATAGATTGGAGTTGAAGGATGTGTTTCTTGTTGAGGTTCTTCCTCAATTGAAATAAAACCAGGTGGAATAACTTTGTTGTCATGCCCGAGATATATTTCAGGTGGTTGATTGCGTGATATGGGAAACTCAATGGCTATGATTGACTGTGGAGCGGCTGATACAGGAACACATTCCGGCTGTTCGACTTTGGGATCTAGATGTCCTGGTAAAATAACGATGGGATTCAAATCAACTTCTAGTTGAACAACGTTGGGTTCGGGAGGTATGGTTTCAGTGATTCGATGTATTGTGACCACAGGTAGCTATGAAGACTACATCTTGAAAATAGTGGATGAACCAGGATTTGTAGAAACAACTCGAGGTGACTCTGGTATGTGTAGTGATGATGACGCACTAGAGGTACTGATGGTACTTGTTTCGGTAGAACGATGTTGCCTTCGCCGACCATAAATGGCTTTCGGTGGTAAAGGTGGTTTAAGTGCTATTATATGTGAACGATGGGGAAAGGGATATTATTCTTCCACGATGACTGATTGATTTTATTACAAAAAAAAACAAAAACAAAAAAAAAGAGTAATTCTAGGCAAAAGGTTTACCAAGTAATTGTGAAGTGTAGAATACCTCCTGGTGAACTAAAAAGTATGGGTAGGAAATCTCCCCGAATGTTGTGTTCGGTGTATCACAAGTTACAAGGCGGTTGACTTGGTTACTTAAGGATGGATATCAACCTAAAGTTGTCCTCCCAAATATACCCAAAAGTATGTGGAAGCCCAATTCTGTAATAGCGTTGTCTAATGCGAAACCACACAGTGAGAGCACCCCCTTATACTTTCGTACTAAAACACCTTCCTATATAACTGAAGGTACGTGGATGAGATCCAATATACGTACATACGTGGAGTGAGGTATCACACTCGGAACATATCACAAACAAGTTAGCGACAACTTCTATGTTTTACGACGCCGAAACACTTCTATAGCCTAGACCTTCTAAATGTTATCGTTAATATTTTTTTGTGTAAGTCAGCATTTGTATTAGATAACAAAAAAATTACATAGTATTACAGAGGAGGCTTGCCTGTGGCAGAGCCACATGGGAAACCTCTGGCCATGCCTATCATAGGGCAACCAAATCAGAGACCAGTGGGGATGGAAAATGAGACTACACCCACAATTTCTTGAGACCACCTGTATCTTAGCTACCATAAACCCATATTGTTTAGGACAAAAACTAGAGAGGAAAATGGAAAGCCACGTAGGGCTGCTTGATAGAGAGAGGAAGACATTATTGACTGAAAACCAAAAGGCACGTAAACGCCAGCGATTGACATACCCAGAAAGGAAGATGAACATAACAGAGATAAACAGAAAACTAACAACTACCATCCGAGAGAAAACAAAAAGACCCACCAAGGCGAAAAGCTTACTGTTTAGGGTTAACAATCCCAGAGGTCCTAGCTCCACTCGGGCCTTTGGAGACTTTGGAGAGCCTCCAATGCTTGGTAACCTTATCTGGCCGAGAGCCATTTTGCAACTTTTTTGCTGCGTTTATGGCTAGCAGTGAGTCCCCTTCCACCATAGTAGGACCAAGCCCCAGCCGGATGAGAAGACGCAAAGCCTGCTCAAACGCAGCAAATTCCGCCTCATTTTTGGTAGCTTCTCCTAGAGGGTAACTGTAAACATGCATAATTTCCCCTTTGTCCATGCAAATGACCCCTCCATGATCAGCCAACCCTGGGTTTCCTCACGAGGCCCCATCAAAGTTCAACTTGCGGTAGCCTGGGAGAGGGAGTTGCCAAGAAAGAAGCACAATTTCCAGTTGTTTATGCTACAGAGGAGAAGTGGAGCTTGTGGCAGCATTAATGCCAAACACTGTGAGAATTCGTTGGTCATTTGCTGAAGGTCTGTCCCTTTGCTCAGTTACTGATTGTGAGTGTTGTTTCTCGTATGTTCTTCATAATGTCCATTTTGATTTGATATAATTGGCGTGTTTTGCCCTGAAATATTCTCCTGTTCCTTTCCTTCCATATAGACCAAACTATGAAACCTGGACTGAGCCACCACAGAAGGTTAACCGTTGCATGGTTGGTATATTTGGTTCACCAATTGGCTATGCTGTCTTGAATGGAGTCTCTGTTTCTGTCCGTAAGGCAGAAGATTTCTTCCAACCACCTCCATAGGTTATTGACCCACTCGCAGATGTTCAGGAGGTGATTCATGGTTTCCTCTTCACTCCCACAAAGAGAGCATTGTGAGGGCCCAATGAATCCTTTCCTACGCAAATTTTCCCAGGTGAGGATTTTCCTATGCATCAAAAGCCATAAGAAGGTTTTGACCTTAGGCTAGTTGATAGCATCCCAGATGTTGTTGTGCCAGTTTACCTTGTCTTCTTGATCTCTATGTTCTAGGTAGAATCTGGCTTCCTTAAGGTTGAAAGTCCCTCCTTCCAGTTTCCCCCATCTAAGTTGATCTTCATCCTATGCATGCCAAATTTTCCTTTTATTGAGCCAAGACTGGAGGGATCGGATTTGATTGTTCAGCAGGCGATCCTGAGAGGGAGGGTTCAGGTGCCACTAGCGCCACTGATTATTAAAAAGGTTGTTGGTCCAATAGTGAGAAGCCCTTGTTTTCCTGATCTCTTGAAGCCTGTTCTGGAGGGGTTGGAAATCCAGACACTTAAGTTTGGGAAGTTGTTGCTAGGCATCTTCCTAGAATAGAGCTATCCGACCATTGCGGATTTCCCAAAATCAGTGATCCTGAATGAGTTTCTTATTCGCCTAGGCCATGTTCCAAATGGGGGACCCATAAATTGAGTCGTTCATTAGGACAAAGTGCTGAGGGCGCCAGTTTTCTGCATACTTAGCCTTCCATTGACCAGCCCAGGGTGCTTGTGGTTCAGTGATCCATCTCCACCAGAGCTTGGCTGCACAAGATTTGTTGACAGTTTTAGGGTCCTAAAGCCCCATCCTGCCCAAGATTTTAGGTTTGCAAGGCTTTTCTTAGGCGACCAGGGCCCATTTCTTCTTGTCTGCTTTTCTTGACCAGAGGAATGACCTTTGAATGTTTCTGATCTTTTGGAGGATACATTTGGGGGCAGGAAGAATGGATAACATGTATTGGGGGCAGGAAGAATGGATAACATGTATTGGGGGATAGCCTGAAAAATTGCTTTAGTCATTACCAATCTGCCTGCAAAGTTGAGGGTTCTATTAGTCCAATAGTTACTCCGCTCTTCCAGGTTGGAGAGCAGTTTTTCCTAGAGGTTCTTCTGCCAAGACTTGTCCGTTAGGGGAATACCAAGATAGTTAGAGGGAAGGCTTTTCCTTATGAAGCCGAGGATAGTTGTAAGGTTTCTTTGAACATCCAAGTGGGTATTAAAGAAGAAGACAGAAGATTTATCCAAGTTGAGATCCATACCTGACGCTTGAATGAATAGGTTTAGGATCACTTTATAACCGTGGGCTTCTCTAACCATGGGGGTACTATGGAGCATGGTTTCATCCACAATATCATTGCTGGGCAGTTGTGCATAGGTTGAAGACCCACAATATCATTTCGTTCTTTAGCTGTTTTGATGATGCGACTCAAGCCTTCCATCAGGATAACAAAGAGAAAGGGGGAGATAGGATCTTCTTGCTGAATACCCCTAGAGGGAGTGAAGGGAGAGGTAGGGGCTCCATTGACCAAAATGGAAAAGTTGGGTGATTTTATTATGGCCATAACCCAGTTGATCCAATGGTGGCCAAACCCAAATGCCTCCAAAATTTCCTCCAGGTACTTCCAGCTGACCTTGTCATAGGCATTAGATAAGTCAAGTTGGATGATCATGCCTAATTTATTCCGTGATTGAAGGGTGTGAACCATTTCGTGAGCAAGTAGAATGTTGTCCATAACTTGTCTACCTTCCACGTAGCTTGATTGCTCTCTAGAAATAATCCCTGGGAGAACTTGCTTAACTCTGTTGGCTATCACTTTAGAGATGATTTTGTATAGGACATTTCATAGAGCAATGGGCCGGAATTTCGAAGGAGTGCAGGTGGCCTCTTCCTTGGGGATCAAGGCAACAAAAGTTGAATTGAGAGACTTGAGGATGGAGGAGGATTTATGAGAATCTTCGACCACTTCCCAGATTTCATTTTGCACTGTATCCCAGCAAGCTTTGAAGAAGTCTATAGTGAAACCATCTGGTCCTGGTGCTTTGCCACTGGGCATCTCTTTCATTGCTTCTTCTACTTACAGAAGGGTGACAAGGTTGTTCAAATTTTTATTTTGTTCCTTAGAGACGATTATTGGGATGGAGGCTGCTAATTCCTTGATTGCACTTCTCATGTCTATGTCTGGTTCCGTGGAAATGTGGCCAAAGTGATCGATGAGGATGGTGGAGATATCCTGATGTGAGTGATAATATGTTCCTTGATCATCTTTTAAACGAGTGATCTTATTGGTGCATCTGTAGTCCATAGCTCAATGGTGAAAGAATTTAATATTCTTCTCCCCCTCCTTGAGCCATTGAATTCGAGATTTTTGTTTCCACAAGATTTCTTCCTGCATGCATCTTTCGTCCCATTGCTTCATGAGGTTCTGCTCAATATTTATAGAGTCCTGGGTGATATCCCCATTTAGCCAATTTTTATTTATCTGTTGCATTTGATCCTCGAGGGCCAAATTTTCTTTGAAGATGTTACCAAACACCTCTTGGTTCCAGGCTCAGAGTCGGGCTTTAAGGTGTTTCAGTCTTGCTTGAAGACGATATATTTTAGTGCCTCTTATCTCAAGAGGTTCAGACCACCACTACTTGATTTTGGATTTGAAATTTGGATGGCCTAGCCAGAACTTCTCAAACCTGAAGGGTATGTTTTTAGGAGTGCCTAGGATGGCCACATCCAAGGTGATGGGCCAGTGATCAGAACCTCCACTCGGAATGATATCTGACTCAAAAATCACTCCCTCTAAGAGAATATCTTCAGTGATGAGGAAGCGGTCCAGTCTTGAGGCAATCTGCTAATCCCCCCCTCTTTTATTATTACAGGTATAAGTTCCATTTTTGGGAAGGATATTTACCAGTTTAGCTGATTTGATGAAATGATTCAGAGCCTCTGCATCCCTATTCAGTTTCCTTAACCCACCTTTCTTTTCTCCTAGAGAGGTAATCATCTTGAAATCCCCCCCATATAGTCCTTTAGCATTGGTGTGTCTAAGTTAAAACTTAGAGAGTTGGTCCAACAGACATAGCTTGTCCTCCAATCTCTGGGGGCTGTAAACATTGGTTCAAAGATAGGTATCAGGTTCCCCTAAAATTCTCATTTCTAGGGAAATAAAGGATCGTTAAGCTTCTACATTGATGAGATGAAAGGAGTCGGGGTTCCAAAAAGTTAGTAGACCACCCTCCATTCTGTTGCCTTCAACCTTAGTGTATTCCATTCATTTCCCAATTTTCTTGCTAATTTTCTTTATTTTTTTATCCGAACATTTGGTTTCTTGTATAAAAATTATATCGGGGTTTTCAGTGCTGATTTTCTTCTTCAGAAGTATTTGTTTTATCTGGCTATTGAGCCCTCTAGCATTCCATGAAAGGATCTTCATAATAAATAGGAGATTAAGATGAGGTAGTGAAAGCCTCAAGAGCTTTCATTTTACCCAAATTCAGGAGCATTTGGCCTAATATCTGGAGGGCCTCCTTATTTGTTATTGTCCCTCTCTTGCGCCTATTTTTGGAATTGTGGTTCATCTGGTGCAAACCCTGGGCCTTGATCCCTAGCCCTTTGGTCGCCTCATACCCCATTTTTTGTCCTTTAACCTCTGCATATTGCCTTGATAAGAACAGGAAATTAATCCTATCCATTTCTTCTTCTAGGATGTGTTCCAAACCTTTTTGCTTCCACTGTTCCACTATGGTGTTTAGGTCCATCCCTTCCTGCTCCAGGATGTCCCCAAGTTCTTGATCCTCAGTCCCTATTTCACTTGTAGTCATTTCTGCATCTCCCTCTATATCTTTCCCTGCCTCTGAGTTTTGCAGGCTGCTATCCATCGTGGATGTGTTATGATCTTGGGAATCTTGTGTAGTAATTTCCTCAACATCCAGTTCAGAGTCAGGTAATTGAGGTTTATCGGCTAACCCAGCTGCAGAGCTTAGAACTTCATAGGAATTTCCCGTGCCCTTGGTTGAGCTACCTATATTTTGCTAGTGTCTTCTTGGCCAGGAGAAACCTTCCTGATCCTTGGTCACATTCTCCTTTGTATTCTCTGTTTTCTTATTCATAGGACATTCCCTAAAGAGGTGTCCATGTTCATGACATTTATGACACTAAAAGGGAATATTTTCATAGTCAATGACCTGAAAGAAGGATTCGTCCCTAAATTCTAACCACAGGCCTTCATGAAAAGCACCTGAGACATCCATTTCAACACAAATATGTGCACAAGATGTGTACCTTTTTTGCAGTGTGGCTTCCGAGGCTTGGATGAAGGTCCCTAGTTCGTTGCCAATTTGCTTGAGCACTGAAGGTCTCCAATAGTCGATGGGGAGAGAGAATAGGCGGATACAAATAGGGACATGTGTGAAGGTCTCCTGTTCAGAGGCAAAATTTGGTTTCCAGGGTCGCATATAGAGCCCTGCCGAAGCATAGAAGGAGGGTCCTCCATCGAAGATGCGATCCCTGTCTTCCAGACTGGCAAAGACCACAGTGAAGAAACCCTTGGCCCCCAGATGCAGCCAGACGTCTCCCTTGGGCTTACATTGCTGCTTAATCCAAAGACAAAGGGCTTTTTCTGAGGGCCAAAAGCCCATAAACTTACAGATCACTGCATGTACTGTCATATGATCTCTATAGTCTTGCATTTCAGGATCTATGATGATGACACAGATTTTTTGAGGTTTTCGGCTTGTTGCGTCCATGGTCCTCCTGTTTTTTGCCTGCTGTAGCCGATTTTGACAGATCCGGGCCTTGTTGGGTTGGGATCTCTTCTTCTTTCATTATTTTTGTTTTTTCTCCTGCTTCCAGAGGCTCCTGCTCGGGATTAGGGAGAGCGTTGTCTTTTTCTTCCATTATTTTTATTCCATTCGACCGGTTCTGACCTGGGATTTTCTTGGTTTCCCCGCCTGTCTTTTTCTTCTTTTTGTGCTCATCTTTGCCTGCATTTTTAGAGCCGGCGATCTGCACCCCTTCCAGTGGGGCCTTACCCTTTTCCATCATTGCTTTTTTTTAAGAAGGGGCCCTATTGGCCCTTGCTTTCCTCATGTATTGGGCCAGGACTGACCCATGCCTCCTGAGCTCTACGAGAAGGGCCCTACCCTCTGCCAGGGCTTGTTGCAGTTCTTAATCTATGCACCAAACCCTAGCATTCAACTGCAGACCAAATTTTTTTCTCATCTATCGTTAATTTTACAATGCTTTCTTAGGTTGATTGATGTAAATTTTAAGTTGGTCTTGTTTATAAATTTTCTTTTGAGGTTCACCGCGTAGTGTAATGGAAATTCGTAAAATGAAAACTAAATGATAAACAAGCTTTTCAATTTAGTTTTTTCAATGAAAATCCTATCTACAAAGGGGAAAGAACAATCAGTTTTTGAGCAAACAACAAAGAGAACAAACTAGATGCAACTTTCCGAACTTGTTCCTATGTAACAAACACAATTCACTATATGCACATGCGTGTTTTTCTTTTCAGCTCCCTTTAATGTGGATGCAAGAAAGGAAACTAGGTGCACAAATCAACCACCAAGTGTTTTCTTCTTTGGTAAACGAGGAATAAAACAACAATTTATCTTTTATGAAAATGAAGAATGGAACTACAATTTTCCTACAGGAAAGGAGGAATGAAATAAAAATTTCCTTTTCGAAAACAAATTGATCTAATGCAGAAATGAAATACTTTGAATTTGATTTTCCAATGATAAATAAAAACACTAATGAAACATTGAACAAAATTATTTTTCAAAGGAGGAAGAAAATGAAAGTTTACTGGTCTCTAAGAGGTATCCGACATCTGAGAATACAACAAAAAAGTGGCTGAAACTAAAAGCAATGACAAATTTTGATGGAATTTGGTTGGTTGAGGGGCCAACACAGTCTCTAAGGGGAGACAGTGTGTTGTAGAGCACCCTTGAGTGGGAGACAGTGCACTGCAGTGCAATGTGTCTTGACCAACAGTGCGTTGGATGTAGCTAAGATTGAAGATTAAGCAACTAGACACAGTTCTAATGAAAATTTTTCATTCAAATGACCGACAACATAAAGTAAATGCTACTAATGAGGATAAGCAGAGGAAAAAACACCAGGAATTATAGGATACTCCCCAACGGAGTCTATGGATAAACCAAATTCCCTAAGTGTGGTGCTAGTCACTTAGAACAATCGAGGAAAGAATTACTATCACTTTCTCTAAAATAAGAAAATATACAAAATAGTGAAAGAGCATACTTGTGATTCAATGGCTTCTCCTTCTCCTTCTGTTGTTGCCGCTGTCACTTTCAATCCAACTCAAAACACCAGAACGATTCCTGCAAACATAAACAGAGAAAAGAAAATAACATTCAATATACATATATCTACTTATCTTACTTGATAAAATCGATTAGATATGAAATAAATATTTCATTCAAGAATCAATTAAACATGCATACATCTAGATTCCCCCGATCTCACAATATTTAACTTCTTTCAAAATACAAAATCATTCCACTGTTAATATTTTGTATAAAATTAATTGTAAACACATATGAAGCATAAATAAAAACAATCGCACATAACTCAGTTGTTTACTGGGAAAGCCTGAAGTTGAAAACCCCAACTATCATATATTATATATCATGGAGATCATGTAACAATCTCATAAAAAGCTTATTACATCAAGCTCTCAATACAATCAATCGTCACACCCTAACATAGAAAAAATATGCAAATCCATGCATCGATCTCTGCCCTCTTGCTACTCTGCCTCCACTGTGCAATCCCTGCTGAAGAATAGCTCTAAATGAATTCGAATTTCCCTTGCCTTGACTGCACAATCCTCATTGGAAACTCCAATGTGTGTGTGGTGTAATCAATGCATCACTATAGTCACAACAGATATTCCATTTTTCCCTTTCACCTATCTCTCCACTGGGTCTCCACTGGAACTGACATGCATTGTAGTTAACTGTTGTATTATTCAGTTGATTAATGAGTTATTATTTGTGAATTAATTAACTAATTAATTCACTCCACTCTCACTAGTGTATCATTCAGTTAGACTAGATACAACTAGCTCAACTGAGTCTAATTGAGTTAAAATGAATACAAATCCATGAACTACTCTTCCAACTCTGTCATAACTTTGCCACTTCAGTTCTAACTGAGTCCATGCATGAACCACCAGTAAACCCTATGAATTGCGTAATTCCTTTAGCCCATTGATTTTCCAAATCTGTGCACTGAAACTAAGTGCTCCAAGAGAATAAGTTGTTGTTTATTGTCGGATTATTATTAAGAGCTAATAATAATTGACACTTCTATTTTTAGATCGACGATCTATAAATAGACTTCGCCCAATATTCTAAAAACATAATTTCATCTATTTTTCCAACTTGCTCAACCATCCAGCAATAACATCCTACAACTTCTGAAATATGATCACCATGTCTAAAAATAGACATAGTCTAAAAATAGACTTGTGCCAAAAATAGGTTGCGGGTCCACTTAGTGAAGGTGACCCTTTTCACTAAGCTCATCATCTTGTTGAATCTCAAAACTCCCTCTCAACAAGATAGGGATTATCTTTCACCCCGATCCTACCTCTATGGTATTCGAATTTGCTCCTAGTGAGCGCCTTCGTTAGAATATTTGTATCCTGATCCTCCGTAGGAATGTACTGAAGCAACATGATCTTCTGCTGCACACAATCTCTGATATGATGATACCAGATATCAATATTTTTAGATCTATCATGAAACACAGGATTAATTGAGAGTCTAATGCAACTCTGATTATCACAATGTATCACTGTAGGATCTAAATGTGAACCGAACAATCTGACCAGGATCTTCCTCATCCAGATAACCTCACATGCAGCTTGAATTGCTGCCATGTATTCTACTTCCACTGAATTGAGTGCCACGGATCTTTTTTTCCTGCTGTACCAAGAAATTGCCGTAGATCCATTACTGAAAATCCCTCTTGATGTACTCTTTCTGTCTGTTGGGCTGCCTGCCCAATCTGCATCCGTGAAGCCATGCAACTTCACCTCATCCATCTTTCTCTACCATAAACCATACTCAGATGTGCCCTTGAGATATCTCAGGATATGCTTGCCTGCCTTCCAAAAGAGCTTGGTAGGCTTAACCATCGCTTGTGAAATTTGGTTCACTGCATAGCATATGTTCGGTCTTGTATTAACTAAATACATGAGCGAACACACCAACTGTCGATAAACAATGGCATCCACTACCTCTATTGATGTAGCATCCTCTTTCCTCCAATTTCTTGGAAGAGGAGTGTCGATAGGCTTGCAGCCTTGCATGTGAAACTTCTCCAATATCTCCTGGGCATACTTGCCTTGAGACACAAACAGTTCACCTTCCCGCTGCCATATTTTCAATCTAAGGAAATAATGAAGGAGGCCCAAATCCTTCATCTCAAACTCCTTTGCAAGATCTGCCTTGCATGAGTGTATCAACTGCTCATCACCCATTAGTATTAAATAATCAACATAAAGAACAATGATTAAAAGCTTACCCTCCACCACAATTTGGTACAGGTGTGCATCCGCCTCACTCTTGGTGAAGCCAAGTCCAGTGAAATAACTGTCAATCCGAGTGTACCAAGAACGAGGTGCTTGTTTCAGCCCATACAACACTCTTTTGAGCCTGCACACATGTGACTTGCTGCTGAAGATCTCAAATCCTTCAGGCTGCTCAATGTACACCTCTTCCTCAATGATCCCATTAAGGAACACAATCTTCACATCCATCTGATGAATGTTCCAACACATCTGTGCTGAGAGAGCAAGGATGGTCCTTATGGAAGAATACCATGCGATAGGTGCAAAGGTTTCTTCATAATCAATCCCCTCGATATGTGAGAAGCCTTGGGCAACAAATCTTGCCTTATACTTCTCAATGCTCCAATCAGCAGCTTGCTTTACCTTGTAGTTCCATCTTGATCCTACAACTGATTTTCCCACTGGCCTTGGAACAATCTCCCAAGAACTATTTTTGACAATGGATTCATACTCCTCCACCATGGCATCTACCCATGTGGGCTCCTGCACTGCTTCTTCAAAAGAAGATGGCTTTGTCATGATACACTTGCTCATAAGAGCCATGTATCCAGTAAATCGGTCAGGTGACTGTCTCTGTTTGCGCTGTGATGTAGGGACTCCTACATTCTATGCCGCATCAAGCTTCAGTCTCTCAGCTTTTGTGGTCCGCTTTCTGCCTTGTCTGATGTTTGGTTCTGCATGAGTGGACTCCTCCACTCCATGAATCTCCTCCTATGGCTGATCCAAATCTACAGGCTCATCTTTGGGAACAAGAATTTCCTCCTCTGCTACAAGTGTAGCTCCCTCTCAAGCGACAACTTCATGGCTTTCACCTCATTGAATTTTATATCCCATCACACCACCGTCATATGACTGTCTGGAAAATACACACGATAATTATGAGGTGTTTCTGTGTACCCCACAAATATCCCAAATTCTGTAGTCAGCTCTAGCTTCTTCCTGGCGTCCTTTGTCACACGAATGTAAACAGATGAGCCAAAAATCTTCAAATGAGAAATATCAAGTTTCTTTCCAGTAAAAGCTTCTTCAGGTGTACTCATGCCAAGTACTCTATGAGGACAACGATTTTGCACATAAACTGCAGTGTTGCATGCTTCCTCCCACAAGTGCATCGGTAGACCCTGGTCATGCAGCATCGCTCATGCAACACCCACAATCATTTTTTTCTTCCTCTCTATGACCCCATTCTGCTGTGGGTTATGAGGCGCTATGAGTTCTCTTCGAATTCCTTCTTTGCTACAGAATTCTTTGAATTCACCCGAGATGTATTCACCACCATTATCGCTCTATAGAGCTTTCACTTGCTTCCCCGACTCCTTCTCCGCCAATGCTTTAAACTCACAGAACTTTGAGAATGTTTTGTTCTTCTTCTACATGAAGAAGATCCAGCATCTCCAAGAATATTCATCAAAAAATATAACATAATACCTGTGTTTTGCTGTTGAAGCAACTAAGAAAGGTCCACACACATCTATGTGAATTCTCTCAAGGATCACTGAAGCACGGTTCTCCTTCTCATGAAAGGTGGTCTTCACAAAATTACCCATAGTACATCCCTTGCACTAATCTGACTGCGCAAGAGTACCCTTGGGAAGTCCAGTATAAATCTACTGCAAAATCTTCAAAGCGCCATGGTGAAGATGGCCTAATCTCCTGTGCCATAATTCGCCCTCATCTCAACTCACCATTTCTTCTTCTTTTCCCACCATTACAGCACAACCATCTACCTCCAGCTTGTAGAGATTATTAACTCGAATCCATATCTTCTTGGTTTGACCCTTTGTTTTATGTTGAAGGAAGGCTTTTCCCTCACTGAAAACAACATCATAACCTTTGTCTTCCAACATTGCGACATAGACCAAGTTCTTCTTTAGACCTGTAACATGCATAACATCCTTCAACAAGAATGGATTATAGAACTCCCTCTCAAAGGTAATGGTCCCAATGTCGGTCGCACTATATCGACCATCATCATCCATCTCTATATGCATCTGGAGGTCCTTCTCCTCCAAGTCACTAAACAACTCCTTGTCTCCTGTCATATGGCAAGATGCACCACTATCAAGATACCACACCAATCCCATATATCTTGAAACCAAGCATGCGATCAAAGAGAAATCAAGTTAAAATTGCGAGGCTAAGGCCTCTCCAGCTGAAACTCCAACAACCTTCTTGTTCTTCTTCTTTTGTGGGCAGTAAATGGCGAAATTCCCATGTTCGTGACAGTGAAAACACTTCACCTTGGACAAATACTGCTTCTTGCCTTTAGCATCAGATTTTGAAGGAAATTCCTTCCCCTTCCCTTTCCTTGCTTTGGCAGCTAAAGCGCAATTCTCTTCATCTTCATTCTTCGATGAAGAGCCATCCCTGGTACCCCGCCTTATCTCATCCTGCACAAGATCCGACCAAAGTCGCTCCCATCCCGACAGCTTCTCCCATCCATTGACAGAGTCTTCGTAGCTATGCCAACTATTCGGAAGCCCAAGGAGAGCCAAGCTCACCAATTCTTCATCATCAAAAGTAATCCCCACACTTCCCAGATCATCCCTACAGTGGAAAAACTTCATGAGATATTTTGGAATACTGTCGCCCTTCTCCATTTTTATTTTTCTAAGCTTGTCTTTAAGCGCCAACTTCCTCTGGTCGCTTCTGCTTTGGAAAAAATCTGTCAAAGAATTCCATATTAAGAATGGAGTGGCTTTCCCATGAAGGCTGGTCACAATATGGTCCTTCACACCTTCCAATATAATTCTTCTTGTCTTCGCTGTCTTCTTTTGCCATGCATCAAGTAATGCAGCATCGCTAGATCCCGGCTTAGGAACATTGCTATATTTGAACTCCTTCAGTCCATTATCCTCCAACACCACCTCCATACTATCCTTCCAGGCTATGTAATTCGAGCTCCCATCAAGGGCATACTCCAGTTGCAACCCATTGAAAGACATTTCAATGTATACTCAACTTTTGCACCAAGAATCTTCTGTAGCAAATTCGATTTGTCCACCAGCACAAACTCAACAATTCTTCACAATTGCAATCTTCAAGAATTAACACTGCTCTGATACCATGTAGAAATTAGTACACACTAAGCATGCATACATCCAGATTCCCCTGATCTCACAATATTTAACTTCTTGCAAAATACAGAATCATTACACTGTTAATCTTTTGTGGAAAATTAATTGCAAACACAAGAGAAGCATAAATAAAAACAATCGCACATAACACAGTTGTTTAATGGGAAAGACTGAAGCTAAAAACCCCAACTATCATATATTATGTATCATGGAGATCATGTAACAATCTCATACAAATCTTAGTACATCAAGCTCTCAGTACAATCAATTGTCACACACTAACATAGTTTGATTTTGCAATCCCATGCCGATCTTTTACCTCTGCTGCTTTACCTCCGGTCATAATTCCTTGCTAAGAATAGCTCTGAATAGGACTGAATTTTATATACTGATTGTGCTGATATCAGTACAGAAATTCATTGTGTGTGGTGCAAATCAATACATCACTAGTAGTCACAACGGATAGTCCATCTTACCCTTTCACCTATCTCTGCACTGGGTCTCCACTGGATCTAACATGCACTGTAGTTAACTATTGTATTGTTCAGTTGATTAATGAGTTATTATTTGTGAATTAATTAACTAATTAATTCACTCCACTCTCACTAGTGCATCATTCAGTTAGACTAGATACAACTAGCTCAACTGAGTCTAACTGAGTTAAACTGAATACAACTCCACGAACTTTGCCACTTCAGTTCTAACTAAGTCCTCCATGCATGAACCACCAGTAAACCCTAGGAATTGTGTAATTCCTTCAGCCCATTGATTTTCCAAATCTGTGCACTGAAACTAAGTGCTCCAAGAGAATAAGTTGTTGTTTATTATCGGATTATTATTAAGAGCTAATAATAATGAACACTTCTATTTTTAGATTGATGATCTATAAATAGACTTCACCCAATATTCTAAAAATAGAATCTCATCTATTTTTCCAACTTGATCAACCATCCACAAATAGCATCCTGCAACTTGTTTGCCACCCATAAATTCTGTCATATCAGGTGGTCGCTAAATGATGTTGGATAGCCTTCAAGAAACAATTTCATTGCTAAAATTTTTGATACTTAAAGCCTTTTGATAATATCCTATCCTTTTGATAATCGTCACTGCTGTTTCCCTTCAGAACTCAGAAATCCTGCTGATTTCCAAGCTAGAATACTGCTGCAAGCACCATTTCCATTTTCCCCTTTTTCCAAAGCTAACCTCATTTTAACCCTTTCATCTCCCATGAAAAATCCCTCATTTTCATGATTTTTCCCTTTCCCCTTCATCAAAACCCCTTGACAAGGTTGAAAACTCCTTTTTCGCCTTATTGGAACCCCTCTAACCCTTTGAAAATCATTGAAAAACTATAAAAACCCACATTTTGGGCATATATGGGTCCTAGCCCTTTTTCCCATTGATCCTCGGTCACATTATTTCCCATGTGCCCCACGGCCCCGCAATTGGGCGCCAAGCCGCAGCGTAAAATAATATAAACCTTTGGTTATGTTAATTTTTCGATTTTTTATTATTTTATGATTTTTTTTTTTTAATTTATTTATTTATTTTTAAAATTTTTTAATTTTTAATTTTTAATTTTTTTTCTTTTTTTCGTCGGTCCAATTTCCAGTCATTTCGCACCGTCGATCTGATCTGACGATCAGACGGTGCGGATTCCGTCTCCCCGGTGGCCCCCACCATCCACTAGCCCTGTCCAAAAACTGCGCGGTATTCATCACACCGCCTTTAGGCAAAGGCAGTTTTCCCCTGATCACCAGCGATTCCACTCATCGGTTGACGCGTGTCCTGGGCACTGTTCATAAAACCGTCGTCCATCATGCATTAACGTTCGGACGTGGACCCCGCGCGATATCATTGTACACCGTCCGATCTGGGGTGGGCCATCCAACGACTATCACTCACCGAAGTTGCCCGACATTTAACCGGGCTACGACGCGGAATTTAATAAATCTCTGCCATCGATCTGATATGCAGATCGATGGTCCATAATCCATCACCCTGATTCGATCACCCAGTCAACGTCTTCCGCTTTGAATTTCCGTTTCCGCTTCCAACCTTCGATCTCTGCGCGACTGACGGCTTTGATTTAAACAATTCTTCCGCCTCTCTATGATTTCTCCCGATCAATCCTGACCGTTGGATGATGCCATCCAACGACCACGCTTCCTCCACATATCCTCCGCAGCAATAAACCTATATATGCAGGATTTTTTAATATTTGTTTGTATTTTGCAGGGTTTAAATGGTTTTCTCGCCATCTTTGAAGAAAATTCGAAGGCGGAGGATGACGATCTTCCTGCCTTCGATTCACCAAAGAAAACCATCACAGGGTGTTAAAAACACATTTCATCAGTGTTTTTTTTTTTCAGGCATTGATGCCATATCGCCCTTGCGCAGCCCTGTACATCAGCAAAAACCATGAATCGGGCACAGTCAGAGAGTATCAGTGACGAAGACCAAAATTTATCAGAACAGAGGATTAAAGGACAGATTTTGAGGGGATCATGACTAAGAATGTTTATCAAAAGCCTAATCCCCAATTAAAATACAGTTTAAAGACAAAATCAAGGGTTTTTTCAACAGGAAAGCCTCCACCGCCACATCTGAGGCAAATTGATTCCTCCCAGCTGCTGAAATACCACCTGTGCCTCAAAGTATTCAATCAGAAGCTGAATTTATTGATTGGGATCAGATATTTGTCTCAAAACGCAGCTGAAGAGTTACTTCTACAAGGAACTTCAATGCAAGAAATATCTGCAGAGTTACTTCGATGCCACACAGAGCCTCAAAGGTCAACAAAAGCTCCCACCGAGCTTAAACTTTATGTAAAAACATTTAATACAGAGTACACCCATGTAAGTTTCTTCATTGAGCCCCTCAAAGGCCAAGAGGTCATTAAATCTGTATTAATTGTAATTGGAGATCTTTTATCAGATCTCACCTCCTCATTATTCTATATATATTTCTGAAGAAGATGAGTGAAGGGTTGGTTGTTGGTTGTTGTTTGATCACCAGTTGTAATACTGAAACTCTTTGAAATAAATACATAGTCTGTTGAAGTTGAAGAACAAATTGAAGTCTTGGAAACCTTGATGATGTTGTTGCATGCTTGTTCCTAAGAAGACTCTATCATTGGATCCATGAGCTTGGTTGTTGGTGAAGTATTCTGAACTGTTTTATGTTTTCCCCTGTTTTCATTATGTTCCATAATTTCTTACTACAGTAGGATAGAAAGTATTAGGCTAAGAAATGACTCCTGGAAGCACCTTAGACCTGTTCATCCTTCACTGTTTCATGTTTTCTTCTGCTGAAGTATTTTAGAGTCTTTAATCTCTCTCTTTAATCTTCATGCTTGTTTATTTCCTTAATAGTTCGAACAGTTGGTTTCAGCATGATTTATGGTTCTCCCTGCTTGTCTGCTGCCACTTAAAAACTGTTATTGAAGTCTCCCTTTGAAGTTCTTTGCTTACAGTAAATCAAAGAGGTTTGTTTTGATCTTGCCCTTTGTCCTCACTTAAACAGTTGGCTTAAAGGTCATTATAATTATGATCATAGATGTTTTTAGGTGTTCCCTCTTCTATGACTGTAATTATCAGTAAATGTTTTATGTTTCTAAGTCCTTTAAAATAAATCTTCGAGGAAATAGGGTGTTCCCCGAATCTTAGATTTCATTTTAAAAGTTGTTTTGAAATCATTATTTGCTTAAAGATGTGATTTGTAGAATTTATGGTTAGTCCTGTCTACCAAAGAGCTCTTTATTGTTCAAATTATGTTTTCAAATTCCCTTTGTTGAGAATTAAACCTCTCTTTCCAAATCATTAATGTTCATCTCATTCCAAAAACAAAAGGATCCTGTGGCCAAGTTAGATTTTCCCTCTGATATCCCATATCCATTGATGAGTTTGTTATGATCTCTTTTTGACTCCATTGCCCAATAAACCAGATGTTTCTTCATTCTATATATCTTTCCTAGACCTTTCATGTTCTGCTGTATCAATTCACCCAAACAAACAAACAAACACCTGCACTTAATAACTAGTCTAAAATCCATATGCTAAAGCACACAAGATAAACCTTTGCAAACAAACATTTGAGAGATCCCTCTCTGAGAACAGGAGGACTAGATCCTGGAACTCTAAAGATTGGTTCTGATGTTGCCTTGTCTTTTGGTTTTCCAAACTATCAAAACACGGGACACCAACACAAATTTTGAAATATGATCACCATGTCTAAAAATAGACTTGCGCCAAAAATAGCCTGCGGGCCCACTTAGTGAAGGAGACTCTTTTCACTAAGCTCATCATCTTGTTGAATCTAAACATGAACATCAATCTTTATTAAAGAGTAGAAGGGGGAGGTTACAATAAATGGATCGATTTGTTGCCAACTAGCTCCAGCTTCATTCCAACCTCATCACATCCAACATCATACTAGCAGCATATCAGTACTTTCACTCTCTTATCAAATGAGAATCCAACATCATAACTTTGCACAAGTTCTTCCTTCCCTGCACTTAGATGGAGTGCTCAATTTATAAAGAAACTAAAGGTAGTTTCTCAATGAATGACTTTCTAATAATAGGCAAGACATGTTCCCAAGTTCATAGGTGTTAGATGGACACTTGGATTCAAAGTTTCACACATATGGACTCTTCTAGAAGGCACTGGCCATGTGGAGATTCCGGAACAATGAGAATTTCGCTCCCAAATGACCAACACACCATTGAGTGTTGGGAAGTGCACTGCAGTGCACCCTTGAATTGAGGATTTGGCACTGCAATTCAGTTAGTCCCTTTAGAGGCTGTGTTGTTGAGTCAATAAGTGATATAAAATATACTTCAAACCTTGGAAATCTCACAATAGAAGCCATAAATGAAATTTTCTTCTCTTAGGGCATATAGCAAATGAAATATGAGGGACTGATAGACCCTTTTTCATTTGTCCTGTGGATGATATCCAGTTTGACTAGGTCATGGGTGATGATGCCCAAATTGACCTATAAAAATGAACATGATTTTTTTTTATTTCTTTTTAATTTTTTAATTTTTTTAAAATTTTTTAAAATTTTTAATATATATATATATATATATTTTCATTGAAATTTTCCCTTTTCTTTTAATTTAAGATAAGTGCATATGTGTATTTTTGTGCTTTTTGAATTTATCTTGAGTTTTCCAAGCCTTTCAAACTCTTTGTTTTTGCACCTCTTGAAGATTTTGTCGATTTTGAGTTAGTGACTTTGGTGTAAATCATCTATAGAGATGAGGAGCATCAAGATCAATATAATAATATCTCATTTGAGTGACATGGAGAATTTGTGGAGAAGAGGAAGATGCTTGTAGTTGGGAAAAGGAATATGTGGAAAATGGACAGTGAGAAAGTCATTCCATGAGTTTCAAGAGACGATTTCAAGAGAAAACAATTTGTGGATTATTGGTGGGAAATGAAGGTATGGAAAGAGTATACCACATGGATAATATAGTTTGAATCATTGACATAAACATAGTTATAAAGTAGAACGTTTCAAGGAAATAAATCTCAATCTAATAGCAAGATGTAGGAATTAGGAATTGTTTCTTTGCTACATAACACACACGTCAATGTTGCAAAATTTGGAATGTTTTAACTCAAAAATAGTAAAGAGAAAATCATCCACACACTACAAAGACAAAATGAACAGAAAATATGTAGAAATAAATTTGAAAGTGACATTATTTCAAAAGGTGATTGATCTTCAAGTTCAAGGACAAAATCGTAACACGTTTGAATGTTAGCAAATGATAGTCGAAGCAAGAATGTGAGAAGATCAATTGGTGAGATGTAAGGATAATGATTGTTATGGAATAATATAAATATATTGGAGTATGAAAAAAAGGGGAGATATCCATAAAATAAAGAATTAGAACAAGAATGTGCTACCATGGCGTGCAACCTAGCAACTAAAATTGTTCAATGATTTCATGATAGAGTCCAAGAGTTAAATAAGAAATAATTATAGGAGGCCAATAAAAATGCTCAAAGTTTTTAAACTATTTTAATGTATTTTTATCAATAATAATATGAATAGTTGATCTGTTGCATGTCATGTGGGAGATGAATATGAATGCACATGAATTTCTTTTGTTATAATTTCTATATAAATATCCCAAACTCATACAAAATTATTCTCTTTCATATAAGAGTCGTGTAGAAAGAAGTTTATATTAAGACTTATGCATTGAAACTACAATTCCCTATATGAATGGTTTGATGATATCAACTTGTTTTGTAGGATTATTGAAATAAGCAACAATGTGGTCCCATGACCCGCATATCCTCATAATGTATTCATTGTCAAAAGATTTGGTGTAAATTGAGAATTGGTCAAATGCATCCCATGGTTATATGTGATACACCAAAAAGTGTTGATCCACCTGTGTTGCCTTGAAGTGTGTCAATTTTGTTGAAGACAACATAAGTGTTGTTAAATATCATGTTGGATGCAAGTGTGTGTATAATTATGCTTTGTGACTTGCATTTAATTTGTTGCAGAAGGGATTATTTTTGTATAGGCACAACTTGTGTAACTATAACAATATATGACTACAAGATTGGCTCTATAATAGTTGTTTTGAGAGGTTGTAGTGCCTAAGCTTGCACCAAGGATTTAAATTCCATTAAAAGATAATTATATCATAGGGGGTTATTCCGCCAATATTATATAGGAAATTTCTACCTAAAATTTGTTAGAGGGAAAAAATTGTTTCAGTTTTGAATGGATCCTCTACTTTTTGGGCATTCATGATTAGTCTCCCAATTTACAATTTTTTATGGATTATTTTGTGTTCTATATTATTTTCCCATGGTTGAGATTGAGGGAATGCTTACATGCCACAATTTTGTCACAACATGTGCAATGATTAAAGAATCTATAATATATTTTGAGAATGTTTGTTTTCCTAACTTCCTTTAAAAGTAATCCTTTAAGTTTGACCATAGACTAAGAGAACTTCCATGCACACACATAGTTACCAACTTCATGGGAACCCTATAAAGTTTTTTATTTCTTAAAGGTTGCATTTAGTGGATGTTTTTATCCCCATTTAGTGGATGTTTTGATTTATAAAGTTGAAAAGAAAAACCTTAAAATTGACCCCTAGTTCAAAGGACACTGCTCCCAAAATCACCACTTTATTTTCAAGTTTAAATTACAACTTGTCTAAAATTATGGATTTGACAACATATATTTTTCGAATAGAAAACCTAAAAATTGGCCCATGAATCAAAAGGCGATGCAAATAGCGACAACCCATTTTTTAGGGTTAACATTATAACTTGTTTGAATTCATGACCTTAATAATTAGTATTATTTCAAACTAACACTAAATATCAACCTTCGAATTTAAATATAACATTATAAGTAGCAATTTTTTTATATTTTAGGTTTGAAATTACAATGATTTTGAAACCATGGCCTAAACAATCAACATTGTGGCAAAAAAATCATAAAAGGGGGAAAATAAAATAAAATAAAAAAGAAGAAGAAGAAAACAACCCTAAGACAAAGATTAAAAGTAATTTAATACACACACACACACACACACACACACACACACACACACACACACACACACACACACATATATATATATAAACTTTTTTTATTTAAAAAAAATGAATGAAATGAAAAAAATTTAAAAGAAAAAAATGTGAATAAAGAGAAGAAGAAGAGAAAACAATTTAAATTAAATTAAATTTAAAAACATAAAAAATAGGAATATTAAATAAACATTAACACACACACAGACACACACACACACATATATGAAACCAAAACTACCCATACCCTTCCCCTTGCTCCCTCTATAATCATCCCTCCTCCTCCACATACTCCTTCCAAAATGACTCACCCCCACCCCTCGATCTTTTCCTTTGCAACCCACTTATAGCAATGGGTAATGTGACAAGCAAGTCATGTGGTTGGGTGGGATGGTGCGACAAATACTTGTTTGGATTAATCTATTGAAGAGATGGATGATTTGATCATCTTGATATCTTCTTATAATTTAGGGATATCTTGAAATGAATATCACTTTTTCTTTCAATTTCTTCAACTACCTTTACTGAAGTAATTTAATATAGAGGATATATCATTTTTAAAAAAATCAAATCTTATTCATTTTTCAAATCCTTTGATATTATTTACCATCTAAATTTATAATAGACAATTGATTATTAAATTTCCATTTTTGTAATCATGTTTTTTGTTTGTATCATTTGTTCTTGCATCTTCTATTTTTCCTTTTGAAGTGTAATAATATGTTGTTGTCTTCCTGATTTTATTAGATTTATAGCATGCGTTTCTTCATGTAGCTCGCTAAATTTTTCTTTCATTTCTAAATAGGCAGTGGATGCAGTAAAAAAAATATTGGTAAGAGAGGTGTTTACAAGAAGTCTTAAGAAGGCCACTAAAATCAAGACTAGACCAAATCCTCAGAAAAACTAGGTAATCGTCTAAGTTATTAGAATATATAGAATTAGAATATTCTATACATTTACCACAACTTTCACCATTTTTTAGGAAACATATAAAAAATGTAATACATTAGAGAAATTTTGAGGTCTAAAATGGGTCTCCTAAGGAATATTATAAAATAATATTGGAAATAATAAAATAAGATTAGATTACATCATTAAAATTTGGAGGGAAAAATGAAAAAAACTATTTTTTTCAGCTCATATTTCCAACTTATCTTCCTAAAATTTTACTCAAATTTTGAGCAGGAACATTCGTTGGATGCATAATTTAATTACTCATCCAAGGAGTACCCATGTCACATACTTTCGATGAACCTTGCTACATGAAAGATGAGAAATACATGAAAAAATGTGATTGCAATCACATTTTTCATGTATATCTCATTTTTTGTGTAGTAGAGTCAACCAAAAGTATGCAACACGGGTACTCCTTGTATGAGGAACTAAATTATACATCCAACGAGTGCTCCCACTAGAAATTTGAGTGAAACCATAGGGAGATAAGTTGAGAATACAATTTGAAAAGTACTTTTTTTTCTAATCTTTTTACTTTTTTTACCCCAAAAATGGTGAATCATCCCCCATAGTTGACATCATTATCTTAAATCCGATTGTTTCTTATAAAATTGATTTTGATTGTATATTTTTGTTTTGAGACCCATTTTTTACCTCAAAATTTTTTTAATGGTAAGAAAATATTCTTTGAAGGGGAAGTAGAAGGATGTGGGTTACAAGTAGTTTATTGTAGAGAAGTTGTTGTTATAAAGATTGAATTTTTCTAGACAAGGAAATTTTTTTTTTGTACCCACCAAAGTATAATTTTCTTAGAAAAATCATGCAAGGTGACTAATTGGTTTTTAGAACTGTTTTCCATAGGATGAAAATTTTATCATGCAAAAAGAATGGTCATCTATACTATAAAAATGATAAAAAAAAGGAACTATCATTCGAGGAAGATGTATATATATAAGATGAATATATGTCACAGTAAGCACTATCCATTGAATTGGAAGAAATGTTGTTTGAATACTTGCAGGTTATATATTTTTTATATAAAAGGTCCAACTAATAAGATTTCCTTTGGTATCGAGATGACCATAATCACTACCTAAAACTAGAATGCATTGTGCACACTCCTACAACTTATACATTTGGCTACAAATCCTAAAAATACCTCCTTATCCACACTCTACTCACAATAAAAATTGATAAGAATTCAAAGTGTTCAATAAAAATTTATCGACACTACAAGAAACAAGGACATTGTGTAGGAATTTACAGGGTAAGTTCTGTAGATCACAAATCAATACACCAGTATAATCACGTGGTTAAAACCCTCAAAGAGTTGCATGGGTGCACTCTGATTGTTGTGATAGTAAGAGTAAGGTGCACCTTGCATACCTTGTTGGTATGGCCGAGGGCCTTGAGGCCTTCTTTGGTTGATGAAACATGGTTGCTTTGGAATTTCTTCCCCACCTTGATATACAACCTTAAGTCCAAGTAAGGAGGGACACTTTTCTGTGGCATGATTCTCCTCACAGACTAAGCAAACCTCTATGACATTCAGTGGACATTCATTTCTTGGGTGCTTCTTGGTACATCTAGGAAAAGATATGGCCAGGGCTCTCTCTACTTCCTCTTGCTTCCTTTTGACTTGCATTGTGTCCATTTGCAAAAAAAAGGTGTGCAACATGTCACTCTTGAAGTCCTCTAGCATGTTTCCAATCTCATTTTTTATGAAGGTGGAAGAGGAAGGGGTATTGGATGTACTTTGGCTAGATCTTCCCTTCTTCCTAAATGCCCTAGAATGGTTACGGAAGACAGTTTTGATTTCTTCATAGGGTTGTTGGTAGATATCTCCTCTTGATAGCATATTCAAGGTTTTTGTCATCTCTTCATTGATCCCTCGAAGAAGTACAAGTTTAAGTGAGTCAGGATCAAGAGTACAGTTGGCTCTCTTATAGTTCAGTTGAAACCTCTCTTCATAGTTCTCTAAGGATTCATCTGGCCTTAGAGTCATCCTAAAGATCTCATCCTTAGTTTTCTTGGACCTACAATAGTCTTTGTATTTGTTGTTGAAGTTCTCTTCCGTATGTGCCCAGGTAGTGATGTTATCCCCCAGCAGACCCATGAACCAGCGGAAGCCTCATCCTTAAGGGTGGATGGGAATAGCTTCAACTTTTGATTATCAGAGGTGTAGTCAGGGTCCTCATAGGTAATTCCATGGAAGTGTGGAAGAGCTATTTTGAGGGCCACATCCATTGTTGATCAAAATTCGAAGCCAGTTTGACTGCATGCGAATGCCCTTTTGCAGATCTACTATTTTTGAACATTTTTGGGCTTGGAGAACTACTCGGTTGTGTCTAGAGCATCTGTTACAGTGAGGAACGTCTTTCGTTTCATGCGAAAAGTTTTCTGGTTGCCCAAGTTATGTCAGTTTAGATCTGGAGGTATAAAGCATCTATTTTGCAGTTATATTTGTTAATAGTTCTGCTTATTTTGGTTTTTTTTATGTATTAAGGTTTTATTTATTTACTAGATCTATACCCTCTTCTTTGTGTATTCTCTTTGCTGTGCGCTCTGTGCGATTTCAGCAAATCAGAAACAAGCAAAAGGGATTTTTTTGCTACATATGATCTTTCCCCCCGTCTTTGTGCGATCTCGGGAAATCAGAAGTAGTGAAAAAAGTGATAGTTGCTGGTAAGGCTAACCAAGAATCTAAAATTCTGTCGGTAAGACCTTTCCTTTCGTTATTTTTTTTTTCTTGTTTTTTGTGTTTTTTTGTGCAGGAAAAGGCACACACACCAAATAATAATAATAATAATAATAATAATAATAATAATAATAATAATAATAATAATAATAATAATAATAATAATAATAATCCTCCCCTCCTCCTTTCTAAAATAACATGATCCTTTTACTATCTCACTTGGTGAGGGGTTAGTTTATGAGAATAAAGGTCTTGGGTTCAAGTCTCCTTCTCAAGCTTCTTTTGTAAAAAGTTTTTGTTCAAAGGGGCGGAATTGTTTTTTAAAAAAACCGCACTTCATCCCGTTCCCGCAACTATTCGGCATCTACAACTCAGATTTTTCAAAAGGCATAACTTCTTCATTCAGAAGCCATTTTTCGAGCCGTTTTTTTTTTTTTTGAAACAGCCTAATTTTTCAAGATCTTTCCATTGGAGCAGTTATTTTCAACTTTTCTTAGCTTCATTTAAAAAAAAAAATGGAAAGTGCATGCCAGTTATTCTTAATAGCACCAATTATTTCCAATGGCTACCTCACATGGTAGATATACTTAGAAGTAAAGGGCTTTATAGAATAGCCATAGGTCAAGAAACTAAATCTTCTGATGATGATAGAGTTCCTAAATGGGAAAATAGACAATATCAAGCACGAGGGTTGATAGGAATGTCCATTTCTCAAGATCTTCGATTTCACATCCTTGAAATTGACACCCTTGATAAAGCCATAGAAAAGCCAAATAATGTTTTTGGCATTCAAAATCAAATCAGGGCCCACCAACTTGAAAATGAGTTGCTTACTTTGGACCCTAATAATTTCTCCTCTATTGAAGAATTTTTGTCCAAATTCAAGCCCCTTAGACTTCTTTAAGAAGGGTGTAAGGTCAAAAAGGAAGATGGTAGCCTCATCTATTACATTCTTGCTAAGCTTGGCCTTGCATACTCTATATTTGTCTCCACCTTCCATTCCACCAGAGAAGCCATCATTTCTTCAGGAACCACCTACAAGAATCCCTCTTTTGATGCCTTTTGTGATTATTTGATAAGAGAACAAGAAATTTTTTTACACCTTAGTCTTATAACAGCTGGAAACGCTTCTAAGAAAGCCTTAGCAGCCTAAGAACAACCATATCAAAAGAATCCCAAGAAGCAGTATCCTAAAAAATATGGTCTTAAACCAAACAAGGGCCCTAAGCAATTTCAGCCACAAACTGAAAAATCAAATCACCAAAATAATAAGGCAAATCAAAACAAAGGAAAGAAGGTAGATATACATTGCAACTTTTGCAATCGGGATGGCCATATAGAGTCCAAATGTTTTAAGAAGATGGAAGCCTTAGAAGAAGCAATGAAGAAGCACAACATCAATTTGTAGCACTCTTCACCTTCAAGCATGGCACTTTCTGCTTATGGTTTTCAAGCATCCAGATCTGGTTATGCATTAAATGTATCTTCTCCTTCTCCTTCTCGTGAGTGGCTCATTGATTCTAGAGCTTCTTACCACATGGCTAAAAATAAATCCATGTTTTCTTCTTTAAATGATTGTAACACTAAACATATTTATATTGGTGATGATAGATCTCTTAGTGTTGTAGGATCTGGAACCATTCATTTAGATAATGGTCAGTTTAATGATGTACTATGTGTTCCTACCTTGTCATGCAACATTCTATCTGTTCATCAGATAACTCATTCAGGTGAAGGGAAAATAGTAGAATTCTCACCTCATGATGTTGTAATCAAGGACCTCAAAGATCCTAAACATATTTTAGCTACTGGCATTGCTGATGATTCCACAAGGTTGTATAATTTTGACAACTTTGGGTCATCATCTCTTCCCTCGGTTTTTGTTGCTCATAATGATGATGTGAGCAAACTTTGACATGAGCGATTTGGTCACTTAAACTATCGCTCTCTTCAAACTCTGTGTAAGGAAAATATGGTGACAAGCCTTCCTATGGTATCTTGCCGAGTGTTGTGTAACCAGCTCCAAAAATAGAAGAAAAGAGATATCAACGCCTTAGAAATAAGCCACTTCGAGGGGGAAACCTCCAATACATTACATAACTGAAAAATTCTTCGATGATACAAATGACAAAACCTCCTTTCTATATATAGGAGTCCATGGGGCCACAATGTAATCCTAGCCGACCTAAAAATAATAATGTAAGGGCACAATAATAACAATATGGGGGTTACAGGGGTACAACAATAACTATAAGGGGGGTTAGACTAACATAATATGGGACTACACTATTAATATAGGGGCTTAACATGCCCCTCTCCTTCAAACAAGTGTTGTCCTCAACGCTTGATTATTTCTTGATGCTTCTGTATAAAATTCTCATCCTCCCATGTGGAATCTTCTACAGGAAATTTCTTCCACTTGCTGAGATAATTTGAAATTGATTGTACTTTTCGAGTTATTGTTTCTGTGACTGCTTCAGAACTTCTTTCGATGTGATGTTGATCTTCTCGTTGTTTCATTTGATTTTGCACCAAAGTTAGGTTATCCTTTGAGAGTTGGAGAACTTGTTGTTGATGCTCATTGTGATATTCCACTACTTTATCATCCATAATAGATTTTATTTGATCCTTAAAACCATCCAAATTAGCCTCCATTTTTTCTTTTAAACCATCTATGTCATCTTCGGTTGCTCTTCATAAGATCGAAATTTGTTGCACTTGGTACCGGAATTTTGATATCTCAATTTTTGGGCAGAAGCCATTAACTGTGCAAATTACATAGTAAATCACACTCCTACTAAGGTTTTAAAGAACGTAACTCTAGAAGAAGCTTGGAGCTTAATCAAACCAGATGTAAGTCACTTTCATGTTTTTGGAAGTGATGCTTGGGCCCATATTCCAAATGCGAAACATAAAGCCTTAGAACATAAGAGTGAAAAATGTATTTTTGTTGGATATTTTGAAGATGAAAAAGGATATAGACTTCTTCAACCAAAATCCAAAAATATTATCATTAGAAGAGATGTAAAGTTTGATGAAAATATATCGGCCTGCGAGCCTAGTTCGGTGGGTGTGCCACCTTTGGCCTACGAGCCTTATTCGGCATATGTGCCACCTCTCTCTCACTCTTCTATTTTTAATAACATTCCTTCTAGTTCAGATGATGAAATCGAGGATGACAATCCTCCTCCAGCTCGTGAAATTTTTCCTTATACTCCATCGCTTCCAAGATGGGTCCACTCTACTCGGGATGCAACAGGTTCTCTTGCAGGTGACCCTGTCGATCGATGACGTACACGTTCTCAATTCGAAAGAGATTCTTCCTTATTGGCTCAAGTTCCAGAAAAACTTGATCCATAAACCTTTGAAGAAGCCTCCGGTCATCCAGATTGGGATGAAGCTATGAATGAAGAGTATCGTTCCTTATTGGAAAACGATACTTGGGATCTTGTTCCTCTTCCAAAAGGAAGAAAACTTATCAGATGCAAATGGGTTTACAAAACAAAGTTTGGACCAAATGGAAAAGTGGATAGACATAAAGCTCATCTTGTTGCTAAAGGTTTTTCACAAGTTGAAGGCATTTACTATACTGAAACCTTCTCTCCTATTGCCAAAATGAATTCTATCTGCCTTGTTCTTGCCCTTGCTGCCTCCTTTAAATTGGAAGTCCATCAGATGGATGTTAAATATGCCTTCTTACATGGAGATTTGCATGAATAAATCTACATGGAACAACCCCTGGATTTATCTAAAAAGACTCTAGCCTTGTTTGTCACCTTAGTAAGTCTCCCTATGGTCTCAAACAAGCTCCTCGAGCTTGGTATGCCAAAATGGATAGATTTCTCTTAGATAATGGCTTTTCTAGGTTTCATTCTGACAATGTTGTCTACACCAAGAAGGTGGGTAATTCCTTCACCATCCTTGTTCTTTATGTTGATGATCTTATCCTTACTGGTAGTGATCCAAATCATATAAACCATGTGAAGTCTAGCCTCAAAAAGAGGCTTGAAATGATAGACTTAGGACACTTGCATTATTTCCTTGGTCTTCAAGTCTTGCAATCCAAGGAAGGCATTACCCTCTCTCAGTCCAAGTATGCCTGTGATCTTCTACACCACTTTCACATGGAAGACACTAAGCCTGCCCCTTCTCCCTTTTAGTCTGGAGTCAAGCTTTCAGTCAACTATGCTACCCTTGAAGTTGATGCTACCTTATATTGTCAACTTGTTAGTAAAATTTTGTATCTAACCCATACCTATCCTGACCTTTCCTTTGCCATTGGTCTTGTCACTCGGTTTATGCAACAACCTCGTGAAAGTCACTGGAAAGAAGCTAAAAGAATACTTCAATATATTCAAGGTACAGTTCAGTTTGGGATTCATTACAGTGCATGAGCATATCCCTTGTTGATTGGTTTCGCTGATTCTGATTGGTTTGGTGACCCTGATGATCAAAAGTCCACTGTAGGGTATGTATTCACTCTTGGTTCAGGATCTATTACTTGGCCTTGTAAGAAACAAAGTTCCATCTCCCTTTCTTTAGCAGAAGTAGAGTATCGTGGTGCAGTTGAAGCCAGGATGGAAGCCATGTGGCTTTGTCAGATCCTGTTTGAATTTGGTCTTCATCAGCAGCATCCAACTACACTTTGGTGTGATAATCAGAGTGCCATTCAGCTATGTAAAGATCCAGTTCAGCATCAGCATATGAAACACATTGAATCCACATACACTTCATTAGAAAGCTCATTCATGATCATGTTCTTGAAGTGCAATATTGTCTGACCAATGATCAAGTAGCTGATATCTTTATGAAGGCTCTCACAGAAGCGAAGTTTACCAAACTTCGATCCATGCTTGGAGTTCAGGAAAGTTGTCATTAAGGGGGGATAGGCTCTAATGCCTCCTTCCTTCTCATATTGTGTCACTTTTTTAAATCCTTCAATCCTATCCCAATTTATTCTTAAGGGGGGATGTTAGGATATTTCGACACATAGGAAATAGGCTCCTTTTGTGTCACCTTTGTAAATCCTTCAATCCTATCCCAAGTTGTTCTTAAGGGGGGATGTTAGGATATTCCGACACATAGGAAATAGTTAAGAATAACTTAGTCTAGTGTAGAGTTAGATAAAGTGTGTTTCTTTACCATGTACATTTGTAACTTATAATCCGATGGTCACGATTTGTAGTGAT